>CADEBD010000288.1:3656268-3996268 GCA_902825455.1 Arctia plantaginis
TGCTGTAGTTATTTTCCAAAGCTGGTACAAAGTTATAGATACATCAAGGATTTTAATAGTGTAATTCGTTTTGTCTGTGCCTTAAATATTATTTGAAACTCAGTGGTTGAAAATAAAAACTTTCATTTTAACATATCTCTATTTCGAACAGGATTGTGTGTTCACCATTAGTTCTCTTATCCGACAAGATTCTGAGCCAAACGTATGACAACAAGCTAAGCAACCAGCTCAGCGGGGCCTGGATCCATTGTAGCGTTGGCGGTGGGCGCAGTACCGTACTGGCTTTACTCACCATGCTTATATGTCAAGTGAGAGCTGGACAGATTGAGTTATGTGGTAAGTAAACTTAATTACAATTTAACGATCGCTAGCTCTCTTTGGGACTGGACAAAGTAACAACTGCGTATCACTACTGCTTACACAAGACGTTAAAACTGTATCTGATCAACTGTTATTTTTTTTTTTGTATTTATTAATTTTAATATTATACGAATATAACGGAACAAATTCGAGTGAAACATCTTTATCGGTAGAGTTGCAGTTTCAGTTTCAACGTATAAATTATTTTACCTTTTTACCTCTTACTATATTAGTGCTATTTATGTCTTCATTATTTCGTCTTTATATTAAATTATATATAAATTATAAACTTGTTTCGATATAATACTACTAACTTTATAACATTGTTAATATCCTAGATTTGTTTTAACTACAACTTAGACTCCAAACCGCATCGCGGTAGCTTTTCAAATCCGGCCTTTTTTTAGACAGTTCCTAAATCTCGCAATAATGCCACTGCATCGACATTACTCTTAAAACTACCCGAGCATCGTAGAACATTCTCAACAAGGCTTTTTTAATAGACTTTCTATATAAATGTATATTTGCAGATATGTTGGATGCGGCCTGTATAAACCTGTACAAGCACAGAAGCTATGTGCTAGAAGACACAAAATATTTAGCCGACACTTATAGAACTACTCTCTTCTATGTGCAAGGAGTTCTTTGTTCCGGTAAGTATATAATACCAAAAATAAAAAAAAAAACCTAAAAAAATATCACCGATTTTGATGAGCTTACATCATGATCAATCGTAATAAATTCTATTTTATCATGTCTTAAATTTTTACCTTTAGGTATATGGCTTTTGAATATGAATAGGTCCAAAAAGACCCCACCCAGAAACCAAAACCCTTCTAAATAAAAAATACGAATCGGTTAATAAATGTCTGGGTTCTGATTTAACAAAGATATAAAAATACATCCGAATTGATAGCATCCTCCTTTTTTGAGGAAATTAGCCCTAATAAACCTTTTTGTTTTTGCCTGGCTATAGTATCCTCTATTTCTATAGGAACCACAATGTTCAACGGTGAAGCCGTTTCCGTACCATCGGGCGCCGCAGTCCGGCCCCCAGTGACACCGACCGCCAACCCAGCGCCACCTACCGCGCAGTCAAAACTCAACAAGTTCTCCCGAGAATCTTTTGAAGAAATGAAGCAATTACCAGGCTTGAAGAGTGGGGACATGAAAGATCCTCTGAACTTTTTAGATCCATTATGGAGCTTGAAGAAGAAGTGAGAGTTAAGGACTTTTGAAACATGTTTGAATAGGTGACGTTGTGACGTCATTGTGTAACGTCTAGAACTGAAATATTTAAGTATGTAATGGACCGAGACTTATTGTTATAAATATGATATTGTTCTTTTCGTCTTGCGCTTTGGAAGACGAAGTGTTCAACTTATGTTTTGTTTTGTTTTTTACTGCCACGGAAAATGACAAAAGCATGGAGTGGTACACAGATTTTACTGCTTAATCAGTGTTTAATCATTGTTTGTAAAATGCATGTAAAGGTAAATTAATAATTATATCATCAGTTTGTACTACAATATGCCTGCATCTAGATTTGATGACGATCATCATACGCAAAGCGCTTATCACTGGCTAGTATTTAGGGAAATAAGGAAAAAATGCGCTTTAAGGGGTAAATGAGAAAACAAGAACTGGGCTGGTGAGTTTTGTATGCCGCAAGGAATGATCAAACATTGTATCATTTTTTTTATTGTAAGGGTTAAATATTTTAATTTATTTAATTTGATCAAATATTTTGGATGAAATTATTTTAATTGAATAACCTAGAACGGTTACACAGTTGTCTCAATCGGTTGTCACAATTTTATGTTTGGCAATATATATATATATATATATATATATATATATATATATATAGGTATAATAACTTCGATTCGATTTATGTACTAGCGGCGCATGAATAAGCAAAAAAACCTTTTTATTTGGAAGGGCCAGAAGAAGGACCAGCATTCAAAAATGGACATGTTCTAGCTAGGTCAGTGAGTCTATACAGTAAGCATATGGCTTGAAATAGTATTAAATATAAATATGTTATTAATGTTATTTTAAAATTTATATTCAATTAAACATTAATTATTAATTATGTGTCGATTTGTACCCTAGCTTAAATTTAATTTATATATAATTTTTAATAAATTCGATACATTTCCAATTTTTAAAGTATTTTAATTTAAAGTATGTTTAAAAATAATAATAATAAAGCAGCTCCTATTGGAATAAATATTAATAAAAATTGTAGCATATAATAGCGAGCACGGTAAAAAAAAATGTTTTCTTAGCGCCAAACATTTATTTTACTACAATTATCATCAGTGTCAGTAAATTTAACAAGCGTTTGTAATTTCGGGGGTTTCCCGACTTTTTTCGGCCACGATGAGGGGCTCTTTTTTGAGTTGTAAAGCGTCTTGCTGCATCGGTATCAAAAAAAGTTTATATTCTTATAACAACAAATTTTATCAGTGAGTCTGTTTCATCAGACCTACTATATCCATAAGGGATCGTAGCCAATGAGATCCAGAGCTAGAAACTTACTAAGCGAACAGAAGCTGGTCAGTATAAAGCAGTCTTTCAACTGTTGTTCGTTCAATTTAAAATGTTGACTAAGATACATGTGTACTTAAGTCCGAAATAAGTAGAAAGAGGCGTATTACCTATATAAGTTTTGCCGACTGGGCGAGCCTATATTGCCATTAACAGTTAAGCAGCATCAGAAGAGTACGGGTATAATAAATTTCCTAGGTAGCTACGGTATTACCGCAAGAAACTGCTTTCACTTTGAGAAATACTGATACCTGTACCAGTTTTATAAAGAACAAAGAATTTTGTCTGTAAACAAATATTGTATATTAAAGAATGTTTTCAATAGTGTATATACTTAATTGAAGAACTGATTATAAATTGTAGCTGCAGTAGTTATACCAATATCTAAAAAAAAGTTATTATGAAATAAATATTTATTTATTTAACTGGCTCACCAACAATTGTATACACTGGTTAATATTTAAAGACATTTTAAAGTGGGTATGAAGTGGCATAGTGTTACAATTACTTATAGGTAAGCACCTCATGAGCTATAAACAACAATAATTATTGTATGCTTATGTTACATTTATATAAGTAGGTTTTGGCAAAAACAGATAGAAACAAATAAAGTACCTTTTAAAAATGATTTTGTATGGTACTGCGGCCTTTGGTAAGTGAGTCAGTATGTATATCGACCAGAGGGCCGAGAGCGAGTTTATTTCACACTAGCTGAGACCCGCGGTGTTACCCGCGTTTGTTGTTATAACCGCGGGCAACGCCGCGGGGCGAAGCTAGTCTAAAAAAAGTAGCCTAAGTTACTCCTTATGTCATCAGCTATCTGCCAGTGAAAGTCCCGTCAAAATCGGTCCAGCCGTTCCAGAGATTACCCGGAACAAACAGACAGACAGGCAAAAATGGTTATTTTGGCATATGTACCGTGTAAACATACATATGCATTTATTAAAAAGCGGTTATTTTAATATTACAAACAGACACTCCAATTTTATTTATTTGTATAGACGACTCGCTCTCGACGGCGAGCGCGTTGCGATTGGTGGAGATTTCTGTGCGGGCCAATCGTAGCGCCAAACGCGGTCACCGTGAAGATCGAGTTGATGTGAAATAAACTCGAACTTGGGCTTCTGGGTGCTGCAACTATTGAGCAGTACGTAGTATAAAGCAGTATTATAAGTTTTATTACTCGAATTATATTGCTAGCATTAGATGTCTATATTGTGTGTAATACAGACTTAAAATAGAATTGGTGCTTAACGTAATTAATTGCTTTTCAGACCAATTCACCCATAGACTATAGAGTTTATTATCTGTTAACCCTTCAGCTAAGCTAAAGGGTTTTGTAAGGAGTAGGTTCAGGACGGTAGTTTGCTAGCGGGGTTCGCACTTCAACCACTTGATAGAATTAATGGTAATTAAAAACTATGATAACGCAATAATATTAAAAATAATAACAAACGACATAACGTATTACATGCTCCCTTAGTAAGTTACAATTGTCTAGGTATTCTAGTAGGTACTTGAGGTGAACCCTCATTAGGAATGTGCTTATAATTTCATTTTTTTTAAATTAAATTACTTTGTTATAGTATTAAAATTAATTAAAATATAATAAATCAGTTAACTATACTCCAGGTTTTTTACATTCCTTAGGGCCTGCACATCCTCTGTAAATCGTGGATAAAATGTGCGGCGAGAACTTGCCACGGACTGGGTATACGATCATTTTTACGCCACTATCGAGACTATGGCGCGTTCAACACAGACTTAAGTTCGCTTTGCTTCGTGGATTGCTGCACAGTGCACCTATATAGTCACGTTAGTTCTAGTTATTTTCGGGGACTCCCCCGTACTTTTTTTTAGATGTCCGTTGCGTGCGTTTTTCAAGCATTGAACTAATATTGTACGTAGTACATTATAACTTAATGGTTGTAAGGGATCTAATTCATATTCAATTAAACAGTCATTAATTAGGTATGTATCGTTTTGTATCCTTAACTGAAATATAATTTATTTATACTTAGAAATAAATTCGATACATTTTCAAAGAATTTTAATTTAAAGCATACGAAATAGTACGTTAGGCGGAAATTGTCCTACGTCTGCGCAGGCCCTTATATTTACGATAATAATAATAATTTAAATTAATAACGTTGAAGAAGCGTTTTCTGAACACTAGCGTTGGTATCCTGTCTTCGGCTAGTCTAGGTAATGATCAATATTTAAAAAGTAAATGCAGCTAGCACGTAGCTACCTATGCAGAATATTAAGTAATTTGATAGCATAGTATTGATATTTATTGAGTACTCAAATAAAATAAATTGGACTGAGATAATGTTGTTTTATTGCTAACCACCCATGTTACTTATTAATCGTATCAGATTAAACACTAGTTACGCCTACTATCTTATCTACAAATTTCTTACACTATTTTGCGAATGAGGATAATTGTTTATTAATTACAATAAATGTACAAACCTACAAGGAGCAAGTTCAAAGGGCTACTTAGGTGATTGGCAATAAAAACTCGACGGAACTAGGAAGTGGTTCCGGGGTAGGGCGCATCTTATCGCGGAGGCTGCGAGGCGCGAGCTGCGGCGCCGACAGTTCGCGCCGAACCGTCGACGTTTGTGTACGTATCACGTGTCGCCGGACCAGCAGCGCGCACGCGCGATCGCGATCGCAACACCAAAACATTACGAAAAAAATTCTGCCACCCACTTGCTTACAAAAGTGACAGTGACGTTTCGGGGGGGAACACGGTGACAATAACACTTATTCGTATTATGTGGTAAAAATATTATTTATAGCGTGTTTGTGAAAAAAATTTCAGTGGTACGATTCTTATTGAAGTATTTATACAACTAGTGAATTGTGTGCGATCGATCGGTGTCGCAGTGGATGTGTTGTGAACTGGTTCTGAGGATGGATGGTGGGTGCCCGGGCTAGGCGCGATGATGCGCAAGGAGGGCGTATGTGGCGGCGGGGCGGTCTTCTCGCTGGACGCCGCCGAATGCATAACGCTGCAGCAGATCTTGCAAGCGTTTAACTCCACTATCAGCGAGGAGCACGCGTGGGCACTCTTTTACCAGGCCGCACGCTGCTATCAAAGATGCTTGACCGATGGCTCCACCTGTTACTTGGTGACCGAGCCACGCCATGTGCTACTGCACAGAGATGGTAGCGTACACCCTAGCACGCTGTTGCATCCAGGAGGTAAGTTACTGCAATAAATACAGATTGACGTATAAGGCACTTTAACTTCAAAAATTATAAATCCAATAGGCATTATAAAAAACCAAAACTTAGCTTATCAGTAGAATGATAAACGTTATCTATGAAATAAAATAGACGATGCGATAACATTATTGAGTATTGCTTATGTTAAATTGACCTGCTCGCTGGTACATGGCCTCCGTTGACCTTGATCACGTTTTTAAAACCGTTTAAAATATGGTAGGTATATCATAGAAAAGTTTTGCACATTGAGACGACCTTGTGTTATCAGCGGTGGCGTTGCATCAGGTTTCTGTGTGACTTTTCTTCTTTTCTTTTTTAAAAAGACATCTCACGCTTTAGGAATGTATAATGTGCCGCGGGGGACTTGAAACGGACACAAAGAACACCCAGACTCAGAAAAACAATTCGTGGATCACACAAAGTCTCCTTCCATGTGGGGATCGGACCCACAACACTCAGCGTAGTAGTAAGCGGCATGGCGACCGCTTGAACCACTACGTTAATTGGATGTAATGAGTACCTACAGCTGATACAAATCTGAACCTCATTATTATTTATCAAGTTCACTAACACAATATTTAGGTACTGATAAATTATTATATTATGCGACGTATCTATACGTTTTTATAAAATGATTCTTACCTAATATTTGTTACGTTATAATAGAACGGAAGAGACTCATGAAAATTGATTATTATAATATCTGGAGCTTTCGTTGAAAAAGTTTCTCTATAGTTGTTTCTTCCGTGCGGCAGGCTGTTCTTTAACTACTCGAAAAAGGTGGTTTTCACTCGCATATTCCACTCATCACACTCGTGTGCTACTCCTTTAAATAACATGACAGCAACAAGGCATTGGGAAGTGCCTAACTATTAACAGATCCAAAACATATTTGATTGTAAGGATAAGTTCTGTTATCATTAAAAAGAAAACAAATCAGAATTAAACTAAATGCAACCATAAGCTATAATATTTATTTATTTATTTATACAAAAAATAAATAAGTGAGAGTGAAATAAATAAATAAATTAAAAAGAAAACAAATCAGAATTAAACTAAATCTATGTATACCTACCTGATCGTTACGAGTATGGCTGTGACGTTAGTGCGGTGACTTCATTCATTTTTCAAGACTATGCGTTGAGTACAATCAATGTTTGTTTCATCTATTTGTGAATGGACAGAAAATGCCAAATGTATTCTATCTTTTATGTATTTAGTAGGCACTACTTAGGAGTACATTTCGAAAGAGTATGCGAAGATTGTTCTCGAGTTATGTTGCGATTATATTATTATTTACGTATAAAATGTTGAGGGGAAAAATTTGTAGGAATTATGATCTATTAAAACGTGATAAAGAATATATATTTGCCTTTGTGTTATTAAATTACATTATTAGGGAATGTCATCGTTTATGAGTCGAGTTTATAAACTGAGACGTGTCGGTTGGAGCACAGTGAGTATTTGTATAACGTAAATAATCCTTCACAGCTATTATGAGACGCAAAACCTATTCCCATGCAGGCATAAGTCATGACAGGTTAGCCCATAATCCATCAAGCTAACCTGCTGCGGGTTATGCATATACATATATAGGACCGATACGACCTTCAAACCTTCAAGAAAAGAGCGTACCTACTCCTTTCTAAAAAGCCAGCAATGCTCTTGTGACTCCCTGAGTTGTAGACGTTCATCGTCGGCGATGGTTACTTTCCATCAGGTGACCCGACCCGTATACCTGTACCTATTTTAGAAAATAGCCTCTGCTATTCAATGCTTTTGATAGTTTTCGTTAGATTTGAAAATAATCTCATTAATTAAGTTATAATAAGTAGGTATATTTAAGATATGACTGTAGTTGCTGTGCTCTAATCAATCATTCGTCAAAATGAAATTCAAAGTAATTTCCCAAACGGGTGAAACCTAAGGTAATTACCAATTTATCACTTGCCGATCATCGGTAGGTAGGCAGGTATGTGGTATTTTTACGCGATGTCTTTTGTTATTCCTCTATTTTATACTAATAGTCGATTTTCGATTGTCTCGCATAGTCAATAGGTAGGTACGTGAGAAATATATGTTATACGCATTTTTATATACTTAAAAATTGTGTACATATGTATATATATAGTAGGCCAAAACCTTTCTAAAGAGAGGCCTATGTCCAGCAGTGGACTATTAAAGGCTGTTGATGAAGATGATGTATTTATATCAGTTGTCTGTCGAGTACCCATAGTCCTACAAGTTCTGTTTAGTTTGGGAGATGAGATGGCGTTGTGTGAATGTGGTAGAATATTATTATTATTGTTAAGAAAAATACGTCAACGGAAGTGTTTCAAATGTTGTATACTTAAAGTTTATAATATTAGAAATTTTAAGAAGTAGAAATTATATGGACCCCTTTAACATCTAGCTTCACGGTCCGATGTATAATATGATGACATCTATACAAATAAATAAAATTAAAGTGTCTGTTTGTAATGTCAAAATAATAGGTTTCTTTCATGCTCACACGGTTATTTTCTTTTTCCCTTCTATCTGTAATTCCTTTTTTGGCTGTGTTTGTGTTGTGACTAATAAACGTATTTTCTTTCTTCTTTCTTTCTTTCTTTCTTTCTTTCTTTATTTGCACGATGCCTATGCCCTAAACCAGTTTTCATATTTTTGTCTGTCTGTCTGTCTGTTTTTTCCGGGTAATCTTCAAAACGGCTCAACCGATTTTAATAATATTTTACTAACAGGTGGCTGTCTATATAAGGAGTAACTTAGGCTATTTTTCCTCTCAGATAAACCCTATAAAATTTTGCTCATGGACTGCAGTCGTACCGTACTACACTACTAAATTTTGATTGAGACCGAAACTTTGATTTACGTCCCCCAAACTTACGTATCCCCGAAATACACGAGTGGCTAAATAGTGTGTAAAGTGTTTTGACTTGTCTAAATTATTAATATAATAGTGTCTCATTCAACCCTTGATATCTGTTCTATATTCGTAATCTTTACATACTCGTAGTATAAAAATGAAGACCCTTTTTTTTCTTGTACGCTTAGATCTTTTGAAATACACACATTTTAATGCGGTCTTTAGCAATAGAGATATTACAGAGGCAGGTTTATATGTAAAATACACGCATATTATAGTATATATAGATTTGTAATGTGAAGTCGTAAAAAACAATTTTTTGTGTGCTTACATTGCAAACGTAGCCAGCCTATAGATCAAAATAAAATGCTACAAAATTGTATATCTCAAAAAAATCTACAAAAAAGTCCGCGATTGTTTATGTCTATCTTCTAAGGATAACCCACAGTTACCATTCCTATATTTTACATAATACAAAAAAACAAAGGGTAATTTACAAAGTTATTATTATTAACAATATAGTAATATTTCTTATCCAAATAAATACGTCAGATAAGTTGTGCAGTTAATGTAGATCAAAGTTGCCTTTTACAGCATATCATTAAAGTGAAAATCTCAGTAGAAATCTGAGGCAGGAGCGAAGCGGTCTTATAAATATTGAATATAAAGACATCCTTATAATTGATTACTCCACAATAGTATTATCTACATTGTATCCGTGCGAAGCCGAGTCGGATCGCTAGTAGTCGTAACATAAAAATGTTCTCCTTTTAACGAAGTTCTAGCGAATATTCAGGATTCCTTTGATGTATATACTGTCTCGGATCAGTGACTGCTTTTCGTAAGAAGGTTAACGCATGCGCTATTTACTTCTCCAAGAGGTTTTCTAGGTATTAAAATTTTTCCACACTAATATTATACTCGTATAGTTGTAAATGTGAAAGTTTGTTAGTTACTTATCACGCCAGAACGGCTGAATAAATTTTCACGAACTTTTGTACAGAGATAAGTCACTATCTGGAATAAGACTTAGGTTACTATGTATCCTGGAAAATTGACACAACCGCGGGCATTAAGCTAGTTATTATATTAAAGCAAGTTTTTGATTAAATAGTAAATAGAGGCAACTACAATTTAAAAATAATATTTTGTTCTAGACAGGTTTTTTATTGAGGAAGGCCATAATAATTATAGACTATGTCACAATACCGGCGTTTTGCAGTTATCGTGACCGATATCTGTACAAATGTAATAATGCTGAAGACGTTTTTGTTTGTTTGTATAAACTCTCTTACCTCTGCAACTATAATCGAAATGATTATTTTTGTAATTGATAGCGTATTTATTGAGGAACAATATCAGGTGTAAACATCACGCTACAATCCGTATAAGCAGACAGAGCAGTAGGCATAAACGTAGGGTATTTCTATTAATGAAATTTTAAACCCTTGGGATTTAAATACCTTACAACATTGAGATATCGACTATCCATAAATCATTACACTCAACAGCTCATAATAGTATACTGCTGGTCGACTGGTCATAGGCCTCTCCGTAGAAAGGAGGTTTTGGCATAATATACCACGCTGACCAGACGAATTGGTATTGGGTTTGTGTCATGTTTTCCTTCTCTTTGCAGTGCTGTTGTTTGGCGTCGTTTGCTCCCTTAGTCAGGTCTTACGTCACCCACCGGATGAATAGGGGTGGTGACACTCTTTATTCTTAATCCGTTACCACACGGATGTATAATATAATATTTTCTTGTTAAAAAATACTCATTCGACCTTTGATATCTGAAAAAACAAAACAATGCAATATATTCCATATCCTAATTAAATAGAGGTGTACCCAGTCTAGTTAATAAGACAACTACGCTCAAAGAAATAGAAAACATATCTATGTTTTCACTATCCAACCTTTTATTACTGGATAGATAATAATAATAGGCATTGTAGTTTGATTATGACAAGTATGAACGATTAAAAACTCTTATGATCTCATAGCGAAGTATTTCTTTGAGCGTAGTTGTCTTAATAACTAGACTGGGTACACCTCTATTTAATTAGGATATGGAATATATTGCATTGTTTTGTTTTTGACAGCGATTCTCAAACTATTTTTTTAAATGTGTATAAACCACTCAATCTTCTTCATTCATTACAATCTTGAGTGTTCAAACTCGCTACATATTTATGTAGACTTAATATTACAAAATATATTAAAGGTTTTTCTTATGAGCCTGTATAATATTATATATGCGAATGTAACTCTGTCTGTTAAGCTTTCACGGCCATACCGCTAGAACGATTTTAATGAAATTTGGCATGGCACTTTGATTCCTGAGGAAG
This sequence comes from Arctia plantaginis, assembly GCA_902825455.1. Taxonomy (NCBI): domain Eukaryota; kingdom Metazoa; phylum Arthropoda; class Insecta; order Lepidoptera; family Erebidae; genus Arctia; species Arctia plantaginis. Next base: position 3,667,633 of record CADEBD010000288.1, read on the forward strand.
GAATTCAAATAATATATGATATGATGTCGTGGGTTCAATTCTTACCCAGGACAAATAATTGTGTGCTAAGCACGATTATTTGTTTTGTGTCTTGGTGTAGTTTATCTAAAACATATATTTATTTAGAAATATATAAAATAATGTTTATTAGCAATCTGGTTACTATAGTACAGGCTCTGCCTAGTTTAGGAACAGACGAGAGAGATGCGTTATTATTATTATACTTCTCAAAATATCCCACATTTAGAAGTTATACATAAGAGCTGCATAAAATAAAACTTTACTGCAAGTACTAACTCACTCCATTAATTTTTTACAACTACCTGAAGATGATACAATCGACGTGTCTTTGTTTTGCCGACTGCCAACAGCGTGGGAGCGAAGTAGACAGTCGTAACATATAATAACTGTAACTCGAACATAGATGGCAAACAAAAATGAATTCCGCTCACGACAATGAAATGTTCACAGAAAAAGTCAGTCATCTGACCGGAACTCGGAAGCTTTTGGATCAACTTCTGAATTGCTCTTGATATCACAAATTTAGATAATTGAAAGCGTAGTTGAGCTATTTTTCATAAAAACTCGCAGTTTTAAAGCAGTTTGACGGTTCTAAATTGAGAAAATATTCAAGAAACTGTGAAAATAGCTGTACAAAATAGCCATGTAATATACGAAACCAATATAAATGAGAATGCTAAATTATGTAGATTTTCATGAAATAATTACTTTTATTGTCGCTTACAAACAAGGTTCATAAACAATAATATATTTTTACAGATGATACAGGTAATTTCTTTAGTGTTCTCCTCGCCAAGAGCCATTGCATCGAGTGTTGTTTTATCTGCACATGCAGGTTGTAGGTTTTATCTGCAGCCAATAAACCCAATGATTTATCGGCTAATTGCAGGAATTGATTGATTATAAACTTAACTTTTAGTCGACAAGTTCATAACTCGGCTGTTTTGTTTTCAAAAATAGGGGGAAGTCCCCTAGTGCCGGACACATAAGGTTTTCAGGAAATAAAATTAAAACTACATCGAGAAATATGTATTTATTTATGAATTACTTAAATTAACAAAACATAAAATCAAAATCAAATAACAAAAATACAAATTCTGCGTAAACATAGTTTAGGAGTGTTAAATAAGTTTTGGTAAAAAAATAAAGGACTTTGACATTGGCACCTAGTGCCGGACGGGTTAATCTTCAAACCCCAAGCGCCGGACATTCTAAAACTTTTAGCATCTATCACATATGTAGGCATCTCCACATTCTGGAACGTCTGCACATGCTTCAGGAGCCCATTATTGGCATCTGGAGCATTGTATCCAGTCCTCGTCGTGGTCTTCTAAACACACTACACAAGTAGTTTTTTCTATATTTGATATTTCAGTTAACGGCTCCTTTTTGTTGTCGTTATTGCCACGTTTGGTTTGTTTACTCATGGGGAATCTTCATAGCTTCAGCCAAGTCGTAAGCTAACTTCAAAAACTCGTTTTTCATCAGGGACAGACATCTATTAGACAAATCTCTTATGTGGTCCACTAAAACTTGCTCATACTCGGGTGAGAAGGTTTTTGTGAATCTACCAACTTTTGGTTGCAACGTGACTTCTTTTCCACTGCTCAATGTCGTTATTTTATCATGTAGAGTACTTTTTGGAACATTGTAACGTGACGAAGCTGCCCTCAAACTCATTTTTTTGGACAAAATCTTGTTCATCGCAGTTTTTAAACTTTGCTGATCCCATTTTCCTTTTTTTTTCTCTCTTGCATTTTCAAATATCTCTCTCCTTCTATCCTGTAAAACAACAAACAATCATCATTACAATAAGTACAAATGCTTCATAAAAAAGCTAACCTATAAACTGTCCGGTGGTAAGGGACACCTTTGTGTCCGAAAGTAGGGGACAGGAAACGTCCAAAATTACGTATTTCATACTAAAACTGTTTAGGTATTTAATAAAAACTTTCTCAATATAATAATTATAGTGAAACACTGTCTTTATTAACAAATAACAAAAACAATTAAGGATAAAACCATAGCAGTAATACTTACTTGAAATTTACGTGACGCAACGCTTTCCCATCAAAAACAGCAATTCACGGCTTCCACCACGACTGTGCGCCTCACTGGCAAATCGCGTTGCGTGATCCTGTCTCGCTACGTTCCCCCGCACCCCTTTCACCGATTTATAAATAGATCGCGTTGACGTTTGTCAAAATAGTATGAGTGTCCGGCGCTAGGTGCCGTCCGGCGCTACGGGACTTCCCCCTAATTTTATTTTATTTTTTTATTTCTTGGTAGTGGAGATTACCATTGTATACTTTGTAATAATGTAAAAAAAGTGTACTTTCATAATGCACCAGGTTTTGTGGTTACCACTCCCCTGCTGCGCGTTTAATTCGAGAAGAACCTCAAACCCTTCAGGAAAGTCTACAACCAGTCTATACCTATACTGAAAACGTCTACGTAAAATTACGACTAAATATTTGAATCCATAGTCCTAAGACCATGTTTAGCTATTAATATTTTCGATGTGTCAACATTTCATCAAAGAGTTCCTCCTGTCATTCTTACAACAACAACGGCATACCTATCAAATTACGTAGCTTAGTAAAAACTTAAACCTACCAAGCTCTCTTGCCTATCAGCTAATATTCCAGTATGCCTAAACACAAATAGCTAGTTCCAGTGATTGCTAGGTGTCATATATCATTTTCCATGTATCTAGACCACTCAGGCAACCGACATTGATATAATTGCTGTCAGAGTTCCCACATCCATTTGCTTTCCAGTAAAACCATTTAATTAATAGGTACTAATTATTGTCGATCTATTTTCGCAATGGTTTTGACAAGGTAACCGTTCTTAGTTATAATATATTAGGTGAAGATTTGGAGGCTACTACTCCTTAAGGCTGATAACTAATACAGTTCATGAAATCGCTAGTTTATTTAGTCGTATAGGTTTGGTAATTACTCAAAGTGTAACATTTTCCTTTGTAGGTTAAATTATTGTTAACCGACTTAAAAAAAGTTGCCCAATTTGGCTATATGTTTTTTTTTGTTACCTCAGAACTCCGTTATTTATTAACTGATTTGAAAAATCTTTATTTGGATGGATATACTTTCCGTTGGTTCACATTCAAATTTTAATAAGAAATAACCACCCCTAAAGGTAGAAAATGTAGAAGTCGGTGATACTTTTCTAAAAGTAATTTTTGGTAAATATTTACTCTGCGGCAATATAACTTTAAACACTTTTATTGGCCTGTAATTTTATTTTTATTTTTTACTATTTTCCAATAATAGATTTCCAATTAAATACGCTATGGCTGTCAAATTCTGTCGGTTATAACAAAAAATGTTTTTGTACCAAATTCCTGGCTGAGTCTAAAACGGTTTGAATCACTAACTCGATTAGAGCGTGTAATTCTGACAAAAACATACTGCTTTGTCGTTACTAAACGGTGTTTTTGTAAAGGTTGCAGTTCATATCTTCATTTTAAAGTAAGGTCAATTTTACTCATCAAACTGATTGACAGTTTCAATAAAAAAAAATGGTAAAAACAACGAAAGTGTTGCTTACACCGGGGTTTTACGAGGCCGTGGTAATACTCCAGTCGAGCCGACCCATACGTATGTAGATCATTTGGCTTTTAAAATTCACTTCTGTACCAAGACCCTTGGTCACATAATTTACCTTATCCAAAGCAGGATAAGGTAAATAAAAAACTCGTTTTTTTATAAGAAACACTGATACTATATTGATTCAATGAAATACAAATTTCTAAGTCACAAATATTTGGTTTAAATTTTGACAGGCTTCTTGTACCTACTCCGTGCTCTAATAGGCACATGAGTGTTTCTGGAACTTAGTAAATACACTAACTTTTTCTAAAAGCACTTTAATTTAGTTTCCGCTAATTTGTGTTTACTACCATATTGTACAACGAAAATCATCATCATCATCATCATGATTATACAACAATAATAATTATTAATTATCTTATTAACACAGTTTAAGGCGCAAGCGGTGCTCAAAGTTGTTTCAAGGATTGATCACTGAATTGGCCGCAATGCGTCACGCGCATTAATGCAGTGTCGCGTTGGGGGTCACAACTTCCTATAAACTTAGAAGCGAAACTTTTAACACAGAAATGTCTCGGTTATTCATGTTTATTGCCGCAAAGTTTTGCGAATCAGGTCAAAGTTATTATGCTAATGATACCGTTTAAGTGTTTTGATGCAGGGAAATGAGGTTAATATTTGTATTATATGATCGTAATTTTATGAAGAAGACGAATTATTCTAGCTGAAACAATAACTGTTAAACTATTTTAGTATGTAAGAATTAAATAATATGCAGTCTACTTGATGCAACTACTTAATGTATAGTTCCGTTTTATATACTACTTATTTACTTTTAATTTTTGTACATATTTTGTATTTTATTTTCGTTTAATGACAAATATGTTGTAATGCACTTAAATTTAATTAGGTATGTGATAGTGATAGTCTATCAAAAGGTTGCATGTGAGAGATCGCGTAATTTCAATCTAAACATAGAAATAATCCATCTAATTAAGCCAGTATGATTTCAAATCAATCAATTCGTTATTGGAAAAAATTAAAGGTTGATTTCATGGAACTTTGCTATGGTCTGAATGGTCGCCTCACGTTAGACGCGGAGTATAGCGGATTGGTTTTCCGCACAACCCAAATATTTGTAAAGGCGACGACGTGCAGAATATAAACCAAAGCATATAGCATAATTAAATAGATTCATATTGTCTATGACGATTATCTCATTCTCAACGGAGCTGCTCATCAACAGTTAATAACAGCTGTACATATATGGTTATTTTTTCATTGGGTGATATTTATGTAGTATTGTTCTGCCTGTGGTTTCACCCCAAGCGCGTGAGAAATGGGTCTCGGTCCCGGAAGGTCTGCCTATCGAAGACTCGAGTTTTTTTTCGGATTGCGTGTCAGAGAAATTACATAGATATCGCATCACTGTTCTGTTAGGTTTGTTGAACTGTTGCAATTAATTCTTCCAACTATCGATTATTGAATTTTCATGCGCAGTAATTGTTTTAATAGTTCTTGTCTCGTCCATGTTAGTTTTAATCTAATCAATTGAGTTTTAGTCATTGATAATGTTTAGTATCAGTTTTTTCAAGTTTGTTAAATAAAATGGATTCTATTCGTAACTAGGATTAATTAATGTAAGAAGGTTAAAGATGTATTAAAGCGGAAATGTTGTATCGCAAACATTTAAAACATACTACGACCTATATGTAAAACATACTAGTAGTATGTGATTAATCAGAACAAAAAGCTTCGTTGAATGATCAATGCCTTGTCTTTCTATAACGAAAGAAGTCAATGATACATTTTACAGATTTTTAAAGCCTTTCTTATTTTTAAAACTCTACTAGTTATTTGAAATTAGTAGTATTTAGTCTTTTGAGAATGTAAGTTTGTAAAGTCCCCGCGACACAGAATATATTTCTACCCACCTGGTACCCGCGACTTCGTTCGCCTGGAATTTGAAAAGCGCTGCCTTAGTACAGTAGTTCGATTCCGGGACCGGGCAAAATTTTATAGGGTTTTTCTGAGAGCTAAAATAGCCTAAGTTACGCTTTATATAGACAGCTACCTGGTAGTAAAATATTATCAAAATCTGTCAAGGTTTCTTGAAGATTACCCGGAACAAACAGATAGGCAGACAGACGGACTGACCGACAGACAGACAGACAAAAAATATTTAAGCTGATTTTTTTAGGCATAGGTATCCTGCAAATAATCGTGCAAGCTTGAAAAAACCTATTATATTGACATTACAAACAGACACTTCAATTTTATTTATTTTATGACACTAATGATAAACCGGAACATTGTCGTAATATTAGAAAAAAAATAATGTATTTTACGATAGAATAACTGTAATGCTACGTTTTCTATTTTATTATCTGTAGTCTGTACAGTGGACTACATTTTTCTGCTTATAACCAGTTTTTTTTTGTTATTGATAGATATAACGCAGACGGTCAAAATATGGCCTCAAATTTGTCGATGGAATGTGATAAAGCTGCAACTAATTGTTGGTTCCTATGGCGACCGTTATATACACATTAAAATTGACTAATTCGTCCTGGTTTACAACTTTACATCAGCAGTCCTCGTAAAGGCTAAGACATTTTTTTTTATCACAGGTTGTAGATGTGCCTGATGTTTATCTAGACTACACAGGTTACGCAGTCGGCGTTCTCTTTGAAAAACTGATTGTGACTAAAAGGCGCCTTATTCCTCGGAACTGGTGGTAAACAATGCTTAAACTTGACATTTATAGCGACCGTTACTGTTTGCATACTAGTTATAACGGAATGGACATCTTATTTACATTTTTTTGTTAAAAGCTAGTCTTTTAGGAACGTACTGATTACTACCTTATTTGTGGCTGTTATTGACTGCAGTAAAAGTTTGTTTAACCCAAACAGTCTCTGTTAACCTGTTTATTCCAAATTACGTAAAAAGTTAAGTTTTATGGTATTTATACGCTTGCTTTAAAACGATATTATATGATAAATTAACCCCGAACTAAAATTCATTCACAAAAATATTTTTTCATCATCAATAAATTACAACCTGACTCTGGAAAAATGCCGTGGCGGTTTCTTTGCCAGTGGGACTAAAATCGATCAACATTGGAATCCTTTTTGTGATTTCTATAAATACAGCATTCCTAGAAAGGGCTTCTGATCACAAAAAAAACTGTGACAATAACAGTGAACTCGTTTAACTTACGAATGTAGACCTTATAATTTTGTGTCAAAAGTTCATTTTCTTACGTTGACTTGCTCGTGTGACTAGAACAGTTTCCAAGAATACGGTACAACAGGGAGACAGCAATGTTGAGCAAGCAGGTATTAGGACTCAAGGTCTAATTGGTAGCCCGTAAAGTAATTTTGGACAACTTTAAAATTAAAAATAACACTTCCAATCTGATTTAATAATAGCAACTAATAATTGCCGCTTCAAATTGTGCTGTAACTTTAAACTAAAATGCTAGTAGGTAAATCTTCACAAGAAACTCGAAACTTTTTATAACAGGACTTTTTTCACTTAAATGAAAACACAGAGAGGAATTGTAAATACATCTACTTGGTAATACAGTGCAATTCAATTGCTTATTTAAAAAAGTTTTCTTAATGCGTCCGTAAAAGTTATACGAAGGCATTTTAAAACGTTATTGTGTTTTATACTTTGTAGATACAAAAACGGGTTTAACAAGTTGTATACAATAAAAAATGGTAGCAAAAAAATATGGTCCACCAGTGTAAACTAAACTGAATCTATACTTTATGGAACCCTTTCTTTATGAGACACAATTTTTTTTTTAAATTTATCCCGCACTTCCAAGTTTCATCGTTTTACTTAAACACTACTTTCAAAAAGTTCACAGGTACCTATTTGTACCTACATACCTGTAAAAACTAGGTGCGGGGCCCTTTTCCTTGGTACTTCTCAACACAGATTTTGTGGTACTTTTTTTAAAGATATAAATGACAAACTAGCTGGTTGGTCATCTGATGGTTAGGGCATGCCAGCGCCAATGGACACTTACATCAATAAAGTAATCCAAATAATGGATGTACTTAACCATTGATATAATAAAAAAATTGCAGAACCTTACCAGGGAACCCTCAGGTTTTGTACAATGGAACGCATTTTATACTTCTCTGGTTTCTTAAGTTGTTGTTTACAAGTTTATTGATCCACTTTTAAAGATATTATTTCAAATTACTTAAATTCAATTAGCTTTACACATTAAGTGTAGCATAAATATTTTTGACGTACCAATATATATTTATAACAATAGAAATATATTAATTCTTTTGAACACCTGATATTTTAGTTTTAAACTAGTGACTTTTATGCATATTAGACTTGAAATGTCACTTATTCTCGACAGTTTCTAAAGTGTATTTTTAGCTCATATCTTTTTTGCTTAAATATCGACTGAATTGGTAAACAATTAGTCGGAGTAATTCGATATTTTGATATCTTGTATCACAAATAAGTAGTTGGTTATTAATAAAACTAAATAATTATAGTTAGAAAGTACACCTACAGCCAATTGTAATAAAATCGTTCATGTTTGTTGGTGTCCACAATACAATCGTGGTCGCACGATTTCGTGACCCGACCCACGGCGAACGCAATAATATCTATTATGCGAAGATGTACGTTTTCTTATATTTGTCATTGGGATGGTTTTTATACTACAGAATAGTGCGATTGGGATCAACGGTGAACTCAACTATTTACAAAAAAATGCTAGTGTAAAAATCAGATACAAATGAAATACTACGAATTGTAAGACTTGGTAGTACTTAGGCTCCAACCGCATAGCCATATTTTAGGGTGGAATATCGCAGTGCGGACGTCAATGGGTTGGCTCGACAAGAGTTATAGCACAGCCTCAAAGAAAACCGATGTTAAGTAAAGTCCTTTGCTTTTCACCGGGTACTGAGTGAGTAAGGTTACCAGAGCCGAAACCCCTCCTCCCCTGATTCTGAATGGAGGATTCGAAGGGGGGAGTCGTAGTTGTACATGGGTGACAGTACTTATTTATTATCAGGTGACCACTCCGCTCGTTCGCCCTCCTGTACCATAAAAAAAATTACCACCTTGTATTTTCTTACTACAATACACATATATGTATGTACTTAACCAGGGAGACTTAAAGAGCAAGTAAATTTAATTACATTGATGTTTTAACAGGCTTGAAGGTTTTGCTTTTAAAAAACAATAGCAAATAAGCCTAAGGGATCGATTGTACGCGCGCCTTTTGTTTAAGCTCAAATAATGGACCACAGGCACATGCACAGTGTTATTTTATTTTATTATTCCACGCTCTTTAACTTTAAAAACAAAAACACGTTATTCTTCCTGCGCAAGAATATTTATAACAAAGTTATTGTAGTTTTAGTAGTTGTGTGTCTGTCTTATTTGTTTTATATTATTTTGAATTTGGGTTTCTGATCTCTTAATCTTATGTGTTAGTAATGAAACATATTGCATATATTTTACTTTGTTACTCACTAAATGTTTTGCTCAGAACTACCGACTAGTTTGTGTTTTTAGTTGCGCGCGAAAGGTTGCTTTATTAACAAAGGTCCTCCGGGTCCATCGGGTCCGGAACTAGTGGAATGTCTCCTAAATGATATAACGCCTGTCCCTATTAAGAAGGTCGGATATGCAATTTTCTTGATTATGCTTTTATTTTACTATTGACCTAAAAGAAGCAATATTTTTCAGCAGCTTTAACAAAAAGTCAATTTTTCCTCATAGTTTTTAAAATAGCTATGTTAACAAAGTAAATTTATGTATTTATATATATACAAAATTAAGCAATTTTAAACTTTGACGCGTCCTCCTGTGAAATTGTTGATTTGCAGATCCTACATTCTTAATAGGGATGGGCGATAATATAAGTAATAATATATTGGACATCTGATACACAATGCCATCTAGCTTCAAACTAAGCAGAGCTTGTACTATGTAAGCTAGATTGACTGATAGAATACTTATATACTTTTTTTTGTAAATCTTCTAATATATAAAATTCTCGTTTCACAGTGTTAGGCCCGTATTTTAAAAGACGTCTCAAGTGTCGGTTGAACTCTGATTGCCTGAAACTAGTTTTAAGTGCAGATCAAATCTTAAGTATCGATCTTATTATAGAACGCGTTTTAAGTTTTACTCAGTTGAAACTGGTTTCAACTGAGTAAAAACTTACAGTCTGTTCTCAATTACGTTTGCGCATGATTGACATTATTATTCCGCATTACGCAGCTAATTATTCAAAATATAATTTTCTTTTACAAAAATAATTTCTGTGAATTTGTATATAATATACTATTGGCTAGTGTAGCAATGTTAACATATTAACAAGCTTGTTGTTCGTTCAAAATTAAGTATAATGAATATTAAAATAAAAATGGCTAGCTTATCAACACTTGTCATATTGAAATCTCAAACGATGTCTTTATTTGATATTTCTAAAATTTATATTACTATACTTTTAACATAAACCAAAAGGTTGTGGTAATTTAAACTGTTAGTGTGTGTGTAAACTGTGAATTTTGGTGAATTTCATATCAATTAAGGTAAATGAAAGTGAAATTGATTATAGTATGCCAAGTAATTCTTTCGTAAATAAAGTAAAGTTAATCTTTCGTAATTATTCAAAAACAAATCGTAACATTTCCCCTAAATGAACTAGAAATCACCGCTTGAGACTAGTTTCAGCTTGTCTCACGTAAACAAAGATCACAGCTGTCAAAATCTATATCTGAGTAACGATTTCGACATAAACATCGTTCTAAAATAAGCTATCACTCACTTGAGTATGGAGTGGTGAATCTCGTTTTAAGTGACGTTCAATAATAAAATCTCCACTTAAAATTAGTTATAAGACTAGATTCACGACTTAGACAACTTTTAAAATACGGGCCTTAGAAGTTGAACTCCTCTGAAACGGCTAGACCGATTTTCGTGAAATTTTGTGTGCATATTGGGTAGGTCTGAGAATCGGCCAACATCTATTTTTCATACCCCTAATTATTATTTTTTTGACAATTTTTTTTGAAATAATGTAAATGGCAAAACAACGTTTGCGGGTCAGCTAGTACTATATATTATACACATACAACACCCAAACTACGAAACAAATATTTGCAGATCATAAAAACATTTGGTCCGACCCGGGAATCGAACCCGAGACCCCAGCATAGCAGTCGTATACGCTACAACTGCGCCACCAAGGCAGTCAAATTATTTTAAATACGACTAATATAGGTACTAGGATTCAAATGTAATTGGCACAGAGATATATTGTCGTATGGAATTGCACATAGGCCCTTCGTTCGCAAAGAGCAAAGCAAAGGCTATCTTTATAATAAATATGAATAAAAGTCACGAAAAAAAAATCTGACCCTTAGTATTTATCTGGATTTCAGTTACTTAATTTCTAGAAATCTGTACGTAGATATTAAGTTCTATTATCAAGATTCAACGTCACAAAATACATACATGACCTTTACAAGATGGTGGTGCTGATGTCCTTGCATCGCCAAGATCGATCGATACTGAATTGACGTCACTTTTTGTCCAAGATTGTCCTTCCACTAAACAACCTCACTTCGCGTCATAAACAAAAATAGTACGGGTGATTAATTTTTGCTTTCCTTTGAATTTAAATATGAGAGTTTCAAAAAAGTATTTTTAATGCTTTCTAAATTAATAGGTAGTTTCGCTCTTTTCTCTTTCAAGTCCAATATATTGTGCGACTGTGAAAATATCGAAAGTATAAACTTTCAGTTTCTAGTTCTTTTTATAGAAACATAAATATTTTAGATAGTTTAAAAATAAAATGCGATGTAATTATTATTACTGGCTGGTATTAACTTGAACGCCATGTCATACCACGTGAAATTTTTAGTACCTACCCCTTAAAAAAATGACTAACGGAGGAATTCATATTTGAAGCAATTAAATTATAATTTTTTATCTAAAACAATAATTTGTAGAAAGCTACAATTTCTAATTTATTTGTGTTATTCATAAAAAAATGCGTGGAAACATGTATCAAAAGCTACAAGAGCCCAATATAAATGCTGATATGTCAAGCCATATCAATCATATAGCACTTGACTATACGTTTTGTTTACCTAGCGCCACAAATTTGCAATTATGCCTGTTGTTGGCGGCGCAACTTTGTGTTTTTATAACAACAAAAAGTGGGATGGTACTGGCAGGTAGTTGGTGGAACGCGCGCCTTCTGATTTTGATTTTTTAAATGTAACGGTGCCGTGATGCTGAGATGGCAGTCTGTCTTTTTTTTTTAAGCTAACCCCGGTGTATACTCCTTTCCTCCCTTTTTTCGGGACCTTGTAATACTTTTATGTATGTATTTACAGAACAGTCTATCACTTATGACAAGTGATCTTTGGGGTTGCCGCCGCAAATTGGATTGCCGTCTGTCAGAGTGATCACATACTTCGTACCAGGATTTTTATGGCATACGCCGCAAACGTACCTAGTAAATATATGCAACTCAAGAGTCTCAAGTGCGTTGTCACCCTTTTTGTTGGTTGGGCCTTTGGTAACATAGAATATAAGCATAGAGTGAACAAGAGACCCACCTTTGCAATATAGGCAACTAGAGATATGGATAATAGATAGATGCCTCTATCTCTTTCTAGTCGAGCTCTGTGGTTTCCTGGGGAATATGAGTGGTTAATAAGTAGCCAATCGCAGTTTAAATAAACAGAGAGCTAAACAGAGACAGAGGAAACTATCGGGCATCCATCTCTCTCGTTGTCTGTATCGCTTTCACTTATAGGCAGGTGTACCCCGTTAATTCTCTATGCCTGTATCTCTATGGTAACCACACTGAAACGGTAAAATTCAGCAAAAAGCCACAGTCTGAATGAATACGTCAGAAATACTTAATAATAATTTCAAGTATCGTTTATAAGCGAATAGTTAATAAATCTAATAAATATTAATTTGATAGATTCGGTAAGTACTATGATGTTATAAAAATAAAAGAGCCAATAAAATATATTTAGTAAGCGAGTGATGTAAAAATTAATTATGTAAAAGAATGATATGGCTTAGATATCGCAAAAAAGATTGTTAGAAACACGTTATTTTCACTGTTTAAAATAGGGTCTTCTAGTCACGTGTGGCGCGACTATTTCATTCGTAATCTCTCCGTGTCGTTTGCATCAATCAGAAATGTTCCTTATTCGCGCCTAATGTCTCCTTAGGCCGGCTCGGCGTGGCGGCGTTTATAAAAGGCTTTGAAAGCTAGTTTGGTTTTGAGTGGTTGCTCTGCAATTTCAAAGTACGTACTTTATACTACATAGTAAATTTTGTGTCTAGTTCAAAATACCTTTATTTTCTTTGACGACGCAATTTCCGTTGTTTTCCGCTAGAGATCACAGAAACTTAGCTCTTTGATCATGTGAATCATGTCCATTAACATCGTTGTAAGGCTCTGATTCCATAAGGGATATCTTTTTTTTTGATATTCTGCGGCTATATCTAAAGGATAATGTTTTTGAACACTTGAGTGGAACGTCTTCATCTCATGCCCAGAGCAGAATCCAGTACCAAATATTTACGATATTAATACACGTGCACTTCTTTTTTTCATCACCCTTGCAGTCAAACACGATCACTGACAGTTTATCGTTGGGATTTTCATGTCAATATGATTGCAGTATGTACATTTATCGTAACACTAACAATTAGAGATGTAACAACTTTTTTAAACATGCGTCTCAAATGATCAATTGAGGTGGATGATCAAACAACTTTCTATGTAATAATTCTATTTGTATAAGCGCTATTATTTCGGTAACGATTTGACTTTTGATTGAGATAAACGCTACAGATTATGCGTCATAGCGTTCATGTAATAAGATGAACAATAACGAGTGCCGAAAATTGTTCTTTTTTTCAAGTTTAAAATTATAGTGTGAGACTTTCTTTATATGTAAGTACTCAGTTTATTTGGAGTACAGACACAAAGACCTGCCAAATATGGAAAACACCATTGAGAAATAGGTATCTATGATATCAAGTAAAAGCGGAAGAAAAAAATTGTCAACCAAGTTAGCGCCATTATAAAATATGAATATGAAAAATATTGTGCAATAAACACATATGCCAATTAATTTAGATATTTATAATGATATACGTTGATACTTATAATGAGTGACTACGAATGTAATGAATTAACATATATAACATATTATAGTGTCAGGCCAGAAATAAAAAAAAAGTTTTATTAAAAAAAAAAACACTACGGTTTCGGTAAAATAAGTAATTGGCGTCAACTTCACTCGCTGGGAAAACAATCGCTTGCGTAATCATTACACCAAATAATGTAAATAATGTTCTTTAATATTTATTCGTTAACTATTCATATTTATAAAGGATAAACGGTTTTAGTCATATTTTCTAGACTTGGTGACCGGAAGGGGGATCTTTTTTCTAAAGGAGAGAGGAAAGAAGCGACCTTCTGCGTTGGTGTCAGGATAGTGCAGCATCTGACATTGGACAGTCGGGAATGCATACATATTATATAAAGAAACACTCAGACCAAATCAAACATTATCTACCTGTCGAGTTAATAGTTTCGCCATAGGGTTAGATAATAAATTAAACTGTGTTATGTAACCGAAGTTCAAGGTTCGTAAAACTGAGATTTGTAACTACTGTGAAGTATTTTATAATGTTGTTTTCGTTTAAGCCTCTGCGCTTAGAGTATTTTATGTATTCACCTATTGTTTTTGTAATTGTTAAGTACCTACTTGTTGCTTTAATTGAATGGTAAAATATCTTTATTATAAAACTCATTTCACGCTGGACTCGAGGAACTAACAAAACAGATAGGTTTAGAACTGAATTTTGATTGAAGTCCATAATATTTTTTTGCATTAGTTGTAATACGTTTGACGTCTTCAACAGGTTACATCATTGTATTATTACACATACATCCATATACTCACGTGTTTGTCCCTAAAGGGGTAGAGAGAGACCTATAATCTTATACTCGTACATACATCCATACAAATATTATGAATGCGAAAGTGTGTCTGTTATCTCTTCACGCTTAAACTGCTAGACCGATTTAGATGAAATTTGGTATAGAGAAGGTCCCGGGAAAGGACATAGGCTACTTTTTACCGTGATAACCGACCTACACGCGGGCAGAGCCGAGGGTTAAAACTTGACCATATATAAATTATACCCAGACACAGAACAAATTATAAGTAGTGCTAATCACACAATATTTGTCCCGGGTGGGAATCGCAGCAGTCAGGATCGCTAACCACTGGACCGTCAGGTCAGTCAGCCATTACATTATTACCTAATATTATTAAATGCTTCAAGTCCCACTTCTACTACCACTTCAAATTGCCGTATGTCTCGCTTATGTTTGCTTCAATTTCCATTTTGACAGTTAATAAACTGCGTACATCTATAATTACAAAGACTAAATAAAAGTATTACGTATTTAACTATCTTAGGTATCGCAGGAAACATTTTCTGATCTTTTATAAGTAAGCCTGATATGTCATACTACAATTACATACCACATGTTATAGATTTTGCCCATGGCTTCGTTTGCGTTAAGCGTCTGTCGGAATCAGTCATTACTTGAGTATGAAAAGTATACTATGCCCTTTTCCGTGCCCCTGTCAATAGGGGGGTAAAATTTCTTGGTAGTTGTTTGAGTATTTAAGGCGTGAAGGTATAACAAACAAACAAACTGACTTACGGATTCAAGATGTTAGACTAATGTCAGTATGAAAAAGAGTTTATTTAGCTCGTCGTCTGAGGTTAACGTATCCTCCTTATTCTTATTGACGTACTTAAATAACGTGTTTCAACGTAAAAAATAACCTTGTAGATCCTAGATTCACGATTTGCTAAATATACACAACTTTTTCTCCAGTAACTGTCGTGAGAAACAAAAAGTCTCATCATTCCCTGTACATATTAGTAGTCAATACGTTAGTAGAAGGGCTATAAATTAAGTAAACTAATTGCCTTTATATTTTAATGAGTCCCAGCTCCTATAGATTCCACGGTGCGCCACAAAGCAGGCCTCTCTGATAATAATAAGATAACATTCTACTTTTATGAATGAACAATAGATTCTCACATTTTAACAAGCCAATCCTTTCTTGGCGTACTCTAGGGAAATCCGGCGTTACAAACAAATGCCGCGAATCAGACACATTGTATGTAATTCATATTTTAAAATAAAAGAGGAAGATTTACTACAGTTTAAAGGACCAAATATATTTAAAATAAATGTACTAATTCGACTAACAATACACAAACTTATTAATCAATGCATTTTAAACGTAAGGATTTTCACGTCAGCTCCGGTAATCGTCTATTAACGTAATATAGAGGGTCCCTCAACCGGTTGTCGTGTCTGTCAAATATTCTATGACAAATCAATGCAAGTATCAAACATTAATCGTCTTAAGCAACATCTATTATTTTTTAGTTGATGCTCATCGATATATTAAGTAATCCAAAGATGCACTTACATGCCATCAAATTTAAAAATGCAGCCCGTTGATCCGGATCTTACGTAACTCTGTGTTTTCAATGTAATGAGGCATTTTATAAATTGATGAATCGGCTTTCTCGATACGAACTCGAATTAAAATGAGTGATGTTCAAAATGATAACGAGTAAGTTTCCCATTAAATTTTAGAAGTCTTAAATTGTACTCTTTACGCCCAATCCATTTTCAGTTTTCTGTGTCGAAACGCAATCGTTTATAAATCGATTGCATTGTTTCTTAAAGTTACCATGTTCCGGACTTAATAAAACAATTACTATTAATAAAGTTTTTTCTAAAATAGGCAAACTCTAAATGTTGTTGTTACATTTCGTTACTAATAATTGTTCAGTCTCACAAACACTAAACAAATTAGTAATAACAATGAAACTAACGGTTTGAGATACTAAGTGAGTCTAATGCATCCACTTTATAACGGACAAATACTTAACTTTATCACCATCAATACCAAAGGAATTCTAAGTTCGCCAGCTTCTTCTGTAAAATTAAGGTCCACATTGGTATTAAGGCCGCTGGTCGAACCGAACCGAAGCCGTTACTTCCAATAAATTGTTGTGTACCTCAATTTACGGGCTTGTATTTGTTTAACTTTTTTACATTATTAATGATTGGAACTTCATTTTAGCCGCCGGCTGTTTCGAATGGAAGGAACCTGTTCTAAATTTGTTCAAGATACTTTTTTAATGTTACCTATATGGAATAATGTTTTATTTTTTTGAAATCTGTTCAATGTCAAAATTGTTGAAATTCGAAATTAGAATGCTGTTTCGAAATGCTGAACACCTATTCTAATACATAGTATGACGTCTGGCTAGAATTTAAATTTCAAATAAATATATTATTCCGTTAGTTAAAAACCGTTCTTTGTTTTTTATCCTAATTATATGAAGTAGAGATAGCCTGGTGCTCGAATTTCGGCCATAATTATTTTTCCGTTTATTTCAGTGTTCAGTCTAACTTGGCCTGTTTTAATATAGACTTACATACTATCACAGGTCAACATATGCTGGACCCGTGTACCTTGGAGTAACCGTTTTCACGCAATCAATTCTGCACTTCTTCTCTATATAAACTTCAAGTGTGCCAAATTTCACGGTTCTTTGCATTCGCGATATTTTATTAAAACGCGGATTAAGAATTCTCTTCACATGTTAATATACATGTACAATGTATATACTTTTGAGAGATTTATCACAAACAATAAGGAAATAGAGTGAAAACCTTAAGAATAAAAACTCAAAAAGGAACATCCACCATTTTCTCATTACTGCAAAACTTCTTTAAAAGACTAGGTAGACACTAAAACACTTATAACATTTTGGCAACAATTCCTTGAAATATACTGTTGCTTTATTTTAGCAGGAATGATTATTTTGTTTTCCTAATAAGCTCTGCACAAAATACAATGAAACTCTTCATTCATGCCACCATTGTTGTTGAAAATATTTCCGTCTCATAAATACAGGTATTGAAACATTTTTATTGCTTCCAGGCATTAATCTACATAACAAGGTAGCCTTTATGTTTTACAAATAGTCTAAATATGAAGTGATTTACGTAAACATCAGGAACAAAACATAATACAAATTTGCAAACGTATATAGGTAATTTAAATTAACGAGAACATTTATTTTGGTACAATCTTACCACCTACGTCTTGGAGTTATTCTACCTTGACTTAATTTTTTCGGGCAACATTAAAAAAAAGCAAAAAAAATACATATCAGGATTTTAAACTTGGAACCTTTCGACGGGACATGTCTAGCTATGGGGCTTAACAGTACATGATAATGGCAGTCGAACAATGCTACTTCCGCAGTGTTGTTTCTGATAAAAAATGTAGCTAAATTTTCAAATACGTAGATGAGAAAAGGTAGACAACCTACTTGTGACATTTCTATTGTGTGTGATTTAGGCCTTGTATGGCCTTCGGCATCATTGTTTTGTTTTGAAATTCTGGCTTAAAATTATCTTCCCGCAACATTTTCTTTATTTAAAAATAATGTTATTAATAAAATACCTGCTAATGAAATTATCTTTTTTAATTATTGACGTAATAATAATAAACATCGTAAAGTCTTTAATTTAATAAACGTGATGATGTTGTTTATCCAACATGAATTAAAATGTTATAATATTAACTAATACAATGTTGTTTCTAATTAGTACTTCAAAAATACCGACAGTAACATTGCTTTTTTTTAATTGATAACACATTAGATGAGAGTAAGACAGCGGGATAGGATGACTAATTGTGCCGAGTACGTGCAACGCCCACTTTATGGTTTTCTTCTTAACCTTTAAAACTTTTCTTTTTAACGTGTAGCAACTAGCAACATAGATGTAACGGGCAAATATCGTGGGAAACATGATGATAGGTGCAAATTTCTACCAGCGCAAATCTTACCGATCGTAGATAAGTAAAAAAGTGCAGTTTAACCATCTTAAATGGAGTTCGCTCTTTGTTTTTTTCTTACCGATCAAAATCAGCGTATAACGATTCGTTTCCTTTTACGCAATATCTTTTATTTATCTTCGTTTGTGTAATCCATGCAAATCGTAGTTATCGATTTGGGATCAAAGGTGTTGTTATTGCTGGACTAATCTTTTGTATTTGTGTGAGGCAAAGAAAACGACATTTATGCCTATGTGTAGCTCAAGTACCCATTGAATGTGTAAACTACAATTAACTTATATTTTCATAGAAAGTTATGTTGATTTTAATAGCATAAAATAAATAATAGTATTGTATTCCGTGTGAATAGACATCAAAATAGTTCGGTTAAGTTCACCTCAAGTAAAACATTTAAAACACAAAACATTCTTTTGTTACAATAGCTGTCATTCTAAACGTGTTATGTCAGAATTTCGCATATTTTTCTAAATTTGAAATGGCACAATGATGTGGGTGTCGGTTTTTGACCGTTTTATAGCTTAACATCCTTTATCGTGCTCTATTATTGTGCCATAGATAAAAATCTCTATGACAAATATATTAATTTGACCAAATCCGCGTCGGTAGTTAAACGTTCACTTAAATTAATATGGGAGTGTTTCGATTGTAATCGTGTTAAAATTATATGATGGTTATAAAATAAGTTTTTGTATGATAAATATTTTTAACCACAGTGTGTAGTTTATGACTGCTAACATAATTTGTTTCAGTTTGATAATTGAATGTTATAAGCTTACACTAGTTGTTTGTACAAATGAGCTATTTATATTTTGTAACAATTGAAAAATATGTTAACGTATTGTTTTAATAAAATTTCTATAAGTAGTTACCTTTTTAAATTTGCTCTCAATTTTATGTCACCATTATGATAATTTCTACAATGTTTTACTGAGTAATATTAATCTGTGTGCCAGATGTGGAAGTCCACAGTACCACTTCATCACTTCCATCAATACTTCGTAACGGTCACATCAAATGTCAAATGGAGATAAGTGTCATTAAATCATCAATCGCGTTTTCAAAAAAAATACTTGCAATTTTACAGATACTTACTGCAGTAATATAATTAATATTCTTTTATTGATGCATGAGATGCGAAAATAATAGAGGTATTTGAACTGGATATGAAGTAATGTTGTCGCACGCGCATTCGCGGGATCCAAGCCCGCGAGCTGTCAAACGTCATTGAATTATGATGTATGTATTTATGTCAAGGACAGGCGTATGCGCAGCCTAGGTTTGTGCTGCATTGTTTTACTTGGCAGTGAGGTGTGAGGGTTCGATGACTTGTGTAATAGATTACCTACTATGATAGATGTTGGAATTTAATTCTTAATACTATTAAAAATCTCTGAATAATAAGAGACCGGGCCCAATTTTCCCATCGTCACCCTTCATCATAGCACTACTGGAGACCGCAGATATGACGCAACCACTAATACCAAATAGTAAGGCAATTATTTTTTTTGTAGTGGTAGCCCTTGCGACCATAATCATCTAACGGAACTCAAAGCAATGACAATAATTTATACAAATGCACCTTCCGTGCAGTTCCAATATTATGAAATATAGCTATTGCCCGCGGCTTCGCTCGTGAGATTATTTCTTATCCTGAGGGCGAATATTCCAAAAATCCTTTCTGATTGGGCGCTTACAACATAATTAGCTGCCAAAATTTCAAGTTTGTAACCCCAGCGGTTCAGACTTTGCGTTGATGAATCAGTCAGTCAGTCAGTCAGGGCAAGTAATTTTACATGTATAGGTTTGGTTACTTTGGTATTAAGTATTACTAATTTGTAGACTTGCAACGAATAGTATATTCGGCAGTATACCGAATACCGAATATTCGGCGAGGCCCCTGACCGAATAGCCGAATATTAGGCAAAAGTATTCGGCTGGATTTAAGCGCCAAAAACTTGTACAGACGTGAATTAAATTATGTACCTGTTTTATGTACCAATGACTACTTAATAAATGATTATAAAAGAAATGAGAACCTTACCCTTCTAAATTTTGATTACCACAATAATTCAAATACATAGAATCCTCCATTTTTCCTATTCAGAAGATGATTGTGTACCTGTGTTATGCACCAATGACTACTTAAATGATTATAACAGAAATGAAAATATGAATATATACGTAATCAATCGATTTTAATTTTTCATTTTACCAAATATTTCTCAATGACAAAATATATTATTTAAGTATTCGGTATTCGGCCGAATAATATGTAGATATTCGGTATTCGGCCGAATATAATAAAAGCAGCCGAATAGGCCGAATACCGAATAGTAACCGAATATTCGTTGCAAGTCTACTAATTTGTAAATTGCACTAAACATTTTTATCAATAGTTTTAGTATTGTGGTCTTAGTTCCTGCTTAAGTTAATAGTTAATACCTAATGGTTGGGTGCATCGGATGCAATAATTGCTTTTCCGGGATCCCTCACGGGATTGCAGTGTAGTTAATGGCATTATATGAAATAGGCTTTAATGTCATTAAGAGGTTAGGACACCGGTTAAGACATTGTTATTATGTAAAAAAAGAATCGAGCCCAGGGTATTTCATAATAAATTCTTGACATTCGTTACAAATAATCTCACTTTCACGCAATATTTTTGTCCTGTCACATGTTACTCAACCAAACGAGCCATATTACGAGTCCAACAACATACCTAATCACGACAATAACTCTAACAATGCAAATTGTGTCTAATAATAGCCCCTAATCGCAGACACATGATTCAAACCATCACAATGGATCCTTTCTCCTAACTAGAACGTAGGTGTACCAACGGCCTTGGATACCCCACCTGGTGGGCGGCGGGTTGACATTTTGATATGTTGCACACTCGCGAACATATTGTGACGTGTCTTTGGGGCACATTAGATCGGCTATCTGCGTTTTCCGGGTTAAAGCACCGCCTACACCGGTACTTGACCGGATTTTAATGGTGCATATTTTTTATTTGCGTAATCGATATTCATCGCTAAAGCCTTAATAAAAGAATTTATTTTGTTTAACAATTAAGGCAACGGATTCATATATGGCTTCATTGAGCGTCATATTCGCTGGCTATTTTGATTATTGTAATTTAACGACGACAGGAGCAATCTGTTATTAGCTTTCAGTATGTTAAAGGATAACTATTCATATATTTCATTGTGTGAAAAAAAAGAATTGAATGAATATAATTCTTGTATGCATTTTGAAGTTTCAAGTTTATTGACCTCCTCTTAATTATTATATTTTTTATTAACACTCCCATACTAATTATATTAGTGGCGATCTCTCGTATCCATTAGTAAATTATGTTTATTACGAAATCAATGAATTAATAAAATTCTGATTAAGTTATTCAAAGTGGATAGCTTTTAACGAATTTTATTATAGAATGGGAATGTGACAGATCTTGAATTGCTCATCTTGCAAACAGCTATTGTGTGTGCTGTGAGTTTGATTCTTACATAGAAATCGATTAATAAGTGCTCGCTTCACAGGTAGGTTTTTGACTGGTTACATCCTGGTGTCGGTTAGTTTTGCCCGTCGAGACATGGATCATAATCGTCATTATCTGTCTCGCCCTATTTCAAATACAATAGGTCCCCAGCTACCAGAACGTCATGGTATAGCTTTTAGCAAATCTTAGAATTTAAATGTCCTGGGTCAGGTTCTATATCTGAACCAAAAAATATTTTACAATTTTCTTCACTCACCAATTACAATTAAAGACAGTGAAACCGCCAATAAAAACTATAACCATGGCAAAGTGATTTTCTATTGCTCTGTAAGTACTTTACATCAACAAAGGGTTGATGTTCATCGTTTATAAAGATCAATAACTTTTGTACGTGATAAATGCGCCGGCGGCGGCGGCGCCTGTCTTAGCAACCGAAGTTAACTGAACACAACGAGCCGTACAACCGCCGCGTTCCAGTGACGGGCTAGTAACAAGACACCGCGACCACAAGTCCGAGGAAATGACGTCGAAAATCTGTGATCTTGAAAAAAATATATAATTTATTTGGTGGTAATGCCCAAACCAGGCTATTATTTTATTTTGACACCTATAAATCATAATTATTTTGAAGATAAACTAAAAATGGCCAAAAAAAATTTCAAAATTTGAACTGTTGTATTATATTGACATCATTAGTATATTTCAATATTTTCGTGTTTGTATATGATCGTTACTTGATAGATTTGTTTTCATTGGCTTTGCAAATAATAATTAAAGTTATGTGTTTTACACGGAGAAATGATGTGACGAGTACAAAAGAAAAAAAAATCTTTTCTTGTAACTGGTTAGGTAAGTTCAGTTACGAATATGGACGAAGGCAAAAATAGTAGCCAAAGATAATTGTCAAATATAATTATGAAAATTCTCTGGCGTAAAGAGTACGTAAGTTTTCTAAGATACTTTAATTGTAATAATTTTATATTTAACAAGTATTTAAATAAATATCAGTTCTCCAACTTGGATTAAGTTGTAACGTAACACAACGATGCATACAACCGCTGCACGCAGTCGATGGGTTAGCAATCTATGTAATTCAATATTAGCGACCGCAAGGACGGGGGAAAATGCGCATCTCTGTGTTATTAAAACTATAGTCATATACTATTCTATACTATATTTAATTCTATACTTTGTATATTATAAACACGTCTTTTAGTTATAATTGGTATTTGGTTAGATAGCTTCAAATTCCCGTAATAACTAATTAGAGTTAAAGGTATACAACGTTGATCTGCTCGAATTATTGCTGTCACACCCCAATCCATCCGTACATGCCTTGCTTTCTCATCTTATCAATTTTTCCTTTTATATTTGCCCAATTAATTTCTAAAGTCCACTTCGTTCTGAAGGGGTTCGTCACTAAATGGTAAACGAGTAGGTTAACATATTGTAAAGTTAAGCAATCCTAGTCAGGTCAGTCTATGGATGGGTGACCATTTTTAACACACTGACACCCCTCAATGTCTCGGGGAGCACGTCAAGTCGGTCCTGGTTGCCATACGAACATCTGTGGAAATCGTTACGAGTAGTTGGACCCCTAAAAAGTCCCATAACAGTCTTTCTACAGAACTCCAATATCGCTTCGTACTTGGGTTGTGGAGGCCTGATGGCGTAAAAAATCGAAGTTCAGCCGTATCGTAGTAGATTTAAAGCCGACCCAAACCTAGTTTGGGAAAAAGGCTTGAAGGAAAATATCTAAAGTCCGGTCGACGGCAATAGGCTTGCCTCCTAGTACGTTAGTGGGATTAAAATTATAGTTGGTAAAATGGAGGCGGTTAGTATGCCTCTGCTTACCCCTTCGGGGATAAAGGCTTAAGTGTGTTTGTGTACATCTTTAGTAACTTGAAACTCCCGTTGTTGTATGAAAAATCTCATCCAAATTGAGGTACAATTAGATAGTATTAGCTGTGATAATATTAATTTCTTTTTCACAAGTAGTTTTTTTGTTTGAAAGCACTTTTTGATTTTAATTGTTGAGTTAAATTTATTTATAAAAAAAGATTAAAGGTTTTAAAACACGATCATTAATTCTTGACTCATCCAGTTATTGGCCTCACACGTTCATTAATCAGCACTTACCAGTTAACTGCAAAATACAGTCAATCCGTCGGCTAGACAATGGATTTTCCCAACATCTTATTTAACAAAACTTGCGCTTAGTCTCTATGAGATCACAAACAAATGAAAGGCATTCTACTCCGTCCTTTATTAATAAATGTTAAAAGGTAAATGTTGGTTTCATTGGAGTTAAATTCAATCTACATGTACGTAAAAAGAGACAAAATAATTTCTTTTAAACTATTCTATTTTTATCGATACATCAAGAATACAAATTATTTCGAAATCTTTATGTATTTTCGGTAATAAGGCTATATACCTAATTCATAAGATTTTTAAGATATTGCGATCGAAGAATTGTTTGGTAGGTAATAATGGCGTACGGTATAAAAATATTGTGATTACTTTTTTATCTTTTAAGAAATAAAATGTGGTTGTGCTGTGTAAACATGTTTATTTCATAATTGATAACTTTTTGATAAAAATAAAATGTCTTAGGTTTATTTATACTCTTTTTACTTTTTATTAACCAAGGCAATGCAAAAAGCAATGGTCTGAGAATCCACCTGATAATCTAGGTTACACGTATAATGTTTCATTCTGCATATATCGATAATAATCTACTATAACGACTTCCATGTTTGTAGTGTGTGTCAGCTGTAGATCTTCAATGTCAGTTATTCTTTAACAGTGAATAATAAATGCTTCTGTTGTCGCTCGTGCCTCATGTATATTTCCTATAAATTTTACAGTAAGATGTTTGTTTGCATTTATGGCGCTCTAGCCATGTCACCAGGTGTATCGTTTGTCTTTCCTTTATCAATTGTTTACACAGTTCACACATCGCATGATGCATCTTTTTTTTACTCATACTGTTTGACATCAAGATTACGATGGCTATTTCTGTCATAACGACAATTAAAGCCTATCACATCCTCATCGGCGGCTTACTAGTATACTTTTTGTCAACGGCCGATGTCCGTTTTATGGTTTCTTTTAACGAACTCAAGTGATTTCGATTTAGTAAATGTTTAATTACCAATCCTGTTGTGATCGTTCAGTTAACCGACGTGACGACTGTCTAACCACCCACCCGTTGGAAAACTACGCCTAACCATCGTTTCTCTCCACGAAGGTCGCATCAATCACTTTAGATAGTTCTATTAAGCCGAATGAGTTAGTCATCAACAGACAGCTGATTATTCTTCCGTAAAATTCCAAGTTCAAAATCAATGTCGCGTCGTTGGTTTGTTTTTTTTTCGATGGACGTTCGGCAACCGTTACGTCATTGAAGCCGCGAAGGTAATCCGCTGGACAGCCACCCGTGTCGCCCGCCCGACTTGTTCCTTCTTGCGTAACGATTACTTTACTCCCCTACAGAGCGGCTTTAAAATAGGCTCACTAAAACGGGTAGAACCAGATAGTTTTCAAATTTTACGCCTCATCATTTATGACGAGCTTCGTCAACGATCATTTTGTTCATTACGGTACTAAAACAAGATTTAAATATATTGATTTATCTATTTAAATTTGACGTAAAAAAGGCGTCAGAGTGTTAATCAATGTTTTGTTATCGGTCTTATCTGGATTTAGTGGCGTTGATTCGATATTGGTTGCCATCTTCGTTTTTTTTTTGGATTGTTCCAAATCGATCGTGAAATTTGATGGTGTCAGGTTTAAAAGTCGTAAAACGTTACAGGTTTTTGTGTTTAGTTGATAAAGCTAGTCCATTGATTGTTGTGTATGGGTAAGATAGTTGTGTGAGATTATGTTTATAGTGCCCGCCGTATAGTGTTGTTTATAATGACGAAAAGAATGAAAATAAAAGAAATTTTAAAAGTGTATCATGTATGTTGACATAATTTATGCAACATGTTTGGGTTGGGTTGACAAATCATCCCTTTGCAATTTCATTGCGTTGAGTCATGACTCATCGCGCGATAGCAAGGTCCAGAGGTCGTTACCTGTAGCTTGTCTGTCTACTGTAATATGAATAATTATTTTATATAAGTATAAATGACATTTATTAATTGGTTTCAAAGCGAAGTATTAGATACTAATAAATTTATAAAAGGTTTTAAATTTCTAATCTTAAAATTAGCGACCATATTATGTACAGAATATATATGAAATTACACACGAACAAAATAACTATAAACAATTTTAAGGCATGTTAAGTTATGCAAATGTTTAGAATCAAGTAAAAATTTCGCCGATTACATTAATAAATCTAAAATACCAACCAACGATTAATCGTTTCCGATAACATGCGAATACAACTGTTTTTCTCTACAAAAAACTTTAGTCAACATATTCTTAATTACTTTGTTTTAATTTTTATTGTGTAAAATGCTAACATTACTCGTAGTTATCACCGTTACGTACGCGATGCATTATTTTTGTGTCTTAAGTAAGTATTAAAATAATTAAAAAGTATTATTATGTTATTAAGAGCAGCAATAATTCTGGTTACACTTGTATTACTTTCCATTGAATAACGGTGTTCTCAACTTTGTCTCAAGTGATTCTATTGAGGCTGGGCCCTTCTTAACTCACTTGTGCTTGTGTTTAAGAGAGTACCGAATGGCACTCTTTTAAACAAACTGTAACGGTTTGATTCTCCTAAATGAGTTTTTAATTCGTCGTTCGCCGTTCTTTATTTGAACGTTACCGGTATTTTGGATGGTGATTTAGTTCATTTTTTTATATGAGGGATTTTGCTTAACAAAGCATAAACAAAAATATGTGAAAAAACGTGTAATTATTTAAATTCTCTCTTATGCATTTTAATAGGAGAATTGACGCAAATATCTGGATTGGTTAAAAAAAAATTTATTCTTTTAACCGAAACTTCGATCGGATGACGGTTTTTATCTCGTCTGTATAAAGCTGTCAGTGAATTGAGTTCATCTGATGACAGGTGGTAATTACCAAACACCCGTTGGTGAATAATATCAGATGTTTTTCAATGTCAATGTCCAGGTTGGTTCTACCGCTTCGTGACGTTTGCTCACGGACGGAGACATTCTTGTTTCGGTGGCTGTTTGGTGCATTAGCTTTATATGGAGGCGAAGTAAGTGTAAAACAATCAAACTGGTTTGTGCTCATTTTTCTTATTTTTTTTTTAAATTCGTAACAACTTTCACAAATATCTTTATTGTTATTTTATAGTGATTCGTTCACAATTTTGTGGTCATTTTCAACTAGTGATTCAACTTTCATATGGTTCTATTGAAATAGTTAATTTAACATTATTTATTTATTTATAATAACTTAATGCACAAGTTGTACACAGGCGGAATTAATGTCTAGGGCATTGTCTGCCAGTCGACTTTCGGGTTATGTAGAAAAATGATGCGGTAGGTGCAAGAGAGATCAAGAAATTTGATAGATTTATATTAAATTAATTAATTAATTGTAACTCTAACTTAGATATAATACTCTTATATATCAATAAACCAAAATATACAGTCCTACATATATACATAAAGGTCCCAAAGCTACACGTACAATACTTATGTATTGTACGTGTAGATTTGGGACCTCTATATACACATATGTACATAAATATATAAATATCAAATACACAGTGGGGTACTAGCGTTGTGACCTTTCTGGCAACTCATATTGGAGAAGATCGTGTACTCTTTTCTTGAACGTAAGTTAGTGTAAGGTTAGTGGACATCCTGATTTCAACTGGGAGTGCATTCCAGAGAAGAACTGACTGTACATAGAAGGAAGAACCGATGAAGTTGGAAGGACATAGAAGAAGCATACTATTCGTTGACCGAAGATTTCGGTCATGATTGGAGCATAGGAAACAGAGATGGGGAACTAGGTAATCAGGTAACGATGGGGAATTGAGAAATGAAAAAAGATATGTAAGTGCACGCAGACTGCGGCGCTGACAAATTGGGCGCCATTTCAGTTGGGAACGTAAAGCAGACACATGATCTTATTTGCGAAGATTAAAAACAAATCGAATGCAGTTATTGAGAGTTCCTCACCTCCCATATATAAATATTTGCAGAAATTAAAACATTACTACTCCAATCATATTATTTATATAGTTAAACGCCTACGCGTTGTCATTTCGCCAATAAGATTCTCACGGTTTGCGCTCATCGCGAAATTGGCACTTGACACTATTTTGGATAACATTCTAATTTGTTAAATCAAAGCCTAATGTTCAATGTTTAAAAAGCGGCGGTAGCCTAGTGGTTAAGGCACTGGACGTGCGATCAACGGAAGTGAACCCACTCCTAACACTTATATTGTAGCTTAAACTTCTTGCAATGACCGACAAATAAATTCTTGCAATGACCGACAAACCACCATATCTTGTCATCAGCGGTGTTCTAAATAACAAAATATGAGAAAATTTAGCGTCAATTGCGACTTAGTTATAATAACATATAACTAAAGGTTTTATCTTACCTACCGATTGCCCAACAGGCAATTATAGTCCCGTGATATAATGTTCAAACTCATTTCAAGTTTTAAGATTTTTTTAATTTTATTAAAACAATTGTTTTACACAGTTTCCTGCAAAATCATTTTAATAAAGTATAGTAATGCCTATAAGCTAGTTGTATATTTCATATACGAGTAGTGTGGAATTCATCTGCCAATTTATGATTAAAAGTGTTGTATTTTCAATGGCCGGTGGACCTTGCGTGTTTAATATGTTCTGAGATAAAATTATTTGTCCTAAGGGATGTGATTTTTGTTTCTGTCTCTGTTTTCAATGTGATACGATGATAATATTGTGTTACGTGGCGTTTTCCCTTTCTGGATTGTTCTGCGTGTCCCGCAACGCAGTGAGTTTAATGTGTTCGTTTAATGGTAGCACCACCACTGCGTGTCCCGTGGTGCATGACGCCCTGTCCTGCGAATGTTCCCATGGGACGCAGGTGCCATTGTAATAAACTTCTTTTGAATTATTCATGGGATCATTGTTCGCCTTTTACGGTCAGATGATGTTGTAAATTACATTTTAGATGGTACGGAAACTTAAGGAGTTTTATTCATTCATCCTTGGAACCGCAGTATACTCAAGATACACAATATATGGAATGTTCCGGAAAAAGTTGGTTCCCACGGTAATTCAATCTGTCGGTAGAAAATCATCTTTAAACATAATGGTTATTAAAAGAAATAGCATATATTACGAAAACATTATTGGATATACGTATTATTAACTTTATCTATCATGGATGGACATCTATTATTCTAATTGCAATTGCATTTGCATATCACTTATTAGTGGCAAGGTCGTGTTATCCACTTTATGACCACGTAGATGGCAAGTCAATTTTACAAATGAGTGTTATTTATTTATTTATTTAAAACTTAACGCACATATTGGACAAAGGCGGACTTAATACCATGGGGCATTCACTCTCAGTCGTCAATCGTCAGGTGATGTAGAAATATGATGCGGTAGGTGCAAAAATAAAATATTATATTTGACATAGTATAATTCCAGAAGTAAATATAATATATAAATACTCAGTCGGGTACTAGCGTTGTGACTGTTCTGCCAATTCACCCCGAGAAGATCGCGCTCATAAAGTCTCTGACCAAAAGTTTGAAAGTATAAACACTATACTGTGCATGTAATAAACAAAGTTCGAAAATATACGCTCACATCACACTAATGTTAAGAATTACCGTGGGAGAGTCATGCTTCCGCACATATAGTTACAGGCCGACTCGACCGGAGTGATACCATGACGTCACAGAAAACCGGTGTTAAGAAATTCTTTCCTTGCTTTTCTTCGAGTGACTTAGGTTACCGGAGACCCATTCCCCCACCTCCCCCACCAGAGTTGAAGCACTCGAAGGGCGGCAACATACCTGTGTCTTGTGATTTGCAGATTTCAGGTAGTTACTTACCATCTGGTGTTCTATCTGCTTGATTGCTTGGTGGCATTGATAATAATAATTTCTCTCTCACGAGGTACAGTAGTCTATAATCTGGCTATTGTTTGAATTATTGATATGACAGCAAAATCTATGTTGTGTTGGAACTCCTTGATGAGCTGGGTTTTTTCACCAACTGCTCAAAATTAATTTTTTCAGTCGTCACGTCACATAACAACAGCCTTTAATAGTCTACTGCTGGACATAGGCCTTCCGTTAGAAATGAGGTACTGGCCTACTAACCTACGCTGGCCAGACGAGTTAGTATAGGGTTTGTGTCAAGTTTTACTTCTCTTTGCAGTGTTGTTGTCCTGTGTAGTTTGTCTCTTAGTCGATTCTTGAGATACCCGAGTGATAGTGATACTCTAAATTACTCCGGAATTAAATAATCTCAACAAATTAGCACTAAGCATAGAAAAAAAACGAAGCTAACAAAGTAATAGTAAAACATTACCATTACCTACTTATGTTAATGACCGTCAAGCAAAATAAACTTTCTGATACTCATACATGTTAACTTATTCCAGTGGGTTAAAGCTGTACTACGCAATTTTACAATTCCCGTTTCTTTCAGGTTTAGTATCAGTGTTAATGTAATTTCTCTCTTTACAGCGTTCTCTTCATTTACTTCTAATGTCATTTTATTGAACTCTTTATGGGATGTTTTAGTGCTAATGATTTTTACGAATGTGCAAGGGAAATCTCGATTCATTCACGATGGCTTTACATAAATAGAGATTTAAAAGACGTTAAAAAGGTTGTAATAGTAATTGTTGACCTATTAATATTAGCATGGATGTAAAATTGTCTTTTTAAAAAAAGGATCCACTAAATTATTGTTATAATCTGACTTTTCGTGATGTGTTCATTGTGCTACAACATCGCGTATACATATTCTTGAGCGGGCCATAACTGTCCGTCTGAATTTTATGTTAAGATTTATCTTCAACGGTAATAGAAAGCAACATCTTTATGTTTCATAACATTTTCCGCGACATATCTAGTCTACGATTTATTTCCGTCACCTGATTTCGCCTCGATAACCAGTCATTTCAGTTTATTCAAAACAGTGTTCGACTTATGTTACCGATTCGCCGCTTACTGCAAATGGCTTGTAGAATCCGACTAGTGAATTACGCTTCATTTTTAACCATTCACTACCCATTGTTAGTAAGTACACTGTTTGGATCCATCTCGACTTAAATTATGACCTTCCTTCCATCGTTCCAGTTTAATAGGTGAAACTTTTAGATGGTATGTCTTGTATGATTGACTATGTTACTTTCTTTGTTGTTACGAGTTTTGCGTGCGGAGCTCAGAGTATGACAATCGGTTTTATAAAATTGTATATTTTAACTTTTCTCTTTCCCTAATAATCAAAAGGTAATTATTAGTTTGAGTAATTTCTCATTCTGTATCTTTGGGCGCATCAACATTCTGTAGGTACATAAAACAGTTATTTGGTCGAAATTTGTAACTGTTTTAATTTTAGCTGAGTCAACATGACCTTAAAATTGTTTAGTCAAGATTGATTTCTAATTGGTATGTGTGCGGATTTCATTTGTTAATATTACATAATATTTAGTTTTAATGTAAAATAGCGAATATTAGGATCTAATCTAAGTCTACAGTAAACCCGATTTAACCGTTCTCGAGTCGCGTTGCGTGGTCAAAACAGTTTGTATTTCGACTAATGGTGGACAGACACGGAAGCAGCGGATCGTGAACCTTTAACCTCGCCGAAAGTTATTGGTATTAATAATAAAATTACAACTTTCCCAACAATTATTAAGAGTCACTTAGCACAGTTCTGGACATAATGATGTAGAGGCAGACTATCTTTGTCTCGGTGTTGTGTCGTGACGAGAATGAGCGCGTTTTTGCTCATTCAATCTCACTTTCACGTCATGTCCTTATTAGTTGGATATTGTTCAAAATTTCGATTTCGTTTAGATGCCGAGGGGGGTTTGACCATAGATTATGTGCGAGCTGCAATAACTATCTCTGGGTTCGTTGCGCTTTCATGTTCGTAACGTATTTAGACTAAAGCTAGGTTGTCTGACACGCGATTTTCGCTTGTTGATTTGCGTCCTAGAGCGCTCTAGTCTTTCTAGTCTATCAACATTTTTATTTATTTATTAAATTCGTTGATCCCGTATATTAAGTCCTTAGACTTACCAAAAAAGTATGGTATGCACATAAACACAGACCTAGTTTGTAAAGGGTTAGTATTAACATGTTATATAAATATACGTTAAAAAAGAGATTTCATGAAGAAATATTAACTTCATAATCATAATTTAAATAATAGCAATTAACATAAAAGAAAATAACTATTATCTGTCTGAAATTATAAGGAATCTTACAACAAACTTGACCTTGACGATAATTCGGTGATAATATAATTTTATACATGTATGTCATGTATAGTAGATTTTTCGACTTCATTTTACAATGGGGATTGCAATTTTTCGACTACCGTATTGAACACCGAATTGGCATAGTGATAGAAATAAGAGAATAATATTTTTTTTTCCTCGATGTCAGACTAATTTTAAAAAGATAGACGTGGAATATCTGCTTTCCAAGTGCATAAGATTTTGTTTTGTATGTTGAGCGCGGAAGCTCGGCACACGATCACCCAGGGCGTTTGTTTTGCGTGATGGTTGCGCGGCGCGGGCGCAGATCTTATTGCTTCGCTAAATGAAATTACGTTACTGCCGCTTAACCTTTACGAATGAACTTTTCTAATCAGCTCAGCTTCAATGTTGCAAAATGCTAATCCAATAATAAGATTTCAGAATGCCGTACTTTCCAGTACAATATGTAGATCTAATAACATTGTTAATAATATGCTCTAAATATTGTCTGTTTAATATTTGGTTAATGTTAAAAATGCATATTTAATATTTACACTTACAAAAGCAAACGTCTACATAAGATACTGTGTGTTTACATATCTTACTAATGGCTGCTCATTAAATGAAAAATTAAACTTCCCTTTTTTATCCATATTAGACTATGTTGGCAAATGAACATACGGTGCGTCACGTATTCAGTGGTAGGTATTGATTGTTCCTCTTTACAAAATTAAGTTTACAAAAAAAAAAATGTTTTTCTAAGCCATTTTTTTATTTTCTATAGGTTAGGGTCGACGCATTTGATAGGTAAAGTTATTGCCCGTTTAGAAGTTTGCTTGTAACTAATCAAAAAGGAAAATACAACAAATATAGTATTATGATAACTTCATCGTAGTGTAGAGTAGGTATAAAACAACATAGTCGGCAAGTACAAAGTCAAGTCATTTGTAATTATAATTGATGTCTGTTAGGTCATGTTAAATACACGGATTCATGTGTGCGTAAAGTTAGAAGATAATCGTAGAGATAGGTAATAGAAGTCCCACGATAACTTATGAAGCAAGTATCCGCCTGACAGAAGGAAATGCGTAATTAGAAAGTGTTATCTTAAATTTACACGATCTTATCTTAAAAAAAAAATTAAACTGCTATATCAATAACATCGTAAATAATGTTGCAGTTCTGGTGAAGGTACAGGAAGAGAGATTCAGTTACGAAGAAGTTAAAAGCATAATAAAGTACTTTCTTTTAAACGAACTTATATTTTTTTCTTTCAACGGCGCGCTTACGTCGGGGAAATCGATATTTTCATCGAGCATTTTAAGCACTTAGCTTTCCTAGAGATCTGGAGAAAGCACTAGCCTCGGGTAGTCTATATTCAGCCAATCTGTCACATTACAAATTAACTTTCAAAGATTCTGCATCGACGTGTGATCACTCTCTGACGTTGATATACGCTCATTGCCCGGCTTACTTCACATAGAACGTTGAAAAAGTGTATTTATCAATTTTTAATAGAATGTATTAAAAAATTGTATCTACCTGAGTTAAGAAAGCGGTACGCGAGAGTAGGAAGTCTGGTTATCTTTCTTATTTGTTTATCTTATCTATTGTGACAGAATGCTATGTATATCGACGGCAAATTATAAAGTGATTCAAAGTAACCCAAATATATTAGAAATTACACCAATATTTCAATCTAATTTCAAGTATTGTTCAAATGTGTGACTATATTTTCGCCATTACTGAACCAATTAAATGAATTATTTTTATTAAATGCAGTGTGGAAAGTGAAGGGACGACGAATTACTATTTTTCATTATTTAGGCTCATTGACGTCGGTGTTTTTGGAAAGTTACTCATATTTTTTTTTTGAATATTACGATCAAAATGACTATAATTAAAAGCAGGTTTTTTATTATTGTAATTTTGCAATATTGTAAAAAGCTGATATTTCTTAAATATTTGCATGTCCTGGATGTATCTCAGATAAGCGGCCACTGACTTGTGTAAATTGCAACTCACCAAGGTGATGAAACAGCGCTTGTATTATTTGTAAAATGTTACACCCTCTTTACCTTACATTAAATTCTAAGAAATAATTAAGATGGATATGTTATATTTTTAATACATGTTTATAGTAGACGTGTTTTGTGTATTTGATTAGGCCTCAATATCATATTTAGAAGCATGAAAGGAACACAATTCTTGTAACTTAATAAAACGCAATTTAAATGCACATTAAGTAATTTGGATGTATGACTTTAAACGCTGTAGTTTTAGTGAATTGAAATACTACTTATTCTTTATTTTTCTGCTTATTTTTGAGAATCTCATTTTGTAAACAGTCATGCACCTATACTAGCTTCTGAACATCTGTTACTGAACATTATTATGTCAAACTATTGTCGGAAATTAGTTTTACTTACGTATGACAATACGAACAGATTATTCTAAAAATTTAAAAGTAAAATTCGTTAAGGAATAGATAATTACTGTTAACAGTTTAAACCTACATAAGTTTAATACATACTGAAATATTTTTCAGGTACATACCTGAAAACTATTTCAGAATGTTTTATAGCTACTTCAGTATGTATAAATCGCTAATTTAAGTGATAAGAATCAACAATATCTTGATACTAAGTTTATGATCTTGAGGTAAACCGGGCACGTTATGATGGAAATCACATTCATAATAGATTAACGTAAATCAATAATTTTTTTTATCTGATAAAACATCAGTTTGGAATTTGTACTACTTGTAGTTACTAGTTTTTACTGAATAAAGTTTTTGATGTGTAACATCTCTGTCAATCTCTTTTCTGCATGCTGCTGATGTGATTTCGGTAAAAGGTTCCGAATTGTGTTACAGGAAGCCAGAGAAGCGATCGGTATTTTATTTGACCAATGACGGCGCGCGGTGATAGAGCGTAAGATTTCAGTTCTTACAAATCATATGCCATTATTATAAGACTTATTCGTTTTTCTAATGCTTATATTATTCTTCTAAATACTGATATTAAATTTTAATATATAGCTGTAGCTGGGTTGAATGTTCGTGGCTATGTAAATGTGTGTACTTTTTCTTGACTATAGACTTTTAAATCTGTTGTATATCTTATTCTAGAGCTCCTTCACCCTAGCGTTTGTACAGCGTTGGCATCCGAAGAACGTATGCGCAGCACAGATGCCGCGACTACGTATCGTAACACGAGAGTTGCATTTTCTTTGCAGTTTGAAGACAGACAAGTCTGTCCGCTACAAGACATGCTTATTCTGTCTTAGAATTCTTTTTTAATCTTGCAAACGCTTTTTGCATACTTGCAATCATCATCTTCCTAAGCCTTGTGCCATCATCTGGGTTCGGCTCTCGTCTGCTACCTTCATTTTTCCCTGTGATCAGTAATTGAAGAATCATAATAAATAGTCCGTGTGGTGACGGATTAAGAATACAAATTGTCACCACCCCAATTCATCCCGTGGGTGTCGTAAGAGCCGACTAAGGGAGCAATCTAAGCAGGACAACAGCACTGCAAAGAGAAGGAAAACTTGAAACAAACCCTATACCAACCCGTCTGGCCAGCGTGGTATAGTAGGCCAAAACCTCCTTTCTAAGGAGAGGCCTATGTCCAGCAGTGGACTAGTATAGGCTGTTGATGTGATGTGATGACATAACATAAGGATTGTATATTTTAGTTAAATTAACCACAGCAATTAGTATCAGTTTCTCGAAACCTCTGAAGGTAACCTTGATAATAAATATCTATCCACGTTGATAGATAACACAGGTCAGATGGTAATCAGTCCGTATAAATGTCCATAATAAACCGCATCAGTCGACCTCAACATACTTGTTAGAACTTTAAATGTTCCCTTTATTTTTCATTAATAATTAATATAGTAAACCATGATCATCATCAGCCTTTAATAGTCCACTGCTGGACATAGACCTCTCCTTAGAAATGAGGTTTAGGCCTACTATACCACGCTGGCCAGACGGGTTGGTTTCAAGTTTTCCTTCTCTTTGCAGTACTGTTACTTTGCTCCCTTAGTCGGCTCTAACGACATCCAAGGGACGAATAGGGGTGACACTCCGTATTCTTAACACACGGACATATATTAAGGCTTAATATTTATTTTTTCCTTCTTTAAACGGACGTTTTTGTGCCTTGAACTGCTACGCATATTCGAAGAATTCTTGCATTAGGTTACCAGTGATCATAGGCGTGAATTGAATACAAGAAACGGCTGCTTAATTATAAATTGCACACGACATCCATTCTTATCGTTTCATTTGATGAGCCCTTATTTGTTTATAGTCAGCGACGGTAACTACTCATCATAATCACCGTAGTGGTTATATCATATACAACTACACAAATTCACTCCCGTCTTGTAAGCGTATTTAACATTTAGGTTTTACCGAAGATAATTTAGCCCCACTCACGCAATGAGAGTCGAGTATATTCAGGTCAATTAGCAGAAGGAAAAATTGGGTGAAAATTGAAAAGCATAGGAGGTAGAAAGAAAAGACGATGACAGAAAATATATTGCTAGGTAGTGCTTAGGAGTGCACTCGCCAATATTGGAGAGTGTTAGCTTTCATTCGAACAGGTCAGGATCGTGTAACTGTAACTCAAACTGGCTGTTGTCAGGAAGCCGAGCACCCTAAAGTATAGTAGTAAGTATAGATTAGTATACAAAAAAATAAAATTGAAGTGTCTGTTTGTAATGTCAAAATAATTATTATTTTTTTATGCTCACACGGTTATTTGCACGATACCTATGCCTAAAACTCAGTCACCAGTTAAATATTTTTTGTTTGTCTGTTTGTTCCTGGTAATCTTCAAAACGGCACTACCGATTTTGATAATATTGTACTACCAGGTAGCTGTCTATATAAGGAGTAACTTAAGCTATGTTTCATTCCAGAAAATCCTATAAAATTTTGCCCGAACCATCAATGGAACCCGAGGCCTTATGAACTGCAGTCAAAGTGCGCTTTTCAAAGTCCACGCGAACGAAGTCGAGGGCACCAGCTAGTTCTATAATAAAAATTAATTAATTTGAAAAAAAAAAAAGCGTTGGGTGCCTGTTGTCAATAGTAAAAAGCACGCCACGCTTTTTTTCAAATTTATTTTCTATTTTTAGTTTGGTTTTTTTATAAAAAGCGTGTTTTTTAGTTTTTTTAAACTATTTTTTTCATTTTTTTTTAAATAGTGTATTGTCATCGGTCCTCGATATATCTACAAAGATTGAACGAATTCTGACCCTTTAAAGTCAGTCAAATTCACGCCCAAACAACCAAACAAACATACAAGTGAAGCTAATATAAAGCGTGTAATAATGGATATTGAAAAAAATATTGTTCATCAGAAGTGAAATTCACTGTTGAAGTGGTTGCCAGTTGTTTGATTTTTGTTTGTTAGTTATTAACAAGAATGTCATGCGTGACCCACGTCCTGCAAAGTTTAAATAAAAAGATTGTGATATTTATCAGCTGTCGTGCCTAGAGAGCATTTAATACCTTTCGTAATACTTTTCAAGGTCAATTATTGCAGGCCACCGTTAACATTAATCAACGAGTGCCATAATCCATGGCCCGAAAAATGTCGTAACATTCGTAACTATATAAGCGTTACTTATGTCTAGGGTTGCCAGCTTTTTTGTAGCTATAAAAACCAGTTTCTACCCTTTTGATATCTAAGTAACTAACCCATTTTCATATCTAATATTTTTTAAGTGTCTGTTTGTAATGTCATAATAATAGACTTTTTTCATGCTCACACGGTTATTTGCACGATATCTACTCGTATGCCTAAAAACCAGTTTAAAATATTTTTGGCTGTCTGTCTGTCTTTCTGTCTGTCTGTTTGTTCCGGGTAATCTTCAAAACGGCTGGACCGATTTTGATAATATTTTTCTACCGAGTAGTTGTCTACACAAGGAGTAACTTAGGCTATTTTTTCTCTCAGAAAACCCTATAAAATTTTGCTTGGTCTAGAAATCGCGAATCGATTCAAATTCCACGCGAACGATGACGCGGGCACTAGTTAGTTGTACATATTTTGAAACTGCTTAAAACGTATCATAGAAAGATAACCAACGCCCAATGACCTATACAATTTTGTAGCTAATAATAATTGCTTACGTGCAAATGTCAGTTGACACGAACAGTAATGAGCCAGCACTAAACGGTGGCAAAAAATCAATAAATCCCATTAAGCCACGGTCGCACCTGACGACCTTCAGTCACATGTATCAAAACAAACTGATCCGCCATATAACGCTATCTTATCAGCTTTATCGCCATCAGTTCCATCTGGGTCAAGTGATGAAATGGCACAGTTTAAAGCGTGTGTATGTTAGACAAACAGTATTTGGTTGATAGTGTTGGGTTTTGTTTGGCTGGTCATGTTGTATAATTAAGGCTTTGAGAAAATTACAAACAAACACGCTTCATACCTGTCCAGGATAGGTTCATAGACAGAGACATCGTGATATTCAACTCAGATTTTCACACATGTTCGTTGGTCGGCTTCTTCAACCTCGGGTCTACGCGCACTGTCTCGCTCACTCACAAGAGAATTTTTAACTCTTTTAACCGTTCGCTCTTCATCTAATCTTTCAAGAAAAGTACTTATTGTACTTAAAGTACCACTAGTATTGGTTTAGTCATAACTAGTGATACCTGCGACTTTGAAAAGCACTGCCTTTGTGGTGTAGTACGGCACGCGACTGCAGTCCATGAGGAAGGGGTTTTCTGAGAGGAATAGTACTAAGTTACTCCTCATATAGACAGCTACCTAGTAGTTAAATATTATCAAAATCGGCCCTGTCGGTTTGAAGATTACCCCGAACAAACAGACAGACAGGCAAAGCATGTTTTAACTAGTTTTTTTAGGCATAGGTATCATGCAAATAACCGTGTGAGCATGAAAAAAACCTATTACATATTTTGATATTACAAACAGACACTTCAATTTTATTTATTTGTAAAGATGAAGTTAAAATAGAATGACAATTAAAAAAAAATGCATTGACACAATCCATATTTTCTCACATATCTTTGCCTTAGTTATTGAGGTCAGTATCTAAGCCTGATCTCGCTAAGCCTTAGTCGATCGTTGTTAGTTAGTTGAACGTCCATCTGAATGAATCAGCCTTATAAATATCTTGGATATTAATATATTAACTTTACACTTATGTAAGGTACTTTGCCTTACCCTAGCTTCCTCGTCATATCTCACCTTATTCCCTTGGCCTGTTCATTTCCAAACAATTACAATCCGCAAGGTTGGTATTAGGTAAATAGCTAACCAATAAAGGAAACGCAAAAACTCTTCAGCCTACCTACCTCAATAAAATTGGAAAAAAATATTTTGTGCCGAGTTTCGATCCCAAAAAGGTTAAACAACTTCTCGTGTAGTCTGAAAATACTTGATAATAAGCTTGTTGGCGTTCATCTCTCAGGACTTTATTCCTTTGCTTTGGTTTATTGACTAAAAATTTAAGAAAATGCAAAATGTTTATATGTATATGTATCACTACGTTTTATAAGCATCGTAGAAGTTTTCAGACAGTTAAACGCCTAAATAAGCCGTTATCGGGTAAAATGACATAACCTCAGTACAAACATGCGTGCATGTACTATACAAGCCGGCTTCACGTGACGATAATATTGGCGTTATACAATGCTTTGTTTAGCACTGAATTCGTCGGTATGTTTTTGTAAACGTACTTCTGTTCGAAATAGGACAAATGGTTGACTTTGACGATGTTGTATTTCATTCCGTTCTCTATTACTTGTGATTTTTTTTCCTACTAATTGTTTTACGTATACTAATCTAATGCTTAGTGTAACTGTCGTTTATAATGGTAACTGTCTTAGGTGCCTGTTTAAATTTTTATGAGTTGTGTTTCTCTACATAAAGTTTTTAAGGTCTAGTTAAATTTGTATCTCAGTGTAATAATAACTTTCTCTTTACAGCTGAGTGTCTGATATATGATTTACACAAACACAAGGTTTTTATACTTATAATATTTTTGTAGGAAATAAATAACTTGATACGATCTTAATATGTGTGGTCCATAATATGAAAAAAAAATGCCGTGATTGATTAACGGAAGATATTCCAGAAATATTTTAATGAAATAAAATTACATAATAAGAGTTAGTAGCAACATTTTGGTTAAAAACTTCTTAAAATAATATTTATTAGTTTCCATATTTAGTTTTCAAGCAACTTTCTTGTTATAAAGCTTGGATATTTAATGAAAACATTTCTAATAGAAATCATGACCACATAAAGTTTTGTGTTATTTCGTTCAATTAATGTTTTCTTTGTTACTGATGAATTATTCACAAGCACTGTATATTTAATGATATAATAATCATTTAAATAATCATTTATACCAAAGGATGGTTCTCACAAATATTTAAATTAGTGCGTTGGTTTTATTAAAGATGACAGTACAGTTAATCAACACGTCGTGACTGGCTGAAGATGATTAAAAAAATATATACAGTGTACTCGTCCTGGCTCAGTACAATACATTGCAGAACTGTAATAATATGCAAATACAACAGATAAATGATAAGATATCTCTGAAACAAATGTAATGCACAAGACAGTCATTTGTTTGATTTACAGCGGCAACATATGATAAGGTGCAAGTGCTCAAACATGCCGCCATCTTGTTTAAAATGCAAAAAAAAAATACGGATGATATCACTAAAACGATTGCACACTTAAATAACACGGTTTGAGATGTCGTACTGGCATCAACTCATTGTTTACAGTCCTCAATAAAACCCGCATTTGCTAGAAATGACACAGAAACGGGTGTTAATAAAGTTTTATAGATTCGTATAGTCTATGTTTAGCGAAGTGGCGTGTAGACAAGATGGAGAAAGTATACTCAAATAGACTAGACCATTTTTAAAATAAAAATCAATGTTTGAATTTCGAATGTACTGAACTACTTTTGTACATATATCTCAGTCTTTACACGAAGTATGTTCCATTTGCCATCTGGAATATTGATTGTTTAAAAAAAAGAAAAATATGATGCACAGTTCAATCTGGACTAATGCCTATTTGACTCAAGGTATGTTTTACATTGTAATCTACATATTTATTTTGCTGCTACTGAATAATATCTTCCATTTGGAAGATACTAAGTGTAAATTAAGTAGTCTTTTACTTGTCATTCAATGTTATTTGACACGGTAGTTACCTTGGTAATGAAACAACAAAAAATTGTGACGGAACATCAGGAAACGTTTTTAAAAACACATATAATCTTTACCTCATTTTAGTGAAGTATTAGTCATAACTGTTTAATGTGTTTGCAATATGAAACTCTGATTATGAATGTTTTAAAACGCCTACATTTACAGAGTAGTCAAAGCAACACTAAACGTTTATAAATACGTGGGCTCAAATACCAATACATTATTCGCCGAAGCCGAGGTCCAGATAAAATTTGCGTTGATATTAGACACGATTGACGTTGCAAAACAGGCAAATGATGTCATTATCAAGTTGTTACTAAAGTTGGAAAGATCACGGTCAGTCGTAAACAAATTTTCGTGATTGTTGCTCAAAATGGTTTGGTGTTTAGTTGCTATTTGCGGTTTTTTAGTACCTATGTTTTTTTCATGAGTCCACTCGCATTTTTATTTTAAAATGTAGCTTTCGAATTTCTATTAACACTGGTTATGGTATCGTTCTTATCTCCTGTGCTAATGTCAGTCAGAATCAAATCAACATATTCAACTTTTTATTTGAATTCTCTCATAAAAATCACATCACGTAGATCGCTAAATTATTGTAACAAAATTCTACGATTATTGCCAGTTCAAAATACATGTTTAAAATTTCTTGTTAACGTGTCCGTCGTTCTAATGGTTAGTGATCTTGAATCAAGAGAGAGAAGTTTTGGCTTTGATTCATATTTGGCGTTCAAAACTACAATGAAAGGATTAAATAACTAATAGTCGAATTTCTGTTCCTACTAACGAAAGGTCTTTTTAGTTAAGGCCTATACGTTATATCTACACACATATGCATGGGCATCTAACTTCCGACAAGAATTCAGTCAGTCGAAGGTAATGTCAATTTGCAGTATGTAATTGCGTACAAGTGATGATCTTATATTTTGTCGGTTGATCTTTATTTCTAACGAAAAACTGGCAACCTTTGTACTTCGGAGAAACTTACTTTGTTAAATTAACGTAGGTGGTACTAATTCTCATTCAATTCAAGTAGGAAGTAATCCATAAAATATTATCATGTGCAACTTCCCAACAGATAATCTAACTTCAGTGACCACGATCAATCGTTGTAGTACATTTTCCGAGCAATAACATGATTCAATATTGAATACAAAAAACTAAGTTAAACGTACTCAAACTCATTACGTACTCACGTGCAGTTATTCCCAACGATCGTTAGTATAAATTGATTATATTCATCATTACGTACGAGGGAACGTGCCGCCTACACTTTTTGACGTGATACAATCCAGTTTTTTTGCGTTTCACAAATAAATTGTACTGCTTATGGGGTTTCTTTTTCATGACTTTCTTGGTCAACAACAAGAACAATTTCTATATAAAATGAATGAAAAACTAGTGTTCGGTTTTGAATCGAAACTTACATTTGTAGTTTCAAAATCAGCTACTTTAGTTCTGTAATATGCTGGTTTGATATAATAACGATGCCATTTGTAAATAAAGTTATAAGTATAGGGTTTATTTAAAAAAAAAACCTTTCCTGATTATTATTAAAGATAAAACAAGGGAAGGTTAGAAGTGTATTTAGAAGTTTAGAACTCTGAAATGAAGCGATGAAAAAATGAATGACTGCACGGATGGCGTAGTGGTTTAAGCGGTCGCCACGCCGCTTACTACTACGCTGAGTGTTGTGGGTCCGATCCCCACATGGGACGACATTTTGCGTGATTCACAAATTGTTGTTCTAAGTCTGGGTGTTCTTTGTGTCCTGAAACGGACTGTCCTGTATGTTTGTAAAGTCCGCCGCGACACAGGATATATTTCTAATGCACAAGTAGTCTTAAAAAAAAGAATAGGAATCAAACATGGTTGCCCTTTGTTGGTGTTCTTACTGTTAGTTCAAGACTTTTACATACACGGATATAACAAAGCCGAAAAGACCTACTCGGGTAATTAATAGTTTAAATTGAAAGAGCAAGTAAAAATTAGAAGGCTCGCATCAAAATTAGGTATTCTGTAAATCTATTCCTACAACAAATATATGTACGTTTCACCTCATTATACACATGCTCAATAATTTATATTATATCGTTAGATATTCCGTGTGTAGATTTTTGGCGACCGTAACTCAGAATAACCAAACTCTGTAATAGTTTTGAGCTAAATAATGCTTAGGTACGTTTGTCCCGCGTAATATAACCCTTGCATGACATTGAATCAAAACGGTCGGTAATCAATGAAGCAATGTATGAATTAGATTTGGTTGACTAATGGCGATAATGAACATTGGGTTTCACAAATATGTATGTATCGTGGTATTTAGTCCACCGTGTTATCTAGTGATGGCAGTAATTCACCAATTAAATATGCTGTTACAAAATAAGTACCTAGTTGTATAAGCCATTGAACTACAAACCACTTGAACGGCAATGTTCAAGTAAATATTTTTTGTGCTATCGAGGAACTCAGATGGAACGATTCTCATTTCGTTAACCTCACTAGTGACACATACTGATCTGACACTAGCAATTTTCTGGTACTTTTCTAACGATGGTTACCATCTGTCCCCAGGAGGCCGCTGTGCTTTCTGAAAGAGTTATCTGCCTCAACTATGCCGCCGTATGTGACTGGACTGGCTATTGCCTATTCATGGACTGCCTATTCATATTAAATGGGAAACAGAGTCCGTAACCATTATCAAGCCATCTTCATCACTGTATTATTAATTAATCTATAACTAGATATAGCTGCATCTGATTTCTCTTTTACTAACATTAAAATTATTCCTAAGATAACATAAGAATCAGTAGAATGAATATCTGTGATCCAAAATCAGCAATGTCATATTTAAGGGTC
Organism: Arctia plantaginis; assembly: GCA_902825455.1. Taxonomy (NCBI): domain Eukaryota; kingdom Metazoa; phylum Arthropoda; class Insecta; order Lepidoptera; family Erebidae; genus Arctia; species Arctia plantaginis. The sequence goes on from CADEBD010000288.1 coordinate 3,712,254, forward strand.
TATTTACTTGTCAGTAATCACGCTTAGTTCTTAGTATCCTGTAATCGTGAACTGTGGGGCAGTGTGATTGACCACTATTGTAGTAGTTGAAATATACAATGCGCAGGCGCAGCCTCGAACATTAAGCTTGCTGTAGTAGGTATATAACGTAATGTGTAGTAATGTTATGTCAGGATGAGTTTGTCACGAGTCTGTGTAGGGTGAATGCACTGTGCGCAAATATGTGGCCCGTTAAAATAAATCTTTGTGCGTTTCATTATTTTAGCTTTGAAGTACCTGTTGTTTTGTACCGTATTGTCATTGTTTTTCGCTATTGGAATGGTAATGTTTTTGTTTGTGTGCCACCCAAGTGACTATAACAGTTATCAACAATACAGAAACGAGCGTCAGGACGAACTTTAGTTGACGGTAATAAATATTACACGAACATCTTAAAATTAGTTGAAGCCTTTAGAATACGTCGACATACGTTCGATCATTATTATATATGTAATGTATACTCATCAATAGGCTATAACGAGTTGTCTTGAAATGTATTGATTGGGATACATTAGGTGCGTACATGATTTATTGCATATAAATCTTCCGTGATGAAAGTGTTTTCATTGTGTCCATGGAACTAGAAAGTAGATCGTCATTTGTGAAGTCTGGGGTTTATTTTCATAAAGAAAAACTGTGTCTTTAATGAAATAAGTTTCTTTTTGTAAGATTGAACGATTCTCATTTCGTTAACCTCACATGTGACACATACCAAGGTCACATCCTTGGTATGTGTCACATGTGTCACTAGCAGGGAACTAACTAACAATAACTTAGAGAAATGAATTATAATTAATTTATTATATAAATAATTATAATAATATTCGGCCATCTAATACATAACGCCATCTAGTTTCAAACTAAGCAGGGCTTATACTATGAAAACTACATTGACTGATAGAATACTTATATTATTATACTTTTTTTTTTTGTAAATACATACATATTAAACATAGAAACACCCATAATATACATAAACAGCACATACGATGGAAACGCTTCTTGCCACAGATTAACTCCTCTTGTACATATATGTATCTTCAGGCGGCGGATGGAGTCAGGTACAAATTAGGACTTTGGAATTGCAATTAAGAATATTTGTTCATCAAGAAAAAACAAAATACCAATATCTTTCCTTCATAATAACAAAAAAATCGATAAAACCTGTTCACTTTTAGCCGAGATATCGCTGAAAATATCTTAATATCTAGATTATTCTTTTGAACGTGTGTTTGTAACCTAACTCCGCCTAAACGACTAGACCGATTTACTAACTTTTAAACTTTTGCGTTCCATGATAATTAATATTATTTAACGCGAATTAACGCGATCTCTTATTTAGGGTATTACATACCTCTGGTTTGCCTGACGTTTCGACCAGGTTGCACCGGCCGTGGTCACAGGCTGACTGGCTCATCGGCGCACGCCCTCCGTCGTCGAATCCGTGAAGTAGAAGGCTCTTCATCTACCCGCACATTTTCGATATTGTTTTTGTGTCGCCATGTACCGTCACATACCACACTAACAGTGTCCCTATTCTGTAAGCAAACCGATGAGTCCCTATTCTGGTGGTGTAGACCGATTTAGATGAAATCTTGTGTGTATATTTCAATGGGTTCCGGGATGGTTTAAAAACACAATTGGACCAGGTAGGTGGCGCTGCTGTCGGTATGTCATCAAATTTGTCACCTAATTTATTCATTCTAAGGCGGTGCGAAGTTCGCCGGGTCAGCTAGTAGATGTATACTAAACTCCTTACACAGAAACAAAATTAAGTAATTGAGAATATTTTCCTTTTTATTGGTTTGTCATAAATTTAAAAATATAAAGTCGTTCCGAGTCTCGGTTTGTCTCAAACGTATAGATATAATTTTCTAATCTTTTAAATATATACGCTCATGCTATTGGTTCAGATGGTTCAAGTTCTGAGTATTTGTGAGTTTGTAAGTTTTATATTTGCACAATATGGTACCAAAATAGTTGGAGATTGTGTATTTTAATTACTTTGTGACGAATTTCAATAGTGAGCAATTCAATTCACACAAATAATTTCTCACATCTCACACAGGGCCGTCTGATCCCAGACTAGGCAGAGCCGATGGTAACCAGACTGTTATAAACATACATACATATTTCTAAATACATACATATTACAGATAAATTACACCCAGTCAGAGCAAATGATCGTGCTCATCACAGATTTATTGGAACGAAGTTCCTTATCGCGCCTTGTGAAAGGGGGCTAGACGGAAAACATTCTCACGAAAAGTTGTAACGACACTTTTTATGTCAGTCATTCAGCGCCATCTATCGAATAGATAGGAAATCATTACTTTCATCTCAGTATTTATTTTGAATTGTCACTTGTCAGTCATTCAGCGCCATCTATCGAATAGATAGGAATACATTTCTCAAGGAGATTTTACCAATGTATAAATTGTTCTAATTAGAAACCAACTGAAAAATATGTAGGTAATAGCCGCTTTCATAGATGGCGTTGTAAATAAAATCGTGTCGAATCTGTTTTACTCGATCGTCCCAACTTCGTTCCTATCGGGTGTCCCACGACACCACACCGCTTTTTTTTTCCTAGGCGGGAATCGAACCCAAGACCAAGAGGTCATTACCCTTAGCAGTAAGGGTCATAAACCATTAGACCAACAGGCGAGTCAAAATGTTTGACTAGTATTTAATAAATTAATGTGACTAATACGCAATAAACAGCCAGAGGAACAATCTGTGAGTTTAGTTATCAACGATTCGTAAAGGAAATAGGAGTAGTAGTATAGTAGTACCATTTTTTACGCATGGAAATCTCAAACCGCATGTTAAGAACCTACCCACTTCTTAATCTGGGCATTGCGTAAGAAAATTATAGTTTCATAGACAATAACGATCACTTCGGCATTTTTAAGTGTTGTGTGAAGCTGTATAAAATTAACGAGTCATGATTAATACTCATTATTAAATGTAGCAGAACGAGCAATGGCTTTTTATGTGCGAATAAGCAAGTAGTTCGCAATGTTCAATGAATTTAAGAGATATTGCTATCATTAAATTCTTCAAAATGTAGTGACGCGAACGTTATAGGTTATAATGGGTTTCTAAATCGAGTTTAATCGAGTCGAAACACTACAGTATATTGTTATACTTAGTAATATTACGTCAGTACCCTTAAAGTTGCACTACATTGAGTGTTGTGGGTCCGATCCCCACATGGGACGACATTTTGTGTGATCTACAAATTATTATTCTGAGTCTGGGTGTTCTTTGTTTCCGTTTCATGTTTTTTTTGTAAAGTCCCCCGCGACAGGATATATTCCTAATGCGGGAGTCGTCTTTTTAAAACGAAAAAAAAAGTTAAGACAGAATTCAAATTAAAGACATGATTGTTTGACAAAGTAAGTGTACAGAATTAAGAAATGCGATAAACGGAGTTTTGATTTGAAGTTGATATACATACAAGAGTAGAGGACGATAAAAATGGAGATGGACTACCTTAGAGAAGATAAGTCTAGAAAGGCAGTAAACCTTGAAAATATGAAAGACAGAGAAGAATAAAAGAACAATATATTGCACAGACTTCAAATAATATTTTGAATAGATGGTAATATTTATTACGAAATAACTTGTGACTTCAGTTATCAGAGCATTAACAAGATAGTTGTATTAGTAAGACGGGCTATTGCATTATGACAGGGATTAGTAAGATCATTAGCAAGGCGGGCCTGTTGGTCTAGCGATTAGGGACCCTGACTGCTAAGCCGGAGGTCGTGGGTTCGATTCCTACTTATGACAAATATGGGTCATTTGTTTTGTGTCTTGGTGTAATTTATCTAGAATATGTATGAAAACTATATAAGTATGTTTATCAGTAGTCTGGTTGCCACCAGACTACTGATAAACATACTTATATAGTTTAAAGACTAGCTGGCTATATAAACATACTTATATAATAGTACAGGTTCTGCCTAGTTATGGATTAGACGGCCGTGTGTGAGATGTGTGAGGTGAGGTATGAGGTATAAAGCGGTAGCAACGTTTGTGTTGTGTGTTGGCATTGGTACCTTACCATCAAGCTGAAAGCTGTGAGTTTGTTTGCCACTTCATTTTTATGAAACAATACACATTAATACACATTTTATGAAACATACCTGTTAACGTGAAGCTGTAAAGCTGTATGCTGTGACTGTTGTGTGTGCACCGTGAAATTGTCGCTAGCTAGCATGAGTTGAATGACCGAATGCTGTTTTGGTTATGAAATGCTGTAGAATACAACATAGCAGTCAGGCGAACTGGACTTTCGTTTGATGACCACAAATATCAAAGTGAGGGGTTTTAATTGAAGTACAAGTAGAAGAATAGACGCGTTTAATTAAGATAAATGATCTTCAAATCGATTGGCATAAACTCAAATCCGTGTGGTGACGGATTAAGAATACAGAGTGTCACCACCCCTATTCATCCCGTGGGTGTCGTAAGAGGCGACTAAGGGAGCGAAACACGCAGGACAACAGCACTGCATAGAGAAGGAAAACTTGACACAAACCCTATACCAACCCGTCTGGCCAGCGTGGTATAGTAGGCCAAAACCTCCTTTCCAAAGAGAGGCCTATGTCCAGCAGTGGACTGTTAAAGGCTGTTGATGTGATGATGATGATGAAACTCAGGTGTTCCATTGTTTAGAACATGTGGAATGCGAAACAGTATTGTCTGTGAATTCCCGGCTGAATTAATATTCCTTGCTTTGAATTTTTTTTCAATTCCAATTTTTTTATAAGAATTAATTGAGTCTAAAACTCTTTAGTAATTACAAAAAAAGTAAGCAAAATATTGGTTGAAATTGATTTTAATATATTAATAATAACAATGTTTTTCGGACATTTGAAACAATGTCATCTAGTTTCAAACTAACCAGAGCTTGTAATATGAATAGATTGACTGATAAATTACTTATATACTTTTTTTAAACCTTTACCTACCTTACCTATTTTTATTTAACCTTTTTTCTTTCTATTTAAAAACTATATTTCTCTAATTTCATTTGTTTCTTAAAATTTTTATACTAATTGCGTTCCATTTCGTGCTATACATATATGCATGAAGGTTGTACGAATAAAACTACTCTTAGACTCCACCGTGTATTTAAACCATCATTAACCCTCATTTTAGACGAGAGTCAGGTTAATAGACTGTATCGAGTCTGTCATGCTGTGCATCTGTGCGTCTATCTGTGTGCCTAAACCTATCTTATTAATATTTAGGGCATAACGCACTTATCTTGTAGAAAACTTCGTAATTCTGCCGTAGAATTTTTAAGTGAAAGTTAAACAGTTAATGTACGTTTATGTATAAAGAAGATCTTCTCGATAGAGATATAGAAAAACTCCATATATTTATGGAGAAAATATGTGTTTGTATTTAGAACATTGTTTAATGTTTGTTTTTTTTTGTTGTAGATGACAGCAGCAGAGAAGAGGTTACATCAGAGCAACAGGTAATTATGGTTTTATTTGAATTTGATATTTCAATAGTAGTAAGCAATAAACAAGTATACACAATATGTTTAAAGTAAGTAGAACATCAAACTTAAATGCTTCTATTTAATGTCACTAAAATTTTTCGTATCAATAGCAAATTTTCACCCTGGGTTTGATATTTTTGTATAAAAAAAATCTTTTGGTGATAACACAACAAAACTTAAAATCAGTTCATTGATGATAACGTGGAACACAAAAAATACTGTTAAAATGAGAATTTCCTATTAAGTGATTGGCTATCAACATTATAGGTACATCATATGTATGTACATCCTGAAAACGGGCGCTGATAACGGTGATAGAAGACTTCATATTCAAAATTATCCGCTGTTCCACTCGCGTATTTAAACGTAAACGGTACATGTTCACAGCCATGCTCCTAAAGATGGGAGCGTGATGTTAAATAAAATAATAACCTTCTTCAAGAGTTGGGCTGTTAATTGCAAACAGATTTTTTTACCAAATAAACTCTTTGCCTTTTAGACCTATTTCTTAGCGTTCCATGGATTCACCGTGAGGGTGCCGGGTCCATCGCGTGATAGAGTTTAGACTATGATGAAATGCAGTTAGATGCGTATACTTAACCCGAAGCCTTGTTAAGTGATTTAAATTTATGTATTGTCTTTAGTATTGTATTTAGGAATAAATGGTTTGTTGCACTTTTTAAGTGTGCGCATCTAGATTAGATAATAATTAACGTCAATACTGTAATCTGTAACCTAATTTTAGCCCAATCTCTTGATTACACACTTTTTATGGGAGTGAGTTATTGGGATCAGTTCGTGTATTAAGGTTACAATGTTTGCCCCTGTATAAAATTGAAATTAATTAATTAATTATCGCGAAGTACATGAAGGCATTTTATTTTAGATTTTTTGTGGAATAACGCTGTCATACTTAAAATCAAATCTTTATTTTTAAATAGACCATACAAAATACAATAGATAAAATATTTTCAAAAACAAAATAGGATCTTGCGAACTTAATCCTACAGTTAACCTTGATTTTCGAGAGTATTAAGGATTTTCATTTCATTATATTTAATTGCTTGGTTTTCAAATTCAAACTACATCTAGGAGTATACTTAACCGTATTTGTCAATATCACAAGCTTAAAACTGTTAGCATTGATTTTCTAATTCGTACCCAGTACTCACAGGTAGACGACAACGCCGTAGGTATACCCCACACGACGATCGTATTTGTAAGATTAGTAAAGTGCCTCAGGAGCTGGCCACTTTACAGGACAACTTAACACTATTAACATTTTCCCAGTAGCGATCTAACATATTATAAGTACTAACTTAGGCAGGTAAGGTTTTAAATATTAAAGATACTGGTAAAAATTGATCATTTATAATAAATGAATAAAACGCTGCCAAAGTTCCCCGTCAATAGGTTTTATGTCTGTAGTGGTGTGGTGTGTATCTTTTTTTTTAAAATAGACCATACGAAATGACTGCACAGATGGCGTAGTGGTTTAAGCGGTCGCCACGCCGCTTACTACTACCCTGAGTGTTGTGGGTCCGATCCTCACATGGGACGACACTTTGTGTGATCCACAAATTGTTGTTCTAAGTCTGGGTGTTCCTTGTGTCCGTGTCATGTGTGTTTGTAAATTCCCGCAACGCAGGATACATTCATTAGGAATTTTCGGGAGTTGTCTTGTTTTAAAAATAAAATGAAAAAAATATATTGTAACTTCAAAACAAGTTTTTTGTAAGTATAGCTCATTTCTTATAGCCTTACAAATTAACTGATGCATTAATCATTCATATCATGATCATGAATCTTTAAAATTATAGTTTAAAAATATGACGGCGGGCGATGTATTACAAAAATAATAACACTGACGAAAATATGATATGCAAAAATATATTTGCATATAAATAATCTTTGCACCCAACTGTAACGTTATTCAAGGACGCGTGTCGTACATAATAATGTTCGAATTTGTACTGTGCAACAGAAACGAATGAATGAAATCGTAATACAAACGGACTGTTACGCAAACTTACACGTTACACTACAGTTCCGAATAATTATGAATACGCGTAATTATTTTTTGAGTGTTTAATTTTGCACGCGAGTGGAATAATAACTGTATTGAATATTAAGGGTGTATTAAGCATCTCTGAAATGGGTGTTAGGTTCCGTTCGCTTTACTGAACAATAGGAATCGTAACGGTATAGATAATGGTTTAAATTTTGAGAATGGTGTTAAGTATATTTAAAATTTGTGTCGTTTTATTATTGTACACGTTCAATTTGATATCAGAGACAAGCCGCAAAAGTATTTAGTTACTACAACTTCTTGGAATAAATATGAGACGGACATAAGCAACTTTACGTCAGTGTAAATATATCAGTCTTTATCTCCGTCTGACATGCCCTTGATTCTATGTATATTAATTACTATTACTAATTAGTAATTATCACTGTAGGGTGTTTGTGAGCCTATACGTATTACATCAATATTATCTTACTACGCTTTGCCCAAAATTTAATGGAGCTCGAAGTACCTAATATTCCTAGTAAATATCCTATTTAGACCGGAAGTCGATAGGACAGAAGTTCAACACCGATTTTCTCACTAATGCCTCTCAGAGTATTGAAAATATTATTAGAGATAAGTAGGATCATTGTAAAATTGAGCGGTGTCTGTGGGGCCAAGTATTTTTAAATAATTTTTTATTTTGCAAACAGAATTTGTTTTTTTCGACAATTATCTCACTTATGCCACTATCGTAAAACGATAGCTTAGCTGCCGACGATGAACTAGGCATAACTGCAACAAGGGATGTAAGGACTGATATTGAAGGGTACAATTGTAAAAAATGTAGGTGATTATTTAACCTACACGATCCGTTAAAAATATTGGCACGTTACATTGAAACCTTATTTTGTCCCTTAGGGGTGAAATTAAAAATTCTTATTCACCCACTAAGGATTTTTGGTAATTTACAGTTTGTTTGTCCCAGCGGTATAGACTCTGCGTTGATGAATCAATCAGCCAGGCTAAGCAGGTAATTTTATATGTATAGATACCTCGTGCTTGCTTTCCACCTTTTAGAAGATGCAAGCACCTGTTCAAAAGAGCATACATCACTATCGGGTTGTAGAACGTTGAAACGGTATCGGACGTGAGTTAGTGCCATCTGTTATCGACCTCATCAATCAGTGTGATAGACGCAACTAAAACGAGGCTGAGAGCCCTGATCGTGAGCTTGGTTTATGAATTGTTTATTTGATAAGCCAGGTTGAAAGGATGAATTGAATTTTATTTACGATGTCGCTTATTAGTTCCATTAAATCGAGGTTGTTTATTAACACGCTTTTATTAGCTTGGTGTGTAGATATGTATTTATGTATGTAACGGATTTTTCACCTTCAAAACGTCGAATTAATTTGAAACTTCACACACTTGTCAAGGACTGATGATAATACAATAATTTGATAAATTGGGCGAATTATCTTGATCAGGATCTTCAGGATTACCGGCTTTTTCCATACCTAAATATGCGGTAGTGTCTTTTGTTACGTACTAAGAGCCGTATGCTGAAACACATGTGACTTTACTACTTGTTACTATTTTAGTCTTAATAAGAAAATAATCATCATTAATGACTAAAAAAGCAAAATAAATTATATTTTAGAAAAACAAGCCTTTGTAGCCGTCGGGCGCGTTTCAAGATATTTAATAATATGTATATAATAACATAAATACACTCTATACACCTTATATATGATCTGATCTTACTTCAGTTAAAACAGAACATTCGCAAAAAGCGCAGATGCACAAAACAAATTTAAATATTTTGTATTTGTATAACAATGTAACAACTTAAACGTAAACGTTATTTACAACAGACTATCTCATACGGACAAAGTAGTGCGAATATACATTTGTTGCTTCTCAAAAGGAAATAAACACCAACTTTTTCACGACGGTTTATATAACACTATTTAATAGCGGCTTCATGACCAGTTCTCAAGGATACTAGCGATCAGGGTTCAATCACTTCGCTCGCGGTGAATGAAATGCAATACGACCAAAAGTGGTAGCTAGTCATATCTTACATTTGTCCTTAAAGGTAGTTACACCACAAATCAGTTGAATTATTAAGGAACCTGAGAGAGGAACAGCGGCTAGTGCAGCGACCGCTTTTTGCGATAATGATCGATACAAGCGAAAGTGAACCGATTGTCGATATCGATGTTGGCTTATGGCCGCAATCTTTCGCTGTCGACCACTTGTGGGAAAAGTATGGAGAAGAAATATGTTCGTCGTTTGTGGTTTGCAATGAATGTGTTTGTCGTGATTTTAAATCTTTTTAGATAAATATGAACAGAGGCCAGAGAGTTCTCACTGACACAGAGGTTAGAATCGAATGTAATGTATTCAGTTCCGTTGAAGTATTTGCACTCATTACTGCTGTAAAATAACATGTTTCAATAATTTAAGCTACATTAAGACTGCCATGCCATCGTTTACAATTTTTTTTGGTCCAAAACATACGTAAAATAAAGTCATTTCATATGAGTATTGTTCTATCTCTATTAAAAGCTTTAAGGTAATTTAGCATTGAAATATTCAGTAATTCTACCTTTCTACGCAAATAATTAGTAAGTGTTCTTTGCAAATAAAAAATAAAAAAAAATAAGAATGCAGTCAATGAAATTCGTGTGTGTAAGATAATTGGACTCGAAGCTCCCGTGAGCATGTCTCAGTGACTCCTTCCCGCCCAGATCGGTGGAAGTTTAAATATACCTCTATGGCGAAGGAAACGTAAGTAGTCTGAGTTCTGTCATCCAAACCAGTTGGTGTCAAAGTGTGAATTTATAATACGCTGAGGAAATAAGAGACATTTTCATGAAGCTTTCTATGTTTCCGCTAATTAAATTTAATTATACATATATGCTGTATATACGGTTGTTGCCTTAAATCATGTTTTTATATCCATTAGCGTTAAGATGATTGTGGTTTGTGTGTGATTTTAATTAAGTGCTTCCTGTTTATGTCATACTGATTAGGTGGCAAATAAACTTATATAAAAGTAAACCGTTAGCCTGACTTGTGGATACTTTGGGTGACGTAGCTCTTTCCTGGTTATTCCAGCAGTGGTTAAAGTTACCGTTTTAACATGGTCTGTCACAAACTTCCGTTCACCATAGTTTGCAACCTACACACTTACAGGATGGGAACAGGGATCCGTTAGAATAATTGAACCGTTCGATGAAATGAGCCTGTGCAGTTAACATTCGTCAAGAGACGATAGGATAGATAGGATCTGGTGTGGCACATACGAGTACTTCTGCTCGTTCAAGCTCAGATCGGCAACCTGCATGCAATGCTATCTTTTTTGGACTTCTTATGAGCCTTTCCTTACGTATGGAAACCCCCTCGGGCTGTCACCTTACCTGGTTTTGCCGTTGTTGTTCTACTTGGTTCTATTCCGACTTCATAACTATCCTATTCCTATTCAATATCATAAATGATGTTAAAACCGAGTGTTCCTTGAATGTGTTTAAAGGCTTTGAGTGCCTACCATTATAATTCATCAGCCGAGCTTTTAATGACGAGATTATCGGATTCACAGCGAATAACTAAGTTCATAGATTAATGTAGAATAAGCTGATGGCGACGACTGGTTTAAGCATGAGCGTGGACATAGAAGCCTTATTAATTGAATAAATACCTTGTCTCTATTACGAGTGACGACAGAATATAAATGTACGTGTGCTAGTCTAGACCTCGTCTTGCTATTAATTGACAACCTGTAAATTGTATTACAAGAATTAATAAGAACTCAATTACTTAAAGGTATCGTTAGTTAGACATAATTAAGATTATTAAAGTTGCAAGTGTAAAGAGGCCTTGGTAACGATTCGCATAAAGAAGCACCATGTTCTTGCTTTTTCGCTGTTCTTTAGGCAATTAGGTAATAAGATGCTTTGAGATTCTGGTGTTTGGTTAAGAAAGAAAATTTAACCTGTAATAGTTCATGATGAATCGATAATTATAATACATAGTTATACTTATCCACTTCCGTATGATACCATTTTAAAATAGATTAAAATATAAAGTCTTATGGATAGGTTAGGTAGAATGTTTCTGAACAAAATCGTACCGCCTAACCGTACCAAAGGATGCGATCGCATAAGGCGTTTTCTGCGACCTCATCAAATCCTTTTCTCCGTGCGCACATAAAAAGCATATCTTCATTTTTATGTATGTAAAAGATACATCGTATATCGAATTTAAGGCTTACATTGTGTAATAGCGTTCCCCTATTCATCCCGTGGGTGTCGTAAGAGCCGACTAATGGAGCAAACTAGGCAGGACAACAGCACGAAGGAAAACTTGACACAAACCCTATACCAACCCGTCTGGCCAGCGTGATATAGTAGTCCAAAACTTCCTATTTAAGCCACCAGTGGACTACTAATGACTGTTGATGATGGTGTCATCTATTACCGGTGTTCAGAAAAATCATTCTTATTTTGCTTAGAACCAATAAACTTCGAAGCTGCATTAATACTATAGGTAGTATCTGCTTATAATCATGCTTTTCTCTGTAAAACTATTATGAAACGATATTTAACTTAGTTTAATACGCTCTGCAATGAAACCCGTAAAATTATAAACATTCTATTACACCAACCATTAGCTTTATATGTGTTTCGAATAGTCGCAACTGAAACTAAATGATCTAATACACCTTTTACAGAGTTGGATCATTGTTATAACATTAATGTTGTACAATTATGTCCACGTTGTTGTAATAATTTTGTTTTTTGTTTAACATAGCGATTAATGGGACAGCAGATGAGCTAACATTATCGTTGAGTTTCCGCTCATATTTACGTTTCCTGGTGCCAATGTTTCCGGCCGAACAATGGCGTACATTTTCGAAACATTCCAACGTGTCTAGTAATTTTGGTGTGCCTGTATAAATAACTAGCTGAATTGCGCAACTACGTCTGCGTCCCTCAAAAGGAATAAATTTTCCAATTTTTGCAACATTTTTGATTAATGCTCGACTCATTAATATGAGTCGAGCATTAATCAAAAATGTTATTTCATTTCATTTCATTTATCGAGAAGAATATAATTATTCTTCTCGATAAATGGGCTATTCAACGCTATATATTTTTTTTAAATTCGAACCAGTAGTTTCTGAGATTAGCGCGTTCTAACAAACAAACTCTTCAGCTTTATAATATCACTATAGAGGTATTCTATGTTACATTTTAGGTAAAAATCGTAGTTGTTTGCGTTGTACCCAGTCATTATTTTTGTGTAGAATTAGATGATCAAATGTTATTTTTTCATTTAATTTAGCTTCATAATAACCGTGAAGTCCAAAATTATAGCAAAATAGCAAAAAAGTTAACGTCTTTGAACATTATTTCCTCATTAAGTTTTCATTCTAAAGATTTCCAGTCATCATCAATGTTTTTTCTTAATTTATCTACCCTAAAACTTTTCAAGGGAATAAGTGTATATTTCAGACATAATAGTTGTCAATGTAATGAACTAATTGATTTGCTTAAAGAGGCAAGAATATTTAAATTTTCAACGGGAAGCCAAAACGCCTCCTTCTTTTTTCCGCCCCCCCTCCCCCCTCAAAGGCGGCGGTAGTCAGTTACCATAAACCCATATGCTCGTTTGCCCCTTTACCACCAAAAAAAATTTTTTTCATGGAACCTTCCTCCCACGGTTATATTCGATGACCTGAATGTCATCAGGCCATCATTATTTATTTCATTTATTTAATTTATCAGTTGCACGTTAAGCTGTATTACGAGGTACTTAGTAACAAGCCTGTTCAAATAAATGTAAGTGTGCCAGTGGCCAGTAATTATTAACCAAACAGTGATCACTTTAGTTAAACCGTTATACTGTCAAATTGATAAATCAAATGTTATGGTCAAATATCAATGCGCGTAGTAATGAATTATCGCTTTATCGTTTTTTATTACTTTCTTCCGTAGGAGAACCCCGTTTATATTTACCTCAGATCGAAGTGTTTAAAAACTTATTGGATAAGTGTATAAGAAATAATAAAGTTAGCAACATAAACGGAAAAACATGTCTCATTTGTAAAACGACGAATAAAAACGATTGTGTGCAGCGGAAATCAAATCATTAAAATATATTTAGTAGCGACAAGCATAAATAAAAAGAAGTAATTTATTAAGTAAGTATATTGCAAGTGGTGGAGACTTTGTGTAGTGAGATTTTATAAGAGTGATGAGACGAGACAGGCCTCAAAGGAAAATTTTCGAGACCTCTCAGCGTTAATTTTATACTTATCAAGATTACTGTGCTATGGAAAATAGAGGTAATATAATAAATAAGAGAAGGTAAACTCAAAACAAACCCTATACCAATCCGTCTGGCCAGCTTGGTATAGTAAGCCAAAACCTCCTTTCTAAGGAGAAGCTATGTCCAGCAGTGGACTATTAAAGGCTGTTGATGATGATGGACATGAGTGACAATTTTTTTAGAGTTTTTAAAATGTATGTACGAGCGTATAGCATTAACAAATATTATAACTGTGAAAGCAGATTTGTTTATTTATTTGATTGTTACAGTTTTACGTCTCAACTACTCAACTAATCATCTTAAATTTGCCACACATGTTTTCATGGTTACAGAAAAACAAATACCTGAATTCATTTACAATAACTACAGTATTATAAGAACGAAGCCCTGGGCAATATCCAATGTTTACAAGATAAGATACCTTTTTATTTAGATAATACTTTTAAACAAATACCTACGTATTACACTTTACAAATATTATCGGATGATTCATCTTCGATGGCACTGCCCACCTGTTCTGTTTCTGTTGTTTGTCATTGAACTATCTTTATTTAGATAATGTCGACATTACTAACTGTTCTATGTGAATTTTATACACGACACTTGCTTAAATCTCTTTTACTGGCCTTTGCCTGTGCTTGCGTTAGACAATTTCCAATCGTCCGTTTTTTTTTAATCAAAAGTATTCTTTGTCCTTTTTTGTATGGTCGGTCGAATGAAGAAGAAAGAATGAAGAAATCAACTCACTTTTCTATTTAATAAAATTAGGATTAAATAAAACAAGAGATTTAAATTTAATTTAATTTAAAAAAAAATAGGTATTGAATGACATGATGTTATTTTAGTACCTTGATTTCGTATGTAAGCTTATTATTATATTCGGCGATAATAACTATTTCAAATATTTTTGTGTTCTTTGCAATACTTTGAATTTCTGTTGTATAAAATCCCAGTATGTGTGTTTCTGTTTTCCCATTCAAAGATTCCTCTCGAGGGTCAGTCGTGCAGTTCTCCGCGTGCCACTTCCGAACAGTACCGTAATATAGTAATTCCTAATGACGCACACCAATAAACATCGTAGCAATTAAATCCTAAATTGTATACGTAAATAATCAATATAATAATTACTACAATTGATAGAGGTTATCAATCATGCTAGGAAAATATTTTTGACGATAAATTCTTTGGCAGCGTTGTTTTGCCAAACGGTATTTTATAAATTAATATTCATCCAAAAGAGTGTGTTCATAAAAAAATTGCGACCAAATGCACCTATATGTGGAAGGTATTATCCGGAAGAGCAGGGCCTATTTACATAATAATTTCCTCTATTAACATACCTTTACCAATATTGTTCTAAAGGTTTAGGTGTATGTTTACATTCGGGATTACACTATTGATCTGCCTAATGTGGGCTTAGTTAGCTATTGCATTTTTAAATAAATATGAAAAGCTAAAATTACATCTTTAGCTAAACAGGTATCGAAGAATTGTTGTCGAGAGTCCATCAATATAACGAAATTTGGTTTAAATAACTTTAAAATTCAAAAAGTTGCCAGACAGTTATGGTAATAAATATTCATTCACCAAACCTGTTGCACTACTCTTTTTCCGTTACTAGGGCGAATCGTGTTTATTACTTCGCATGTCACTTTATAAATAAAATCTATTATATACGTTTTGTTTTATTCTCTTAGAAAAGCTTAGTCTACAATCGTCTAATACATAGTAATCTTAGATTACTGAACAATTATATTATAATATTATATTAACATATTATGTAGTTAATGCACACATGTGTACACAAATACACAACGGAACATAGTCCTATAATGTTTCTTCCCACATTTCATGTATATTTTAATATTTATAGATAAAACACAAATAAAACTCTAACAGTTAAACTGAGGGCTATGTGCTTAATCAAGTTTAATGTATGAAGACATTTATTTGACTTTTGTTACCAGTGCAAGCAGTGTTTTAGTTACCGCAATAAAATTAGCAATTTGCCATACTTATACATATTATGGACAGGGAATGGAAAATATCACTTTTCAGATCTATCATCGCATTTTATTACGTTTCGCCTCTAGGCCTGTAGCGGTGGGATGTTTCTACATGACACGGTAAAAGGTAGAGCCTCCGGCGCCAGGCAGTATAGCAAGGGCACCTATCTTAAAATGGAATTACAATAGTTCATCTCTAACGACAAAGTTTTATTGGTGGGTAATTTTGTATTAAGAATTGCAATTTTATTCATAGTGTAACCGTTGGATAAAAGAAGTAGTAGTTTTGGACTAAGAAGGCCAAGGACGTTTAAAGTAATCACACATTTTGGTTATCCATATATCGTTATCTTCCAACTGTACTTTATACAATTTTATTTAGGGTCAGCGCATTATGTATTATAGCAAAACTATATAGAATAGAAGACTAGAAACTTAAAACATGTATTTAAAGTACATAACATTGTTATTCACATTCCAGAAGTCAAGTACATGGCAAATTATTAATATTATAAAACAAACAATAAACCTTCCACTATTGATATCGTTATATAATTTGTACAAAATGTAAAAATCCCTCAGAAATCGAGCATCAATGGTCCTACCATTGATGCTCGATTTCTGAGGGATTTTTATCGGAACTTTATCTCTTCGTCAGAGTTATTAGTCTGATAACTTGTTAAGTGCCTTTCTAAACACCGCAACAAAAACAAACTTCCTTAAAAGTTAGCTTACCCTTACTGAACAATATGTGTCGTTTATCACATTCATAACTTCATTTGATGATTGATTTCAAGCTTATTGGCAATCATAATAAATGACATTCCCTAACAAAACGAAGATAATTTGTTAAGAATTGAGTAGAATATACAATTAAAACAGCGCAAAATCATCTAATTTTATTAATTACAATATAATCAATTAATAATAATTAAACAATTATTAATAGATAAGAACAAATTGAAATTAATATTTCTTTAATATGAATTTCATTTTTTCTTATCTTAAATTACCTTTTCTAAATTATTAATTGTAAAATAAACTTGTAAATCATAGACAAATTCTGAAATAAATTTATTATTATTATTCTCTTTATTTATTTTATATACACATATTAATTACATTTTTAAACATATATTACACTTTATAAAAAAAACATGTTTAAAAATAAAAAATATAGTAGACCACCGACATCGGGTACAGGTACCAAGACACCGTGGTTAGGGTTCCAGAGATAATAACCTCCTTACTATACGAGCCGTGTTAAGGAGAACTACCTTCTGCACCAGACCAGACAATTATTATTTTTATTACAAGATGTAGAACTTGCTATATGGTAAGTTGCATAATTAGAAACGTAATGAAAATTAATGAAACTGTAATGTAACTGAGAACTTCAGAACGCAGGCACAAATGAGGTAAACAATATCATGACGTTAACGTTACCTGATTATGTTAAGACGTAAAAGATGCCTGCGTTCCCATTGAGGGACCATATTTTAATTTTGAGCCTTTGAATGCGTCAGCCTTTAAAAAAAGTCCTAAAACAATTTTAAAGGCAGCATTTAGTTAGTAAAAGTAGCCACTCAAAACTGCTCGCTAAAAAGCTACCATAATACTATATATAGTTCCCAAATAGGTGCCGTTTTCTATAAATAGAATGCCATCGTGAGTTTTAGTCAATAGAAACTTTATTAACCACCGAAAACATAATTTGGAATTGTCCTAATTTGTTAGCAATTTTAGTCATGCTACAACTACGGCTAGTATATTGTTGTTTAAGGTTTTGAAAGTCTGTACGATGATAAGTAATTTTTGAATTTGTGATCGAGAGTAGGAAGTATAAAATTTTGAATAGATGTATTCTTTAACAAATTTTTCTGTGGGTGGCAGTGAGCCATGGCACTAGAAATAACATGTTGTAAAGAAAGGATAAAGTAAATGAAGTGTTTTGAATTTTTTTTTTTTAATTCCTTTAAAGCACCTAATCTGTTATTATCTGTTATTTAGTGATTCCATCCACGTCATCTCAAATGCATATAAATCAAATGTAAATAACTTGCTCGAAAAAGTAAGTATTTTATATCTCTATCTCGCATTCGATCGCAAATCTTTTATGTGATCGCGAAAATGCTCTAAACGGGGGTAGGTTCATCAAGAGTCATAAGTTCACACGTTAACCGACATGTTCATATAAATCTAGCTATAAGTTATTAATTAATAGCTATCACAAAAACGTAAAGTGAGACTGTAAGCAATAGATTATCAAGTCTCGATAGCAGTAGAACCAGTAGATAAGTTTGCAGTAACCGCGGTGTTGGAAACACCGTTATACGTTGATAGGAAAACTTATAAACATTTGCAGGCAACGACAGTTATTCTTAGATAGTTCCCAGCACTACCCGTCTACGATCACCTGCAGGCAATCACTGGTCCTCAATAGGCCAGATAACGTATTGCCTTTGACGGTAATTGTATGTTTTATACATAAATTGTCTATGGACAAGGTGTAATTGATATCATATCAAAAAAGTGGTCCAGTTTCGTAGTGTGAGATTTATAGCTTTTAATAATACGATGAGACTTAAATTTGAAATCATTTCCGTGTTAAGATTAGTTGTTACTACACTAGTCGCTATAAACTATTATTAGCTTTAGTCTTTAACTAAAGATTTTGATGTTCTAGTAATCAGTTTGCGTGGAATTAACATCTAATTGTGAATAAGTGTTCAATTGTTTCTCTACTTTGTATTTTAAAAGAAAACTCGTATTCGGAATATATATCCTGTGTCGCAGGACCATACAAACGTACATGAAACGGACACAAAGAACACCCAGACTCAGAGCAACAGTTTGTGGATCACACAAAGTCGTGTCCCATACGGGGAAACACTCAGCTCAGCAGGAAGCGGCGTGGCGACCGCTTAAACCACTATGCCATCCGTGCAGTCAAAGTCCGTTCTGGTCAGTTTTGGAATTCCAATAGTAGGCAATTCAATCTTAAACATTTAAAACCATGTAAGTCTCGAAGATAATGTCTTAATAGAGCATTTCGCATCGTGGTCGCCGTAATTAATGCAATACATAACATGTTCTTGTAAGGGTAACTGGTATCATTTCTGTCACGCTCGCCTATTCCGCCTAAACTTTATGAACATGAACACCGATTTTAGCATAGTTAAATTCTACATCGACAACTTTATACTTCCCATAAATAACACTGCTTGTTATTGAATTTTCATCTTTATTTGCTTGGCACTAAATGTTAAGTATTTTATCTTAACTGTAGTAGTAAATGTGTGATATGTCATAGTATTTGTATTGTTAGAATTTTGTCTAATGTTCTCAAAGATCACTCCCACGGTCGGGTGTGCGTTGATCATTGTCCGATTGGTCTCCTGAGACAATTCTTGACCTTGTTCTAAATTTTCATGTAATATTGTTTGGATTGAGATCATTTGCTGTACCTGTGCCCCGTTTGTTGATTGTTTTCATAATCAGTTTGGCCTGTGCTTGTTTTTATTGTTTGTATATATTCGTATTCGTATTTATTTATGTATTATATTCTTATCTCTGAACACCGTATTTGAATATGTAAGTTACATACCGCTCTACTTAATGTTTACTTCAAATACATTATCTATAACAATTACATGTATCTGATGTAACATGATTCTTCCCTCCCTGAATTTATCTACAGTTTTATCGTTAAAATTTCTTTCGTACAAATTATTATGTAATACGATTCCTAGGTTATTGACCTTACTTTTCCACTTCTACGACAATAAATACTTGTGTTTTATTTAGTCTGTGGATATCAATTTATTACTAATGCTTATACTATATTCGGCTTTCGTTTACCGCACTGTTGGCATATCTGATGTTCCATAAACATTCAACTGAAACGGCGCATAATTTAATATGCGATTACTTAGATTCAAACAGCAGATTAAGCTAATGCTTCCATTCCATGTTTATGCTAATTAAAATGTCTGTTTGGTAACAGAAAGGTTGTAAAAATATTCCATTTTATAGATAGAATATTTTAATCCTCCTTCATCCGGCATCTTTTTCCACTGGGCATTAGTGGACGTTTAACTTCTGTAAAACTTTGAGTTTGGAATCAGTCAGGTAAATGGTTTTTGGGTTGCTCATTGAGAAAATTCATCAGTAAGACCATGGAATCTAAATACATGTCTATTATTCCTTAGAAAGCGTTTTTACCCTCGTATTAATAAATCTAGCAGATTACGCGAAGCTTCAATCTGTCTTTGCTGACATCGCATCGTAGTAAAGCACGCACCGCCCTGGCTGCCGTACTTAATTCATTTCTTCATCGAGATCGCTGAACTTTGGCGGCCGATAAAAAGCGAACGGCTAGCCTTGACCGTGCGCGGCGCCCGCGCACCTTGCGAACATAGAATAAGTTCCGTTCAGATATGCTTGCGATTTTATGCCTAAGAAGTCGTCGTGGTGCTGAACAGAATATAAATAATAATAATCATTATAATTATGTTTATTGTATCGTCATTGTTTTAAATGTAACGTTTTTAAAATTTAAATGTATATTTGCAGCAATTAATTCGGATTCGGCTGAACTGCAAAGCACGCCGAAGTTAAATATTCTGGACTCGATTGCGGTGGTATAATATTCTAAATGGCTGAACTTTTCTACCCACTATTTCATCTCATTACACCGTTTGCAGACAATAACCACCCCACTCAATGCTCAGTGGTCAAAATACCAATAATTTAGCAGTAGTACATAGTAATTCCATTCAAAATTTAGCTCTAAGCCTATAATATATTGCAAACCAGAATCCATATCGTTCGTCGTTTCATTTTAAATGTGCAACGTGTTTTAATTTTAACGAGGTATTTTAAGTGCAAGCTTTTCTTATTTGTAGTGTATAAATTTCTTACGAAAATGTGGTCTTAACTTTTGTAACCGTCTGCACTTGTTTACTCTATATGGAAGCTCACGTGCACGATTCCGTACTCCGAACCAACGAACTTATTATGCAAATTAATTGATATGTATTAGTTGTATATTACAACTTAAAATTTATTGAATCAATCAACGTTTTTCTATAGTTAGAGGCTTAAGTTATTTATTCGAATGTTTTGCTTCTCACGTAAATTGTTAATTTTAATTTGTACAATAAAGTGTGGATTTTATTGGGCTTTGAACGTTTGATTACAAACTTTAACCGTGGCAATATTTAAAAGATTATGTTATATTACGAAATGTAGAGAGGTTCCGATCAAATGACTTCGATTTATCAACATACATACATACATCTTTGTATATAAAATTCTCGTGTCACAATGTTAGTTACCATACTCCTCCGAAACAGCTGGACCGATTTTTATGAAATTTGTGTGCACATCGGGTAAGTCTGAGAATCGGCCAACATCTATTTTTCGTACCCCTAAATGATAAGGGTGACCCATCGTTAATTTTTTTTTTCAATATTTCCTAGAAATAATGTATATGGCAAAACAACGTTTGCCGGGTCAGCTAGTAAAATATAATTGTATTGGGTATCGACAACTCGTGACAGTAGTTGTAAGCGATGAGTAAACGATTTTGTTTGCGATCATCAATCAAAGATTATTGATTACTGTAATGTCGTGTGATACCAAAAGGCGAACGTCTCAAATCTCTTTTATCGAGCTGACAATGTGAGCGTTCTTACTCACGTGCTTAACAGCACACCGTTATCTTCATGTATTTAAAGCAAAAACCATATAAAAAAAGTAAATCAACAAGCAGTACAACAAACTACGCAGGACAATAGCACTGCAAAAAGAAGGAAATCTTGAAACAAACCCTATACCAACCCGTCTGTTCAGCGTGGTATAGTAGGCCAAAACCTCCTTTCTAAGGAGAGGCTTATGTCGCGGATTATGATGTCGCGTCGTATTGTTCAGTTTACAAACTTGTTCGTAATCAGATTTGTTTATACTCAAACAATTAATCTCGTAAATAATACTTTATGTCAAATCTGCCAAATGATAAAATGCAACAGAACTCTCTTTCAATGAACGATGCCGATGATGAAAGGCCATGGGCCACTGTAATAAAAGTAAATTGCAAAGATTTAATAAAAAAGCCAAAGTAATGCAAATCAGGTTGTAATTATTGCATGACAGTAATAACTGTTATCATCTACAGAGGTTCATTTATTTTTTATGACAGGGGTCAAACGAGCAGTCGGGTCACCTGATGGAAAGCAACTACCGCCGCCCATAAACGCCTGCAGCTCAAGAGTCACAATCACAGTCTACAAACTAATTACATGCACCTTCAAGATACAATAAAATAGCTAAGCGTATTTTTAGTATAGCGTAGTAGCACAGTATTTTTCTATTTATTTTGTACTAGCTTGTGACCGCGGCTTCGCCTGCGTGTATTTCGGCGGTAAAAAGTGGCCTATGTTACTCGCTGATAATGTAGCTTTCCATTGGTGACAGAATTTTGTTAAATTAATTTAGTGGTTTAGCCTGAAAGCATAATAAATAAACTCACTTTCATATTTGAAATATAAGTATGGATGAAAAGGAATGTGTATATTGAAGTATAGAGTAAAAAAAAGAATGTTTTAATTTATTTCACAGAGAGCCAACGAAAGTTGATACTATAAGTAATAAAATAAAAAAACAATTGATAATCAAACAAACATAAACCATATTGAAACTGGCACCGTGACTGTTACAAAGATAACGTTTTCTATTCATTTTAACATTTGTAAGAAGCGTTTACGTTTTCACTTTCCATTAACAGCTACAATGAGTAGCTTACAGCTAAACTACTATATATTATAGTATTTAAATTTCACCCGTCCCTGGACAATACAGTGTCTAATCTTATTGTCGTACTAGAAACTGTATTCGTTTTCATTTGCGTCGCGAAATTCCTTTGGGAATTATACTCACACTTTCTCAAGGTTCAATCGGTGTTCATTCTTAAGTACTGCATGATATTATTATTAAGTGGCCCTCCGTTAATCCTAAACCAGTACCCAGAAACCAAAAAATACATAGAAACAATTCAGTTTTGTAGACATATCGTTCCATGTAACTCGTCTAGTAAACCACCCTGTAAACAATCTTTCTTGGTAGTAAAACGCACGACCTCTTGGTGCAGAGCGTAAATAGTTTTAAATATTGTACTAATTACTAAAATACCTCAATGTCAAGGCCCTCCTGGTCCCTTTACTTTATTTGGGTCCTTATACTGTAAAAAATACATTTGCATTAGTATTGCATAAAAATATCCTTCTACTAAATCATCCTTAGAAACGTTCTCGTTTATAATATTAGTAAGATTATGGTATTAAAATACACGGTCCAGATAACGGTTTTTACAACCTATGTTATATAATTTCATTAGGAATGAGATCACGGATAGAGTCACAATTTTATATTGAAGCATCCTCTGATTACCGATTACACGGGAGCGGCGCATGTCGACCCCGGCTCGCGGCTGCGCCGGCGCAGCAATTTGCACGCCGATACGCACGACCGTTGACTATTAGCAAATGCAGCATTTAATTTTTTTATTTAATTATAAATGATTTTGAAATAATTTTGGTCCCGAAATCATACATTAAATGTGCAAAAATTTTGAATTTTTTACGTGCAATGTATATGGATACCACCCTAATACCTAGGTAATATTAGGTTTTAAACCTAGATTTTTAAAATATAATGTTGTGTCATCTGCTTATAGCAAAATCCGCAATATAATAGTAGGGGAGCCCAGTCATTTTTTTTATATTGAAGCAAACAACGCAAGCAATGTTCTTTAAATGTCTACATTATTTTTCGTGCCTTTCTTAGTCACATTTTATAAAAAATCAAGAAATAAAAATATGTCTAACTGTGTAATTTAAAATGCCCTGCAAAATAATCGTCAGATTTTTGGCTAGTATAAGAGGAACACCAAGCTGAACGTCTGTATAAAATCTAACACGCTCGGGTATTTTGAAATGACGATTTTTCGAATTTGCAGTAAGCATTTTGTCGCTACTAGCTCACTGGGGGTCATTTTAAAAAAGTCAGACTTTCAATAGGAGCATTTTTGGCGTCCAAATAACATATCCCAAAAATATCTGATGCGCCCGAATATTTATTTTCGATTTCCATCCCTTACATTTTTTTAAACCTGTAGAGGTTTTCACACCGCTGAAAGTGGATACATTACAAAACTTTTATTCATTCTTTTACCTAATCTTTTAAATGCAATAGGTCCCCATGACGCTCGAGTAAATCAACATTTATTATAATGGGCTCCCCCCCTTTTTTTTTTCGTGCGGAAATCCCCTCGGATACCACCGGTGGCACGTCGGACTCGAACCGACTAAAACCGCACGCCGTCTCGGGTACTAATAGCCGGGGAACCAGGTATACCCTAGAAAGGAAGTCCCTGGTGCCCCGACATACCTAGGGTCATCTTCAGACGAGTAGACGACCCCCCCCCCGTGTGGAATAATGGGCTCCCCTACTATAATATGTGTAGCAAAGATAAATCAAACTGTGGAGGAATTACCGATTGTAGTTCAAGCGCTTATTAATCAAAAACTTGATAACAGCCAAGCCTTTTTTAAGACTATAAATTTTTGAAAAAAAAATTGTTTGAAACATTACATGGCTTCAATCTGTTCATACTTTAGACAAAAACTGACCTACTAGACCCATACTGACCCGTGAAGGGACATCTAAAATGTTCTTTAAGAAAACATATTGATATACTCGTAGAATAACCTTGCACTATTATTTGTACTGTTAATAAACTATATCAATCAAACTGCCATAATGTGCAATCGAATTGAGCCTTTGTTTAATGGATGTGCGGGCGCGGTTCCCTCGCGCCACTGACCCAGTGAACCTTTTGACCACCGAGACAGACCCACATAGGTACGTTTAGAAAAGGTCAGATTCCCGTGACTGGTACAAAGTGCATTTTGATCTGGACTTGATAGAACTGGACTTTCGGAGAGGTTCGATTATTGATCAGTCTTGATATTATTTATCTAATTTTACGTGTCTGTTTTGTTTCAGGTAATTTTTCTATCACTGCCGCAACAACAAGGTTAAATTGTGTACAATTTATTATAGGTCAGTATGAAATAAATTCGAAATGAGCTAGCAATTGCAACGGTTGCTAACTTAACTTAACTTATTATGAAATATTTCTCTAACATGTGGATGTAGTATTTTTTTAAGAAAGCTTCACAAAACCTGACAATTACATATAAACATACTTCCATCCAGTCACGCTTTTATTGAAATACCACATTTTACCGATTCTAATTTTATTCAACATTAAGTAAAGAAACTCTTTTTTTCTCTTTTAATACAAGACAACTTTCGCACTAGGAATATATCCTGTGTCGCGGGGGACTTTACAAACATAATATATATGCAACGGACACAAAGAACACCTAGAATCAGAACGACACTTTGTGGTTCACACGACCGCTTAAACCACTACGCAATCCGTGCAGTCAAACTGATGCCTTCTTATTCATTTTTCAGTCATAAAGGTTTTAGATTAATTTTTCAGTCTGCTAAGACTGATTGACTTAGCTAAAACTAACCCAGAAAGGCTAATGTCAAAATTTATTTTTTATTGATGTCTTTATCAATAAAATATAAATTGAAAATCATAAAAATCTTCAATTAAGGTTTATTCACTTTATACAGTTGCTAATGTTACTATACATAAAACGTAATGAAAGGTTATTACGTTGATTGAAAACATCAATAAGTACCATCGAGGCGTTATTTATATAGAATAGTGTATTTTCATTCATTTTAATGTCACCGTTAAGTGAATGGTTTTAGTAAATCTGTAATAGGGCAATTTACTCTTACTAATTCTGATTACTACTCATTCGTCGGTCTGTGTATTAAGTTGTCAGAATGGTAGAAATAAAAAGAATGTTGCAATGCCATATTTTATAAGAAATATGTAGGTGTTTCCAAAAACACGTTTCTTTTCAAACATACATACACTTCCGACTATATTCCCGGAGGGGGCTAGGCTAAATGCCTACATTTCACCAACCATTATTTTAAGTCCTTTTACGTGCCTTAAGGGAGAAAACCTATTACCGTTAAATGGGCACTTTAGGGTTAAGGTGAGAAAGGCAGAGAAGGAAGGAAGCTAATGCTAGGAAAGGGATATTGTTCTTACGGATGGATATGCGAATGTGGGTAATGGTTTGACCAAGTAAGTGTCATGTGACACCTATAAGTCGAAATGGCTATCCTCGGAAAGACCGAGTCCTCAAATCTCCTCTTGTTTTTCAATCCACCCATAAATATATTTATAGTAAAAGTAAATTACTAAATAGTCAATCATTTATTGCGTTCAATAATGTACATAAATGGTCTTAAAAATATAAATATAAAGAACCACTATAAACCCTGTCGGGTACAGCAAAAGGTTAGGAACGAGGCAGTAATAACTTAAGATCTATTTGTGCACACAACTAAAAATTAATTTTCTTAAAATGAGTAAATAGGTACATATGTATACTGGTATATAATATGTATTATATAATTATGTATGTAAGAAATATATGTTTATTTACTAACATATATTTATGCAGGTTTACCTGCCCTGGCGGTGTAGTACGACTGAAATGTTCGCTGTTAACTGCATATCATGGTCTAGTTGCTTCAGTCCTGAGGTATGGTGTGGTTTTTTGGGGAAATTCGACAGACATTGATTTAATTTTTAAGGCACAAAAATGGTGCATAAGAGCTATGTTTGGGCTTCAAATCATCGAAACCTGTAAACCGTTCTTCAAGGAGTACAAAATTCTAACTCTCCCAAGCCTGAATATTTATGAGGTCTCAATATTTGTTAAGTAATAAAGTTATTTACATTAGCCTCAGAAGTCTATAATAGGCGACAACGTGACCAATTTCGCCTCTGTATGCGCCGAACCTATACCACTTTAATGTACAAAAGTGTGTTTCACATGGCTCCGGTAATTTTCAATAAATTACCTAAAGAAATAAGGGCAATGAATACTACTTTATTTAAGAAACATTTAAAGACCCTTTTAGTTAATAAGTGTTATTATAAATTGAATGACTATCTGAACGATGATCTTTCCAATCCTGAGACCTTTTGTGTGTCTTTTGAATATAATTAATTTGTTAATATATAATAATTCAGGGAGTGACATAAAACTAATCTAATTATTAATAAATAAATAATTAATATTTATCATTATAATTTTAATTTTAATAAGGACATTACATTCATTTTTAATACTTAAATACTGTAATCTAATTTGATTTACATACTTCGATGTCGATCTTGATTTTAGTAAGTAATAATTGTATATATTTTGAAACATAACTATGTATTCATAAAACCATTGTAACAGTGTTTTCTGCAAAAATAAATTTGATTTGATTTGAGAACGAAGTTACTGATTTTTACGGGCTCTTGAGGAGACTTAAAGTATCGTTCCTGACTCGATTATGTGCATGTAGGAATCAATTAGTGTCTTTTGTATTCCGCTGTGTTTATTTGCTGAGAAATTAATTTCAAGTTTTTGTGTATTTATTTTTCGTGGTTTTTGTGTAGGTATTCACATCACATCAACAGCCTTTAATAGTCCACTGCTAGACTTAGGCCTCTCCTTAGAAAGGAGGTTTTGGCCTACTATACCACGCTGGCCAGACGGGTTGGTATGGGGCTTGTGTCAAGTTTTGTATTAAGATAGGTATATAGGTATTAATTTTAATTAATGTAATTTAATTTAACTTTTATTACATCCTTATGCCTGAAATAAACAAAAAATAAAAATAAAACTTATTACTAAATAAGCATACGGTAATCGGATACCGTCGCCGATTCGACATTCGCAACAATAATAATTTTAGTCGATTTTTACAAAATCTTTTTTTTCTACCTCTATGATTTTGGTTGTGATTTGATGGAATTCGATCCGTAGTTAGATTACTCCTGTCGTCAACAATACATCATACCCATGTTAAATAAACTTTAACATATACCTATCGTAACTTTGATAAAGCCAGACAAGGTTAACCCTTTTCGAACAAAGGGATGAAATCCTTCACAACGACTAAAATTTAATCATCACGTTCTGTTCTAAAACACCTTTTCTCTTGTACCTAAATCCTTTTATATTTCAAGACCCTGTTACATATTTCATCGTATAGCTAATTAAGTACTTAATGAGTTCCAATTTCACACCGTAACAAGTAAGACTCAATTCTAGGGTTATTGCTGAAATTGGGACCGGCGAGATTACTTCGTTAACGGTGTACGCCTCGCCCTGGTATACAATCTAATGTATGCATGTTTAGCTGTTTTATTATGCAGATTCATGTGTGTTTGAATATAGAACTGAAAGCAAAGTTGGCCAGTATTATTACAATATGTTTTTCTATAAATAGTGTTTCATGTTAAGACATTCTGAAGTGCTTAAAATTTTTTTTTTTTTTTAATAATTAATTAAACTTAATCAATGTATACATATGCTTAGTAATGTTAAATTACTTGTCTGGAATAGACAAAATAAATACAAAATATGATAGTATTCTATGTATCATTTTTGATCGAAACAATAAGATTCGTTAGTTAGCAATTTTATTATAAATGTATGGATATGAAAGCTTGCAAGTCTTGTCATATGAATTTATAATAAAAAAAATATTATAACATTTGTAACCAATTCAAATGCAAATCGACCTAAAATTATATCAAGTTCAAGATCAAGTATCAAGATTTTTATGCGTGTTTATACGATGTTATATAATTAATTAATTATGTTCTAATATGATGAACTATTCTATTTTTACACAAATTATTTTTTTATTTAATATTACGAATTGTAATTTCCATAGTGACAATGTCGTTAGTGATAAGAACTCATTGGAAATCGTTTCTTCCACTTGTCTATTTATCTGAAGTGTACTTACAATCACTTTAGCAACCGTCACGTTGAAGTGTCCTCTTATGCTATGAAAGAGAGCAAACTGCTTCTATTTGCCTAAAATTCTACCATCACTCTTCTTCACCGTTTTGTTTAACTAGTCAACAATAAGTTGAATTTTGACCTTAATTCGTTCAAGTTAGAGTGTAGTAAATTCTTGTCATATAAATAACTACGGCAATTAAAGAGATAAATACAAATTGATATAGCTAATACAGACAAGGTGTGGAAAAGATAATGGACCTTTTTTCTGTCTCATGGTTACGATGATCGTACATGCTTGCTAGTTCAGTGGTGCACACTGAGCCAGCAAGCTTGTGACCACGGCTAGTGCAACTTGGTCGAAACCGTAATTCGAAGAAATATAGTATGTATTTATATTATGTCATGCACTTTATACATCTGCGGCGGGCAATATAGAAATATGGCGAGGTAGACGCACAGAGGTTCGATCAATCAAGGAAAATATTAGATTTTTATCAATATCTGTTACGCGACTGCTTTAATACTGGTTCATATATAATTATCATATATCATCGCTACGCGAACGCTAAAGTTTAGAATTTAATAAATAAAATCGATTCAGATCTATCAAAGGCATAGAAAAAGCGCTTTTCACAATGTTTATACCTTTTTATTTTTAAAAAAATACGAAAAGTGGGAACAATATACTAAACTGTGTTCTCTACACAATTAGATACGTAATTCGTGTCATTACGACCAACGTGATCTAATTGACTCGTCTATCCCACGTGGCTGCGGCTCGAGCCCGCCTGGTGTTGATGACTCTCAACCGCAATATTAACACCACTGATACTGATCGAGGGATATTCAGACCGCAACGCTTCCTAGTTAGTTCTCTATATTGATGGCTCTGGTTTTCCGGGATCCAGTGATTCATGGATTGATATTACAATGTTGCAGTTCTGTTTTTTCTGTCTGTTTTATTGTGACTTTTATTTATAGCTAAATTTTATTCTTGTACTCATCTATGTGCATTGCTGTTTACTTTCGTGAATTAATCGCTCGGTCAGATAAGATGTTAGGGTATCTTGAAGTCTTGAACAATTTAAATCTATCCATTAAGATATAATATATGGTTTTACTCACATGTATTTTGGGAACACCCGACTAATTTTGGGAGGACGAGGGTCAGGGCCCAGGGTTGCAGGTCAGGTCGGGTAAAAGTAACCCGAGTTCGTCAGAAGTAGGGTTATGTTTTTCGAGTCTATGTATGTAGGTATGTATATTTCTTTGGCAACGGCTTGGTGGCATTTGAGGTGCCGTTAGATTGATTTGTCGTAATTGTGAAAATGACAATGTGTATATGATAATTATAAAAAAATAAATTGTCAGGTTGTAATTAACATTTCAGGCAGTCGGGTTTTATGTTTTTTTCTGCTTATTGAAGGAGTGGTTTGTCAAGACAGCTTTTAGTTTAATAGCTAAATTTACTTAACTTAAGTAATGAGAAAATTAAAACATAAAAGAGAGAGGATTTTAATTCTTTTTTACTCAATGCAATCAATAAGTTTGTATTGATTGACCATTCAATTGATGGATATTTATAGCAGCATTAGTTATTTTTTTATCTGTATGATAATTGAAAGTATCACTCCTAATGCTGTATCAAGACAAGTTGCAAGTATACCAAGTACCTATACAACAGTGAACAGAACCCACAAGTGCAGCATTCAAATTTATCGTTGTCACACTTATGTCGACCACTGTCACCCAAATCGTTAGTTTAACACTATAACCGACTTTTTCTGTATCATCCTGATTTATAATACTATCTTGTTCTACATCAAAAACTCGTTTTGTATCGGTAACTGCGAGCGCGTCGGAGCTATGATTTGTGTTAGCAGTTTTTTACTTAAATAACGTATCAATGTAACCGGTTATGTATCATTGATAATGTAATGTTGGATAGGTATTGCAACGTTTATTAAATTTATTACTCCAAAAAAATCTTATTGAGGCATTTATGTATATTACCGACTTTTTCGGAGAGCGACCCTGCCAAGCCAATGCACTTAGCTCGATATTCTGCAACCACTTGGCAGTTCTTTATTTCCTGGGCCCTGGGTCTCTGTTTTCTCTGCCTCCATGCACACACTGCACAATGGGCTATCCGTGATGCCTACAACAAAAATTAGCTTCTTAAATGTGTAATGACTTGTGATAACTTCAGTTGCTGTACGCAGCCTAACTTAGTCCAGACTTTAATAAAAATAGTACGAGTAAATACGCAGAATAGCTTAAAATATAGTTCTTACTAAATCATAAATTTATAAAAATAAATGTCTACTGAGTATATCCTGATCACTGTAATCTAAGATCTCATTCAGATAGTGTTCGTTTAAACGTAAACAACTGGTTTTGCTCTACCGTTAAATATTTTTGATCGGCTTTTAACATATGCTTGAAAAAGTCGCGCCTTTTAATCAGTTTCGCGTCTCCACGATAATAGATCAATATTAACATTATACTACTTGAACGTCGTATGCACATATTTGATTAATTTCTTCGCCAACGGGACTAGTAACTGTTGCTATTTAACTAATTACCGTCACTTACTTCGCCAGTTTGCTTTTGGTGTTTAATATACAATGTTAATAAAGGAGACGCACACATTTTTGTTGTTCTGTAATCAAAATCGTGTTAATTTACTATTTTTTTGGTCAAAAGTGTATAAAAAAACGGAAAAAAACGGTTAAACGGGAGTGTGAAAAAAAACGGTTAAATTGAAATATTCAATGTTGTGTGTGTGCAAAGTTTAATGAAGCTATCAATCTGACTTAGTGTTTGACACAGATAGTGATAAAGTTGGGTATTCGTCCAATGGCTGGCTAAAAATTCTATAGACCCCGGTTGGAACGAAATTCCGCAAGAAGTGTCGGAAAAAGTCTTGTTACACATTTTTCGGTCTCGTGCGATGCACACTCTAAGCGGATGGGACCGCTCAGAGTGTATAACGCGCGATAAGGAAATTTGTTCCAATAACTGTATGACCCATATATAATAGGTAACTGTATGAAAAAATAAACTAACGCCCAAATACATCTGTGAAATTATTTATTTGTTTACCTAAGTTCTGGCCACCATTATCTAATTATAGTCCATCTAGTCTAAGTACCTTTTGACAGTTTTGACAGATTGAAGTATAGCGATGGGGTCAAAAAAACGATTATTAAAATATCTGATTCTTTCGAGATTTCGATATAATTTCTTAGTATGTACTAATCGATTACAGTTTTACAGATTTATGTATGTTACTATAAAAGCCCGTGTAATGGCACATCATAGGCTTTACTAGTAAATCTTAGTATACACTAAACTTGGGCAAAAGCGATTTTTGCATACAAAGATTTATTTAAAATTACATTAACTTACATGCTTTTAATTTTAATTATGCGTTTTTGTTGAGATTTTGATGTCAGATGAATTTTAAGTATTATTAAACACTAAGACGCCTGGACTGAAAATTACTCGTTATTAATAAATTCGATTTTTCGTACATTTTAACGATTATTCGTATTCAAGTGAACTGGAACAGCCGCAACACTACGGTAAAGGACCTGACTACGTGTCTTTGAAATGAAGTTTGAAAAAAAAAACAATATTGTTTATAATTTGGTTAAGATTTTGGTTAAGATAAGATTTAAATTTCGTCATTAACGATTGTAAATCTTGCGACAAAAAAAAAACGCTACATAACTCCATGGTTTTACGGAAAAGTTTATTGAAATTGTGTGAGTTACTATACAAAGTTGTTTCGTCTTAAAAAGTATGAAACGTTAAACCTAGGTACCTCTTAGATTAGAAGAACTATAGTATAGTGTCTTCTATAAAGTAATTAATGCATGTCAATTATTCCTTGCCGAGTAATTTTAAGTGTAAAATGTTATAAGTATAGGTATGAAGTTTATCTTAAACTTTACGTTATTCACTGCAGTTGTAATGCTGCAACTGCACCTTTTTTAGTAAAATGTTGTAAATTTTTGCAAAATTTCTACTCACCCCGGCGACCTACAGGCCACACTGTACAACAACTCTGACAAGGCAAGACAGAGGAAAGTGCTCAAACCATACAATTATCAAATCAAACAATAGATTAGCATATAGAAATTGAAAGGCCACATAAATGTCACCCACCCAGAGAGTAAAGGGATGTCTTAAGTGAGGTTAACTAAAGTTTACCATACATCGATCGTTCACTTTCCAATACTTTACATTGTAAAGGTTGTGACTTTCCAATACGTTTGTTATTTGCGATAGTATCGTTATGTTATCGGTTTTACGAGTATTTTCGCTCCTTTGTAAATTATCACTTCATCGATGAAAGGATCCGACCTTAGATTTAGAGTGACTTATCAATATTTTAACATCCACTAGTACTTTCTGTTTGCATTGGTCTTGTACTGACCGAAGTTAATTAAGAAATAATTCTGTAGAGATTTCGGTTCAGATAGCTGGGCATTTGGGAAAGCCTTATATTTTGATGACCTTCCTCAAATATATGCTTCTGTGTGAACCTTTTTATGTTCGAGAAAAGGATTGTAAGTATAATGAAATGCGTAATGTAAATCTGTATCCGTTTTTTTATGTTAGAGGGGGGGGGGGGGCAGATGAGCATACGGGTCACCTGGTTGAAAGTGACCATCGCCGCCCATGAACGTCTGCAACTCAGGAGTCACAAACACGTTGCCGGCCTTTTAGGAAGGAGTACGCTCTGTTCTTGAAGGTTTGAAGGTCGTATTATTATTTATATATCTTACTATTACTGTTAGTTTGAAAACTAGTACCTGTAATGTAGATCGATAACGATTGTAAGAAACGGTTAATACAGAATTAAATGTTTGTGTTGATTCTGCGCACCCGATTGTTCTTATGTTTTGTTTAATTAACGTAAATAATTAACACAAATTATCTTAAAAAATTTACAGGTAGTAAAAATTTGTATTATAAATTTAATTTAATAAGGATACCTTAAGCTTTTTCAGTCTCCGACAGAGTATATTCTCTTACAAAGTTATCGCTTCAATAATACCAGTAACTGAAGTCGATTACTCATAAATTATATGTAGCATGTAATGAGCTGTACGGCTACCGAAGGCCTGCTAGTCTGCACACATCGTTACCCAACAAGCTTTACTATTACCGAGGAATATTCCTCTTTTATTACTCGTGATAGTGTTAGGACTTAGTCGATATTATATTTGTATACGTTATTGACAGCGTGCTTATTCGTATCTTTAGTTTTTATTTTATTTTAATTATTTATTTGATTAAAACAAGTTATTATATAAACAATTAATCAAGAGTAACAATTTTTTTAAATGTACTTAAAAATTATATAAAAAAAACTTTTAGTTGTAATAAAGTTATTAGGACTTACTTGGACGTACTCCTAAAGTAGGATCAGTTTTTTGTACGTCTATCTGTCCGTCTGTCAAGACCATTCATCTCGGGAACTCATTTAGGTATCGAGTTGAAATTAAAACCATATACTTAGGTCTTCAGTTCCTTGAAGCTGTGAAAAAACACAAACTTTTAATTTAACGAAAAAAAGATACAGCCACAAAAACCGCATATTTTGACAATCTTAAGCGAATCTCCTTACCGTTTTCAAAGCTCCGTGGTATCCCTAGTACCATACTAACTTACTATAGTTAGTACTGAAGAAGGAACGTACTGACGTTGACTTGATGATATAAATCAAAAGCTTCCTGTTAAACAAATAGACTGGGAATATAGTGAGCGCATTGCGCTATTGTAAGACGGTTGTAAAATGATACGTTGTAGTCACATGACAGATTATTCGCTGTTTATAACTTTTGTGAACCTAGTTAATATTTCTTCGAGAAAGAGAAACTTTAGATATATGTATATTAAATGGATATTCGATCAGTCTTATATTCGTCAAAAAAGGTTTAGTGTACGATTTACTTTTTTAACATATGTGTTTAGTTGAAAGTTATAATAATATGGGACTTAAAAATTTATGAGAAATTAATGAAAATATTCTCATATAAGACAATGTGTGTGAATACAAATACAATAACCACTATTCATATTAGCGAGAAAGACAAAAGCGGCGCAAACACTATTTTTTAAATAGTCTAGATTGGTTAAACCACCAGTCAGTGAAGCTCAATATCCTAGGAAAAGATTTAGTAAATGGTCTGATTTACGATTCCATACGTGGTCTTATGCTACAACATTTGTATTATGTAAGGATGTTTGCTACACTCCAATCGAAATTTAAAATTCTTACGACTAAGTTTACGACAAATACGAAAACGACGTTTTTGCAAATATTTGAAACAGTTGCCATGCGATGTTTTATAACCTGGGTATGTAATTTAACTGTGATTTATCATTTTCAATACCCTTGTCTGCAATTTGTATAGAGTATAGAGAAAGAGGTGACTATACGCCACTTAAAGTTAAGAGGTCGTTAAGTTCATTGACTACTTTTGTTTCATACTTCAACAGTCAAATCTCAGGTGGTCTCTGTTCTGTCACTGTGAGTCTTTTCATACTTGTTTTTCCTCATTCATGATCATATTTTTAATTTTGTCACGGTAAATAATATGATTACGAATTCCTATTTATTATACGGGACGGCCATTTATGAAGTTATTGGTATTTTTATTATTTAATATTAGGTTAAAATTAACTTTGATTTAAAATTACCTAAGGTTTGTTAACAAAGTTAGTTACAGAACAGTAAACAAAGGTTATTATTAGTTTCACTATTCTGTGGTTACAAGAGAAGATAATAAAAGCGTGTTATAAAGATCACACGTTGGGAAAGAACGATTTCTACCAAAGGTGTTTGAAAACGAATTCTAACATGCATAACGTCTTCAGTGCTAAATAGTAACTTTATGTCAGTAACTAAACAATCATCACGATCACCCATTTAAGAGTCATAACCTTGTCGATTAACAGCTGATGGTGAACATCTTAAGCTATTTAGAAATTGCTTGTCTCGTGTCCAGTTAAATAACACTTGCAATACTACAGGTTTGTTCTGTAACATACCATAAAGTTAAATATCGCATTCTTTGCAGTAATGACGATTACAGTTTTTGCGTTTGCGCAGGTGATGAGACATGCCGGGGACTGGCGAACTATTCCAAGCACCTGCCGATATAAAAATAGCAATATGCTATCTATATTTAGTTTTGTTAGGCTATTGTTAGTTGGTTTTGGGAAACAAAGAACTTTTCAATGT
This sequence comes from Arctia plantaginis, assembly GCA_902825455.1. Taxonomy (NCBI): domain Eukaryota; kingdom Metazoa; phylum Arthropoda; class Insecta; order Lepidoptera; family Erebidae; genus Arctia; species Arctia plantaginis. The sequence continues at coordinate 3,748,405 of CADEBD010000288.1, forward strand.
TCCGTATAACAATGGAAATAAAAACCGTGGTTTTATTAATAGATTCACGTACTCTGTCAAAACAAATAATGAAGCTCCTGTCTTTGTTTGTTCATATGTCTTCAATCAATCAATGAGCTTTTTATCTTGAACATTTTAGATGAATTTTAAGGTACTGGAATGTCTTACAGTATTTCTCTCAATTCCTCAGTTCTCAGTGCCTATTGACATAGGCCCAATCTAACATTCTATATTGCTTTTTATCTCTAACAACTCTCCTTCAGTTGGGCGACTCCGGCTGTTAATATTATGTCATCCTCCCAAATTATCTTCCCATAGAGAATATACTAACTAAAGTGGAGATGGACATACTATCTACTGCAATGTCCCCAAGAATTTTGAATTATGTCTTAAAAAATATTTTATATAATGGCAAATTAAAGGTTTTCACATATGGACAAATTAAAAGAATAGACATATTAGTGACGACAATTAAATATTTCAATGTTAGTACTTATACTTAAAAAGAATTGAAAATGTGGCATCATTGAGCAAAGTATTTGTTACACAAGACTTTCATTTGAGTAGGACTTGTGTTAAAAATGTCAATGTCGACTCTACGGCACGCAGCATTATACTGAATAATACCCTAGAGGCTGTAAGAAAAGGAACAAGAATTCTACATATCTAAGGTACTTTTAATTAATTCGACTTTCATCAAGAAATTCCCTTTGCTAGCAGTGCGTAAATAAAAATTATGTTGGAAGTGAACAACACATGTGTATGTAACATGTGGTAATAATATGTATTATCTGCATGTGTTTGCACATTACTATTTACCCTCAATTTCCTGCTTTTATATTACTTACAAAAAGGATCTTTACAATCGTCTTGACTGTTTAATCACTGATGTTAATTATTTCGCTATTTGAGATCTCAAATCCAAAAATAGACTTGCTATATTGAACCAATATAATAAATGCATATTTATAGAGTCGGTTCAATAGACAAATAATTCTATCAAAAATGTCAACTACAAAAATAAATACGTGCATACATATAAATAGATTCTGTCGGTGTGGTGACGGATTAAGAATACAGAGTGTTACCACCTCTATTCATCCAGTGGACGTTGTAAGAGAGTAAGAGCTGACTAAGGTAGCAAGCTCTGCAGAACAAGAACACTGCAAAGAGAAGGAAAACTTGACACAAACGCTATACCAACCCGTCTGCGTGGTACGGTAGGCCAAAACCTTCATTTTAAGGACCCTCCTTAGAATGGAAGTTTTGGCCCTATGGCCAGGGTATGGGTATGGCTAGGTATGGGCCTATGCTCAGCAGTGGACTATCAAAGGCTGTTGATGATGATGATAAATAGATTACTCTCAGACACGGAACAAATGATCGTGTTCATCACACAAATGTTTGTTCTGGATGAGAATACACGACCACTTAGCAGTCAGGGTCTCTAACCACTAGACCAAGAGGCCATTCAAAACATTACAATGAATAACATCATAGCTCTAAGTACTTATCAATTTCCTTTAAATTCTACAATCACGAAGTATTCTAAGTGACAACCCTACTTAGTACTTTCCTTCCGTGCGGTTCAAGAATGTCAATTAACAATTACAAACAGCCGAGCGGCGCACGCGCTCATGTATACTATTATCGACTATTCTGTGCGTTTGTCCTTGTGTTTGTTCATTGATATGTGTAGATTGTTATATAAATGCCGTAATAATTGTCATGCATTTAACATAATTATTTGAAAGGCATCATTTTTTCTAGAACGGTCTTTGTTCAGGAACACTGTGTCTTCAGCTAATGAACTGAAAACGGCGTATTTACAATTTCTGTTTAAATAGGCAAACTAATCTAATGAGATTTTTTGTTCAACATCCTGAGATTTTCATTTATATCTGATTGATTCTAATGCCATCACGCTATAGTGCTTTGGTGGCCTAGTAGATTTCTGTCAGGGTTATTCAGGGTTTCTGTCAGGGGACAAGCTAACACAAAGTGTAGGCGGTGGCTTGCGGCTTGCTGTCATTGCTGTGTTAACAGTCGGATATTAGGAAAAAGTTTAAAAAAATATCTAGAGGGAAATTAACACAGTACATTATAATATTGACTTAAGTGTGTAAATTCTGCTTAAGATTACCCATTTAAGATAGACTTGGTCCAAAATCTTGCTATAGTGAAAACAGCCCCGTTGTTAGCAGTGGAACTGTTCCTTTACACAGTTGATGTCATTTTATTACAGAAGTATATGAAGAGCCTTGCGAGAGGCCTGTGTCCAGCATTGGTCTTTGAAAATGGTGATGATAATATGTTTGCAACTTATATAAATAAGTTGATAAATTTTTAATTTGTATTTAGCAGTCTTATTCAGTTTAAAGATATCCTTTTAGAATCAAATATACACTTAATCAATACATTGGTAGTAAAACTAATAACATGGTCATAACAAGTGTGTGTGTCACATAACTAAGTCTAACAACTAAGTCACATTATTACTTAAAAAAAAAGAGCAGACAGACAAAGCCGTGTCGCCGCCCTAGTGTTACAGGTAATGAGATTTCATGAATACGCACAACTTAGTATTCAGTGTTTGCTTTGCAATGTCCGATGTTTATAAATAGTACTGATTAGTTCGTTTAATTGGAAACTGTGATGCTCCGTGTAGACAAGATGATAATTATAAAGCTTAGCTTTTTGCCTACTATGTACTTCAGTGAGGCGTAGGGTTGGCGACCTTTTTTCTTCTGATTAAGATAGTGAATTGAGCCATAAGTATTTTAGATTCAAAACGATTATTTTATCTTGTTTTAATGAGATTGAAGTAATATTTTCTAGAACAAAATCTACATGTCTTATCTGTAAAGATGCTCCACTTAAGCTATAATTAGAAGTTATGCTGTTTTCATGTCAGCGCATATGATTACACGCTTTGACTATAAAAGTCGGCCGCGAACGTGTAACGGTGTTAGTTCATTTAGACAAGTAAAATATATTACTAAGTGTATTAAGTGTATGAAAAAGACAACTCCCGCATTAGGAATATATCCTGTGTCGCGGGGGACTTTACAAACATACATGAAAAGGAGACAAAGAACACCCAGACTCAGAACAACAATTTGTGGATCGAAAAAAGTGTCGTCCTATGTCGACCCACAACACATAGCGTAGTAGTAAGCGGCGTGGCGACCGCCTAAACCACTACGCCATCCGTGAAGTACCTATTTGATTTTTACATTATGATGTAAATAAAGGGCATGCTTTATATCATGTGGCTCATAAGGATCGTCATACTATAATACTGGTGTCAAACAAGTCCTAAACCTGTCAAATATTTTCTGGAGAAGAGCAAACAAATCTTGAAATGACGCCTAAAACTAAATGGAAGAATATTTTAAAAATAGAAAAGTTCTACCTACCCAATTTAGTTAGTTTTATTTATAGTCCTCGCAACGTGGCACATCGCAAAGTTTTTTGATAGGGTTTTTATGGCCAATCGCTTGCCTCAAGCCAACTCTCTTCTATACAAATAAATAAAATTGGAGTGTCTGTTTGTAATATTAAAATAACCGCTTTTTACTAAATGCATATGTAGGTATGTTTACACGGTACATATGCCAAAATAAATTTTTTTTCAATTTTTGTCTGTCTGTCTGTTTGTTCCGGGTAATCTCTGGAACGGCTGGACCGATTTCGACGGGACTTTCACTGGCAGATAGCTGATGACATACGGAGTTACTTAGGCTATTTTTTTTTGACTAGCTTCGCCCCGCGGCGTAGCTCGCGGTTATAACAACAAACGCGGGTAACACCGCGGGTCTCAGCTAGTATGAAATATAATCGTTTACAGACGAGATAAAAGAAGGAAGGTAAATTGGACTCGATTGGACTAAGTAAAACGCATAGGGCCAGATTCTTGTAACCATACGTTCGTCCTGTGAATGGAGAAGCCTCAGGAAAGGCTAGGACGGTGACATTAACTAGGTCAACAATATAAATATTGAAAGTTATCATAACCTTTACTTTCTTGCTATAAAAATACACATTTGTAGAGCTTAAGATATCGAGTACAAGAACATAACTGCTGCAATTTTAAATGCACTATATTTTATTTGAAGAGGAAATACATTCTGCAACATATGTCTTTTTTTGCACAAGGAAACTATAAATGATAACTATAAAGTTTTCGTTCTAGAAGCAGGACTTTTGGTACAAATAGCCAATGTCCCACAAAACTTTTCTCAAGACAGACATCTGTTTTTCTGTGTTCTTTGACAGTGAAGCGCAAAAGTAGCTTGTTGTACTTTATGTATAGAGATTAGTATATTTTTCATGATTATAATTCATACATTGCGTTATATTGTGGTTTACCATATGTTTTTTAATATGTTTTTCATATTAGCTTTTAGGTTACCAATTAATGTGGTAGTCAGATGCTGTGGTATTATTGAGTTGTGATTACTCCAATACTCGGAATGAGGTAGTTAGAAATTGACTGTGTAGCACTTGACTCTTAATTGTAGCAATTGTGCTAATCGTTTAGAAACCTAGATGGGCGTGATCCGCGATACTAAATAACCGGTAAACACTGGTATTTTACGCACGCGCTTCTAGACGTTTGATTATTGATATTAGGTACTTTATTTCGAATTAGAATCGAGTTCTTCACCTACTTACTGTAAAAACAACTAGCGGTTAGTCTGACATACAAATAAGATGTAGTTTTTTACTATATTACTCTATATAGATATATTTAGTTCGGCTATAAGGCACAGTAATGGGAAGGATTTTGTTTTCCGTTTCTATGGTAGCCAGTAAGCTGCTGCTGTTATTGACATGATCAGTTTACTTACTGCGACTTGATCATGTCAGCAACTCAGGCATACCGGACGACCGGGTATCTTAGTGGTTTGTCTAACGGACTGCTATTCCAAAGGTCGCGGGTTCGATTCCCACTAAGTCAAACATTTGTGTGCATGAACATTTAATGTTTGAGTTGGTCAGGGTGTTTCTATATATAATAAGTATGTATTTACAAAAAAAAAGTATATATGTATTTATATCAGTTGTGTAGTAGCCATAGTACAAACACTGCTCAGTTTGGGTCTAGATCGCGTTGTGTGAATGTGGTAGAATATTATTATTTTTATATCCAAGCTAAAAAGCTACCCACGTACTCGTACCTGGTCTACAATTCTATGATCCTTTGTGGAACCCTTTTAGAAATCCCCGCAGATCTTAGTGTGTAATATATATGTACATATGGTTCAGTTTTCAAAGACTCAAATGTTGGAATCTAATCTTCTTTCAGACCATCTCACTACTACAAATCTTGAGATTGCGAATCGCAACAAGGTGAACACAAAATACGTAGATACATATCCCATGCAACAAAGTTTTGTTTTATGGAATGTTATAAGTGAGGAAAGCTATCAATATTCGGCAATGGGTCAGCGACCGTTACTCGACTTTATATACGAGTATAAACCTTACCATGTGTTTTTCCCAATATGCAACAATACAATCGTAGCTGAAGGAAGGTGTTATGATGTGAAAAGCGAGAAAATTAATTGAAGGTTTTAATTTGTTTTCTTAATCTTAGTTTAATTGTAGGTGACATGAGAAATATTTCTCTTTTCAAATATGGTACGTACGTTTGGTTAAATATATGTGATTATTTCTATTAAACGGTTATATTTCTGCTTGACAAATCCATTGGATTATATTATCATGTAGTCACAGAAGTACTGAAACCTTATTGAATGTTATTCCCTAATTCACATTAAGAAACATGCCTCGCTAATATAAATTAGCGAGGCATGTTTCTTAATGTCATAGATTAATAAACTAAATAATTAGTTCTGATTAAATATAGTGTTCGGATTTCCCATAAGAAACACTTGTGTTCATGCTGCTAACAAAATCATTAAAATCTATCGATAGAGATATTAAATATAATGCATAATATATTATAACTTTATTAGAAACTAGTAAGTAACAGTACGTTACTTTAACAGTTGAACGCTTCATGTAATCAGCTTATTATAATTTATGCAACATTAAAATAGTCGAAGCTTAGACTTTTATCGCCTGACGATAATTATCGCCAATAAAAGCGTGTATGCAATATTCTAATACCTTAGCGCAACACATTTTTGCGGCGATCGAGTGATATTTATGAGTTTTATTTATGAGGTTACGTAGTAAGGGACGTGTATACACACGAGATGAAAATTTATGGCATAATTCTCTGGATAATGTATGTCAAGTCAGTCGATGTCCTAAGACATAAGCGTTGAAATATATTATGAATGAAAGTAGGATTTATGCTTGTAGATAGTAAATATTAACATCGCATTGTATCGCACTATATCGGTAATATTTTGTGGACCACTTTCTTCTGTAATGTGGAAAAGAAGCGGTAAGAATTTGTATGTAAAATTATTTTTAAACTTTTCTTAGGTATTTGTATTTAATACATGGTCTTTTACGGATGAATGCAGAAGTTACCGATCTACGCACTTGGTAATAAGGTCATATTTTATTTGAATGCCGAATTGTGATAAAATATTGTCACAGTTAAAAATTTGACAATAGTTAGCACAACGCGACAGTAAAGCTTAGGACTATACAATTGTTCGTAAACATAAGAGTTGAAATTGGTGCGGATCCAACAGGATAATAACAATGCCTTAGGAGTAAGTCCGCCTATATACCAAATGCATAAAGTATAAATAAACTATGGCTCGCTACCAAAAAGAAAAAAAAATGGTACGGGACCAACGGAGCAATAACTGTGCCCATGCTTTAGGCCACAGTGCATAAAGTATAAATAAATGAACAACTACCAGTGAAATGCTCCTAAAATATTTAAATTGTATGGCTTTACACTTTAGAACATTAGAATAAACATTTTCTAAACTCAGTATCTCGATAAATATAACCGAGTTTTAACATGCTTTACCGTCACGGATTTTGAACACTGTCACTAGACAAATGTCACTATTTTTCACGAAAGTTATACCACTTTCTTTCTCTTCTCTTTTCATTTCAATACAACTGTGTATTGTAAACGACACCACTGAACCACACTACTAGGATGTCGTATACAATTTTTCTAAGGAAAAGTTACCACTGTAAGGAAGTCCTGACACAAAACTACAAAACAATATCAATTACTTTTCATTTTTAAGATCACGACCATGACCACTTTAAAAAGGATTTTCCCGAAGTTGCTTTATATGCAGATGAAGTGAAACAAAGATACATTAAAAAAAAGAACAGTTATTGGATAATATCGGATCAAGTTTTTAATTAATCTATTTATTTTTTGTTGCAATGGATACAATTATTATATTATATATCTACGAATCCCTTGTAAACTCGACAAATTTCAACATTATATTTAAAAAGTAACGAACTGTTTTATTTCACGGTATACATAACTAGTAAACGACATCCCAGTGGTGTCGTTTACAATATACGAATATAATATTTCGACTGCACGGATGGCGTAGTGATTTAAGCGGTCGCCACGCCGTTTCCTACTTCGCCGAGTGTTGTGGGTTCAAACCCCACATGGGACGACACTTTGTGTGATCCACAAATTGTTGTTCTGAGGCTGGGTGTTCTTTGTATCCGTTTCAAGTATGTTTGTAAAGTCCCCCGCGACACAGGATATATTCCTAATGCGGGAGTTGTCCTTTTAAAGAAAAAAAAATCCAACTGTAAGGTTTTATATGGGCATTTGCCCATATAAAACTTTACAGTTGCCGTTGACGGCAAGAGGCTTGCCAATTATGTAAGTGGCATAGTATAATTTTCCAAAACATGTGCGTTTAATATCCCTCCTCACTATGAAGAATATAGGCATAAATTCATGAATGTTTATTATGACTTTTTTCTGTTGCGAGAGGAACAAGGAATGCATCATATTCTTGGAGGTAGTAAAAGCCTCCGGTAATTGCGATTATAATGAGGCTGGTAACACGGCTTATCAATTATAACAGCTATGTTGCAGTCTATGATATGGCTTTTACATTCTTCAATGGTTTGAGTGTTAGGTGAGCTTGTTATTCGCTTGCTAATAAATCTTTATAGACAGCTGAAGTTTATAGCGTCATAGAGGAGAGAGGGAGAAGAGATGAAGGGGGTGAATGCTAGTGCTAACCTGAGATTTTTTCTTTATTTTAATGAAATATCACTTTGGAAGCGGCATGCTTCGGCCCGATTGGCTCGACCTAACACCACGGTCTTACGAAAAACTGGTAATAAACAATCTTTTCACTGAGTGTGTGATGTTGCCGGAGCCCAAAATCTCCCCAAAATAAAGTATTTGGTGTGCCTAATAGCCGAGTTTTTTTAAGTAAAAGATATTCCGTCTGGCAATCTCTTTTATAAATGTTAGTTGATGGAACGATAGGGTTATTATTAATGATAATGTACCCAAAAAGGACGTTAACCGATTTTCATAGGATAATAAGTGGAACCTATATATGATTTTAGACAAAATAAAAATGAACAGTAAAATTCTTCGTAAACTACCTGTATCAAATTAAATTATACGTATTCCATATGAATTAAGGCGTGGGAACTGTTTGCGAGCAGCCGTGACCGCGATGTTAACGCTCTATATCACAAAAAATGAACTAATTATGTATTTCTTCACTCGTACTTTTATTTTTTTACTACATCAGTTTGATAAGATAGCAGTATATTAATTAATCATATTATTAATGTAATTGTAATAATATAAAAATTGTCATTAATGCGAATTGCGAGAAAGGGATAAAAGTTAAAGGGAGCCTACTAAAATATTGTTTTACACTCGTTTTGCATCGTTTAAAACCATCGTTCCTTAAAATACATTATCAGTACTGTGGGGGGGGGGGGGGGGAGAGGAGGTATCTTCTGTCTACTTAAAAAGCTTATTTACAAATTTATCACGCAACTACCCTACTAAGGTAATGAATTGAGTTAACGAGCTAGCGAGTTCCTTATTTAAATAATATTAATAGGTAATGACGATTCTTTGTACTCATTTTTATTAAAATTTCTCAAATAAGAACGTGAAATAAAAATGTCTTCGAAGTTTATGAATTGAATTATTGCTACGGAAAAGTTTTCAACAATTTTTCCCAATTTTAATTGTTTTCTCTTATGGCCACCTGCCTGGCTATAAATCACCTTGGTAATGTAGCCTTTTTAGAACGGGATAAAAGTGAATTAGGGTTAAAAAGACGCATACAACGAGGCAGATACGATAAGGAATACCCCAAATCTCAGATGGCGAAACGTAATTGAGACTGCAATAGCTTTTAGACTTCAGGGTCGCATGTCCTGACCTCACTTACACAAGGATATTAACTGGACACCTTTAAAACAATGTAGGTATGTAACAAATTTAAAAAATAACACGGGCCTGTTGGTCGAGTGGTTAGTGCCCCTGACTGCTAAGCCGGAGGTCGTGGGTTCGATTCCCACCCAGGACAAATATTGTGTGATGAACATGATCATTTGTTCTGTGTCGGGGTGTAATTTATCTATAATATGTCAGTATTTAAAAATATATAAGTATGTTTATCAGCAGTCTGGTCACCATAGCACAGGCTCTGCCTAGTTTGGGATCAGACAGCCGTGTGTGAAATGTGTGAGGTATATTATTATTAAACATGAAAACGAATACACCAACCTTCAAGCGTCCTACAACCTGTACAGTGACCTGTCACAGTACGTAAGTCGGTTCACTCCATTTGAACCCATGGATACTCACTACTTGTTTAGAATACATAAATTTTAACTCTCAAATGTAATGTCCTTCAGTGTACAATGTCCGGTGGTTGAAGCTGAATATAAATTTAATAATTATTCTCGCACCCTCGGATTGGGCGTCCAAGTGAAATAGTGAGTGGCCATGGACCGCTTAGCGGGGGTTCAAGTGGAAAGAACCCGTATGTCTATACAATTTTCAAGTAATAGATAGACAGTATGATATACTTTAGGTACTAGCAAATGAAATGAATAAAAAATTAATGACCGTTGAAATTTGACCCCCAACCAATCTCTAGTGTACTTTAAAGTGTGCCTTTTTAACACGCTTTTATTAGCTTCACCTGTATGTTTGTTTGTTTGTTTGTTTGTTTGTATGTAACCGACTCCTTTGGGCGTAATTTTGACTGACTTTAAACGGTCAGAATTCGTTTAAACTTTGTAGATATATCGAGGACCGATGACAACACACTAATATAAAAAAAAAATGAAAAAAATTATAGTTTAAAAAAAAAAATATAGTTTTAAAAAACTAAAAAACACGCTAAAAAATAGAAAATAAATTTGAAAAAAAGCGTTGGGTGCCTGTTGTCAATAGTAAAAAGCACCCAACGCTTTTTTTCAAATTTATTTTCTATTTTTTAGCGTGTTTTTTAGTTTTTTAAAACTATATTTTTTTTTATATATTCGTAACAAGGATATTTGAACAATGAATTTATATAACATAATTAGTTAATGTGAAGATAATAGACAATGCTGTTTCATACACAGAATTGTTGTTAAGTTAGATTTATGTCATGTTTTTTATGTAAAAATACTCGACTTTACAATTTCTACCAAAACTGAACTAAGTTTAACAGTGCCAGTGAGAGTTATTAATTGAGAGATAAGACACCAACATCTCTTCCGTTGATTCTTTGTTTTTTAACACCGTGTCCGTTTAGAGCGAAAATAAAATAAATACTAAAAAGAAATCTGTTTCACAGTACAACATAATTAGTAGTTGTTAATATATAATTATTACGGTGAGACGGATAATATATTTTTTCCGCTTTACATTTAATATTATGGCAATCATCTTGCTAGTGTGAAAGCTTCCTGCTAAATATTAAACGGACTCGTAAGCTCTCAAACGTATTATTTTACGTTATAATTTAGTAGCTATATTTGTATACTAGCTGAGACTTGCGGTGTTACCCGCGTTTGTTGTTATAACCGCGGGCAACGCCGCGGGGCGAAGCTAGTCTAAAAAAAAGTAGCCTAAGTTACTCCTTATGTCATCAGCTTTCTGCCAGTGAAAGTCCCGTCGAAATCGGTCCAGCCGTTCCAGATATTACCTGGAACAAACAGACAGACAAAAATTGTAAAAAATGATATTTTGGCATATGTACCGTGTAAACATACATATGCATTTAGTAAAAAGCGGTTATTTTAATATTACAAACAGACATTCTAATTTTATTTATTTGTATAGATGTATAGATGCGGCTTTATTCATATTTGTTATGACTACCACTTTCATTTCGTTGTCAACCACGGACTGGAATGCACAGCGTAGGACGTCTATCAGCAAGCTGGACAGATGACCTGATAAAAGGTCGATGTTGGCAGCAGGCTAGACCAGTCACCTCGCAAGTCATTGGGGTGGAGCTTCTATGTCCTTCTCAACTCTCTCTCTCAGCCGTAGCATGTCTACTGCTGGGCATAGGTCAATAATGGATGTCCTATGACTGAGATACTATGCTATTCATTTCCATCTATTTAGGTGATCTGTCTATCTATTCAGGTAATCTACTGAAGAGGTTTATTTTGATGCTTTGTTCAAACGCGCTAGTCTCTGGAACTGCCAGTCAATTTTGACAAATTATTTTGAATAAGACAGAGTCTCTACTAAGCATAATTATAGGCTGGGCATATTAACAGCACGCCACAAACCTTAGAAGAACCTAAAAACATATAAAATCGCCAGAAACAGCTTGTCTATTATAAAGTTGTCAAGTTCAAACTAGAACACGGATTAAAACTCTGTATGCTGTAATTATAACCGGAGATCTGGATTCCGATTTGTATATTATTTTTTAATTGTAATGGCAAGTGACGTTGGCTAGATTTGTATCTTCACGGTCTTGCCTTTAAATCCAAATGACGAGTGTATTGTTCTTGTATGCAGTTCTTTTATAAATAAGTTGATAATAATAATAAAAATTTGATACATTTGACACACGGCCGGAGGGCAGATCCAGTGCTATGGTAATCAGAACACTGATAAATAGCTTCATAATACATACGTTTTATAGATGAGTTACAGTTATGATATAGTGAATTACATAGTGAATTGTCTTGGACGGGAACCGTACCCACTATTTTGGGCAGCAGTGTAGCTCACCAACCACCCCATCAACATACAAATTCACGGTTTAACAGGTGGTAATCGGTTATAAATGCCTCAAAACATTTGGTATACAGTGAGCTGACCATTGGTCCTTATACCATTTGAATTGCTCCAACTAAGGCGGTTATCTGAAGTTACCTGCTATAGCTAAGTAGTTTTGTAAAGTTATATTTGATTTCATATTGACGAGAGAAAACCGAAAAAATAAAATGTTATTTTTGGCATAGACTCCTGACCGTGTTACTTTTGCATATCTTGACGTCATTATTTATATTTAAATGTGCAGCCATTTGTTGATTGTGTGTCACGGAGAACACACACGTTTACATTCAATCCGTTTTGTATTAAAACTGTGTAATACATCATCGGCTTATCTCTAGTCTCAGCATACAGTATGGCTCATTTGAATAAAACACATATTAACATTCATTTTGTGTGGATAATATTAACGGTAGAATACAATAAAACAAAAGCAAATTATCCATGCACAGAATTTAATTGCTGTCAAAATTAAATTAGAAGATAAACCCGCACTTCACGCATGTCAACAAGTTGCTAAGGCAAAAATCATGTGATTGCAGTAGAAACCTCATTCACCGGACTAGCTGTTGTCGTACGGATAATAAAAATTTCCAATAATTGTATAAATAAGGAAAAACGTTTATTACATATAATTAGCTAAAGAAGCAACTTATCACATACACGTGTTTGTTTGAAATAACAAAAAAACAATTGAACGTATCAATTACAATCAATGTTTACTAGATATAAACATACCTAACATATAGGTATATTTTTGGGTGTACGACTGTACCTTCACGTTTTCTTAAACAACTAAAATGTTATCTTTCGGTAGCTTCTGATACTTTTGCATGGCTTGAAGTCAAATCCAGATTTACTGATCATCAATCGACCCGCTTTTGATATCTGGATAAGTGGATGGCGTTGCCTATCACTGTTGTCGCCTGTGCTTTGCCAACTCTAACAAAATTGTTCAATTATTGTTCTCACACGAAACATGCGGATGTTTAACATGTTATATGGTTCCACCGTCCTGTCCACCACGGCTTGTAACTTGTGCGTGTTGACCCGGTTGAATGAATGGACACCTTTGCCTCTAAAAACTGTTCAATGTGACAATGGAGATGCGTAGTTTCGGTTTTTTGAATTTGAAAAGTGAATGGTATGATTTCACCTAGTAAACCATTTTATTTATCTGTATTCTTTGTTGATATGAATACATTGCTTGCTAAAATTACGTTTTCCATTTATAATCATTGTTGTTTTTAACAGTTCGTATATTGTGTATAAGGACTGATAACTCATTAATGACGTACAATTGTTTTGAAACAGAATTATTATGATAGTCATATCCAAAAATAAACACATCTAATGGCTTATTTTTAAGCGGAAACTTTACACCCACATTCCACATTTTAATATAAGCAATTTTATTTACGCATATTATCACAATAATACAATTGTTTTTATCACCCATTTAGTTAAAGGAGGCTTTCAGTGCACTTATATAACGGTAGAGAAGGGAAACCAAAATTGCAAAATTGACTTAAAATTCCCAATAAAAAAAACATTGAAGCAAGTGAGGAGGCACGAAATGATTATTAAGCGCCTGTGTTGAAATTACTTTCCATATTTATTGTGAGTTCAGCAGACTCTCACCGGTGGAATCTGCAATAGTGGGTTAATGTGCCGAGCTGTGCAGTTTTGCAGTTTGAGTGGCACATTCGCTAATAGCCCGTTCCAATGTGAACTACAAGTGTGCTAAATGTTGAACTTGATTCAGGAAGTACAAAGTTAATAAATCAGTTAAAGTTTTGTACTTACGTATTGCTTTCTGTCCGAGAAAATATGCTGTTGTATGGATGTTTTGAACGAAAACTTTCTGTCGATGGGGAATTTATTTCATTAAAAAGGTGTACTAAATGTTCATCTCATGATATAGACATATCAAGTATTAGTCTGATAAAGAAATTATTTATTACTAGTGGTCACCATGTTCGAAAATATTTCATAAAATGCCTATTACTCGTAGTAGAGTCACCAGAAACTGGCTGCAAAAGGCAATGCTGTATTACGGTATACTGCTATATCCTTTTATTAACTGTTTACTATTAAACTAATAATAAATCACTTTTAGTTCTAGAAAACACTTCACAAAGACCTGATCATATATCATACTAAACTTACAAAAACTACGTTTAGTATGAAAATTAGGAAAAAAATAAAGATGAACAAAGAAAGATGTATGAACTCTAAGAAAGAGGTAAATCATAAAAGGAGCATCGTCTGACCAGGCGAGCTGGTCGGCTTAGTGGTCGCCTCGCCGAAGACCATGAGCGTCAGTTACCATTTACCATCAGGTGGACCGCTGGCTCGTCTGCGAACATTGGCAATAAAAAATTGTCGAATAGGTATAAATGTGTGCACACCTCTACTTTTCTTTTTTCCTTTTTAAATACAAAATGTGCGAATCGCCACCACATTTTTCTAGAGGTGTCAATTCCCACATTAATAAATTCAGTTTGTGTGAATCGACCACTAAGTCAGCTGGTCATGCCTCGCGGGCTACGACGCGACGGTGGTGGTGGATGTTCGGAAGTTAACTTATAATACCGTTTTATAGTTGTGACAGATTGAAGTATAGCGATGGAGTCAAAGAAATCAATTATTACAATATCCGATTCTTAAGAGATATCGATATAATTTTTTAGTATATACAAATCGATCACAGTTTTACATAATTATGTATGTTACTATAAAAGCCCATGTAACAGCATATCATAGGTTTTACTAGTAAATCTTAGTATACACTAGAATTGGATACGAGCGATTTTGCCTACAAAGATTTAGTTAAAATCACATTATCTTACATACTTTTAATTCTAATTTTGCGTTTTCGTTGACGTTGGATGTCAGATGAATTTTAAGCCTTATTAAACACTTTAAGACGCCTGGATTGAAAATAAATTCGATTCTTCGTACATTTTAAGGATTATTCGTATTCAAGTTTGAAAAAAACAACATCTATTCTGTATAAATTAGTTATTTTGATTTGTTTCAAAAATTTAAATTTAGTCATTAAGAATTGTACATATTGCGATAAAATAAAAATAGCTTCATAATTCCATGGTTTTACGTAAAAGTTTATGTAAATTGTGATAGTTAGGCCTATACAACGTTGTTTTGTCTTGAAAAGTATGAAACCTCAAACGGTACTTCTTAGATTATATGGACTATAATCGTCGTGAGAATTTTTGTTGCGTGATACAGGATTTGTAGTAACTTCGTAGTTCTGTTTGTCGTCGTTTGATGGCATTGAAATATGTTTTTCTCTGTATGTGGAAGTCATCACAGATCGTCAGAGAATTCGTTACCAAAATGATGGCTGATAAAAGATTGTGTGGAAGGGATCGAAAAGATATATGTATGTAGTTGTGCCGAAACCCAAAAATATCAAGATAAGAGCTTTAGAAAGTAGTACTTATCTTAGATTGAAATATTGAAAAGTTATACTGTTAATTACCTTTCGTTTATGAGCCTTACAAAGATATAATTAGCAATAGAATTTTCATTATCGATTAGGTAACGATAGATTACATTAATCGATCATTCGGGCTATCGAGTTTAAGAGATAACGTGTGTCAAGTGACCTTTGATAGAATTGAGTCTATTTTTTTTTAAGGAAATGCAGGTAATGAAATCGTTAAAGTATTACACACAAAACCTCAATTTCAAATTCAAATCAATAGATTTGTCGTAATTCAATATTTACTATATTGAATTACGACAAATCTGTTACGTATCGTCTGTTAACATGTTTTTTTCCCAATGTTAAGAATATTAGTTTTTAGAATTGTAACCCTTAACAATCTTGTATTAATGGCCTCCAATATTCCAACAAATTTATTTTTAAGCGTTACAGGGATAAAACAGACTCAAATAAACTCTTTCCATTTCATTTCATATTGGAAGCTCTGCTAGACGGCGTGGTGTGCCACGCCATCTAGTTTCAAACTAAGCAGAAATAATAAAAAAAATTTTTTTATTATTTATTACGGTTTTTATTGATTTGACATCTTTTAATCAATATTAACTATAAATTATTTGATGTCCCGCCATAATATTTCATGCAAAAATGTACCGCGTCTATCATTCTGATGTTTAATAAAAGGAAATTTGACTTGACAGTCATCTACCCTATTGATTACACATTGCGCCGACCTCATAAAATTGGGAGAATGGAAAATTACAATGACCAAGATGCTTACCGGATTTTTTGTAGGAAAGCTCATTAGTTGCAATGATGCGTACTAGGAAGCAATGCGGCTCTTTGTAAGTCATTAGATTTACAATTACTTACTAATTACTTTAGTAGGTAATTTGCAGCTAAGCGCTTTAATCCCCACCGTAATATGTACCGGATACATTACATTCTAATCATTACTAATGAGTAAATCGTGGTCAACTGAACACAATAAACCCCCTTTTTTAGGGGTAGTAAGGATATTTTTATAAAAATTACTTATGTCAGGACGCCGCACTAAAAAATATTTTTTCTATTCTCAAATGGCGGCAACGAACGTACTTATATCTTTTGAGTTGCATGTGCTCATAGACGAAGGTGATCCGTCTGCTGTTTGGCCCCCCTTTTTTTTTCTGTGTTGAAATCCTCTCGGAAATCCACCGGTGGTTATGTCGGACTCGAATCGACTAAAACCGCACGTCGTCTCGGGTACCAGTAACCGGGGAACCAGGTGTACCGTAGGAAAGGAATTCCTGGTACCCCGACGGACCCCGTGCCATCTACGCTTGTAGATGCCTCCCTAGAGTGTGATCGTGTGTCCTCCGTACTATTAAAAAAGAATACTTGCATTGATTGACAAAACCAAAACATAAATAAGAGCCGAGGAAAAGCCAGTTTAAATATAAATAGTAAATAATACTATTGACACACATATGAGTCACACTTACATACAACATAATCACACAAAATGTCAATAAACTTTATGCGCCAGCACGTAAGGGGCGTAACGGCGATTACTACGATTATCTTTCTCATACTATTTTAATTGCAACTATGCTATGTTGTGTTGTCTTATATTTTAAATATATTCTACGCAAACTGTAAAGAATTAATTAACAAAAATTTACATTTGGTGTTGCCCTCAATGCGCCAACAGTACCTATATATTCTTAAAAGAACATGACTTTTAATAATACTTTATATATTTTATTATTAATATTATTCATATGGTTTTTCCCATGAATAAATGTTAATAGGAACAAAAAGGGCCGATTTTGGACAACGATAGTGCTGTCAGAAATTAGGGGACCACCCTACTCAATGCCACGAGAAGTTAATATTGCGTAGCTCGTACGTGTTAGATGTGAGATGCATTTGTCAACAAAGCTTTATTACTATACTATTTTATAAAAATATAAATTACTTAACTTCAAAATATATCTTGGGAATACTACACGCGACTACTTACCGTGATAAATGTGTGACTTGTACCTCCTATAGTACCTCTTCAGTTACAATCCAATGCGTACCCAGACCTTGCCCATTTCCTCTGCCTTGTCACGCGACGCATTCATTAAATTGCAGGTTTTTTGCATACACACACAACAAAAAAGTATCGGCATAATAATAGTACTCTCGTCCCTTATATGTAGCACATATTTGGCAAGAGAAAGATCACTCGAACGGACCTTCACAATTGTGCCCAATTGGAAGATGACGGAGCACATGTAGCGATAATATTCGTACTATCCATGGTCGAACCTGACATTGAAACAAGTGAAATTCTAACCTCTTCAATGTGTCAATAAGTAGATAGACAGAACGCAGCATGAAAGCGAATACGAATCACTTTCATCGGCGTTTTGTATAGTAACGAACAACACAAAAAGAAATTTTGCATCTATGTGGTACATCTTTTTTTTTGCTGTCAGCTCTTGGGCACCTTGAAAAATTTGGCTTGGTATTGTTGTGTAGAGAAAGCTGCGCTATTATTGAGAGTACTTATTTTCGCAAATTTATTTAATGAGTATTACATACCGGTTAATGTAATAATGATAGCGTAGATTATAATATCTTCAGGGTTTTTAGGAATTTAATGTACTGTTCTCATCTTGCGATGTTATAAAACTGTTGCATCTGCAAAAATTATTTGCTTTTCTGTTTTAAGAGTAAGGTAAATTTGAAATTCTTATTGAACTTTGTGATTGTGACAAGTAAATAATGTGACAAGTAAATAAGAAAAAGCTGCAATATCCATACTTTAAAGGGTGTTTCCTCATTATTCCTATTTATGTCAAAATTAAATTACCGCTTCGTCTGGAGCGAGAGTTATGTGGCATGTAGTATATTAAGAGTATATTAGCAATATATATATTTTTTTATTGTACATACCAAATAGATTATGAAAATAAAAATAAAGATCAGTGTCGTTTGATAAAATTGACGTTCTTATAGCACTGTGTTGTGCGTTCTTTTTGTAAATAAATTTTAGGCAAAAAAAAACACTCGTTTAGGATAATATTTAGTCGCATAAAGTTTTTTTTTAAAGACAACTCCCGCATTAGGAATAAAAATATAATGTGTCGCGAGGGACTTTACAAACACATGAAACGGATACAAAGAACACCAAGATTCAGAACAACAATTTGTGGATCACACAAAGTGTGGTCCCATGTGGGGATCGGACCCACAGCATTCAGCGTAGTAGTAAGGGACGTGGCGACCGCTTAAATGAATACGCCATCCGTGCAGTCGAAAGTGAGTTTGTAAAGTGTAAATAGCATTAGCATATATAGTACATTTACACACAAAAAATCTAATAAATGATACAGTGACTTAGGGAAAGTGTAATTTTTAAGTTACTAGTTTTTGCCTACGTGTTCGGGGATCTCCCGGTGACAGTACATTTTTCTGGAATATTGGTAACCATGTACCCTTGTCTGTATCTCTGGCATCTATTTAACGTGGTAATCACTTGAGTAATTAAAGAGTGAAAATCTTAACAATTAACGTACAAATTTACATTTGTATTTGTAGGATCAGTAATAATTGACATCTCGTAGTGATACATAAAGCTCCTTTTGTAAATTAATCTTTTTCAGTCTGCAATTTGCGAGGATACTTAACAAGTAATGCTACTGCAGTTTTTCAAGACATCTGGTTAATGTATTTGCCTCGTAATGAGGATGTAGCCGGTTCTATTACATCAATTACTATACCCACGTCAACGTCTCCATAGCACAGGTTCAGTTCTAGATTGCACACGCATTTATTAAATAAAAAGTCTTTTGATTAACTCATGTGGTGGTCTTTTGATTGCTGCGAAAACATATTTTTTAGTTTGCAGTGGTCGGTGGTCTCAATATAAAACCCGTTTTCACTTAGACCTGTCTAGTGTCCATTAATCACTGTTGTGTATAAAAACATTCATTTCATTACACTTTACACGTCGATTTATAACGCACGTAGTGTATAAACCTTCTTACTTTGTTTTTAACTGAACAATAACCTTAATTTGCTCTAATTGGTTATTGTTTGTGATTTTTTATGTGAAAGACTTATTTTATAGTTAATTTATTGCCTGATTTTGATCTATTATATAAAGCTGAAGAGTTTGTTTGTTGGTTTGGTTGAACGTGTTAATCGCCAGAACTTCTGGTTCCAATGGAAAAAAAAATTCGGTGTTGAATATCCCATTTATCGAGGAAGGAAGGCATCAAGTTACGACCCATAGCAGCCGAGTATCGATGAAAAATGTTTAGAAAATTTATTCTTTTTGAGCGACTTAGACGAAATTGCGCGGGTCAGATTTCATACAATAAATAATTTGTGTTTATGGCATGTATGAAATCTTAAAACTGTAATTTTTGCCAAGCATTATGAAGAACAACTTACACTTTTTCTGATGTAATGTAAAATTCCTTTGATTACCTAGTCTATACAAATAAATAAAATTGAAGTGTCTGTTTGTATTGTCAAAATAATAGGTGTTTTTCATGCTCACACGGTTATTTGCACAATACATATGCCTTTTTTTAGTTGATTGTTGATTGTTGGGTGGAAAATTCAGGAGTATGTATGTGGTGTTTCTACTAAAAACCACCGGACTCAGGCGCCCTACTCCGAGGAGGACCCGGACCATGTTATTTCAGGTCCCCCTGGATCGACCTTAGCCAGGCCCTATCCCGGGGAAAGAAGAACGATACCTATGACTAAAAACCAGTTTATTTTTTTTGTCTGTCTGTCTGTTTGTTTACTAACGGTTTGTCTGTCTGTCTGTTTATCTAAACGGTTGGACCAATTTTGAAAATATTTTACTACCAGGTAGCTGTCTATATGAGGAGTTACTTAGGCTATTTTTCCTCTCAGAAAAACCTTTGCCCGGTCCAGGAATCAACCCACTATGGCAGCGCTTTTCAAATTCCACGCGAACGAAGTCGCGGGTACCAGCTAGTGTAATATAAGATAACTGCCTTTTTTTGGTATAGCTTTAATGAACTGCCTTTTTTATAGTGATTTGCATAATGAGTCCGCTTTTGGTATAGGTTCCTGCAAGTTACATTTGTTGAGTACATTGTTGTGCTTAAATTAAAATACAGCAGTATGTTTACGAGACAGAATTTTAAATGATTAATAGCGTATGATTATTCCTATATCTACATTTACTGTGTACGAGTGTCGTTATGATGCAGCGGATGAGCAGACTTGTTATCTCACGGAAACAGAAATAACCAAACATAATTTTTTTTCTGACGGAATGAAACTCGGTTTAAAAAAAACATGTAATTATCTTATAAATTGTTGCTTTATATAATGTAGTGGCATGGCAGTTACATTCCTTTTATGTGCATACCTTTTTGTTCGTATAAGAAAGCTTAGTAAAATATTGTATTTCAAAATTGCTATTTTACTTTCGATTGTTTCTGTATGTAATAGATCAATTGAGGTTTTATGCTCGCTACTATTTTGTATGGGTAGTAAGTGGAGGATTAAATTACGACCATTTTAGACTGTTCCAAAATTGGTGAGTGCTTAAAGTTATCACTTATTTATATTAAAGTTTTTCTATTATTTGAACTTTCTCGTTATAAATTATAACTTTTATGTAACTCTTTTTATAAATTAGCAAAGTTTGTAACCAATAAACAGCCTGGTGATCAAAAAACCTTACCTACCGAACTTCGTGGCCGCTTGCAAGGACCTATCTATACAAATAAATAAAATTGGAGTGTCTGTTTGTAATATTGAAATAACCGCTTTTTACTAAATGCATATGTATGTATGTTTACATATGCCAAAATACCATTTTTATAATTTTTGTCTGTCTGTCTGTTTGTTCCGGGTAATCTCTGGAACGGTTGGACCGATTTCGACGGGACTTTTACTGGCAGATAGCTGATGACATAAGGAGTAACTTAAGCTACTTTTTTTAGACTAGCTTCGCCCCGCGGCGTTACCCGCGGTTATAACAACAAACGCGGGTAACACCGCGGGTCTCAGCTAGTCTTATATATAAAAGATGAATCTGACAGACTGGTTCACTGACATGCTTTTAGACATGGCGGAAACTGCTGGGTATGGAATCATGGAATTTAGCATAAATGTTCCTTAGGTGACGTAGGTGTGCAATAAGAAAGGATTTTTAAAAATTTCATCCCTAAGTTTGCAATTTATATGAAACGTCATTATTTTTGGTAGTAGCGTTTTTAAACTCACAGTAAATACTCTTCATTAATAGTAATATAAAATGCTGTTACAAATTTTTCATAACCTCATTTAAAAAATAATAGTAACGCACCCCGCACCTATTATTTTTTAACTTATCGATTCCAAACTCTCAGTATAATCATATTTTTTATTTTCGAGAATCCCAAAGATGTGTAATGTGATGCACCCGTGCGAATCTGGGGCGGGTCGCTAGTACTCATATTATGTACTTTAGCTTACGACTGCAAAATGCAATACTATTTGAGCTTTTCGCGAATTCCGGTTCCAATATAAGTAATGGGCTTTTAGTGTATGAAAGTAGAGTACGATGCGGGCGTCGAATTCGTGTTTAAACACAATTTAGTGCGGTTGCAGTACGAGGTTACTACCGGTTAAAAGACCCTTTTTCTAGTGAGTAGATTGTTTTTCTGCCTAATTAATGGTCCTATTTGTTAAGTTAAAAAAGTTCTGACATGAAGTATTTTTTTACTGAATAGAAATGACACCAACAGAAAAATACCGGCATTAAGATTTAATTCTTATCTTAGATAGATCTTGGCTTCATATTCATAATAATAACAACTATTACTAGCAGTTTTAACAGACTCCCAACTCCCAATTAACATATATAAAGATAGTCGTACAAATACGAGTTTCTCGGAACCACAACAAATTGTATATTCGAATAACGTTTCCTTTTAAGTAAAGCTATATGTATTTCTTGGAAAAATTAATTTTACAAAAAAAAAAACGAAACGAAAGTAAAACTGTTTCACCCACGTACAACATCAGTATATATGTATAACAACAACTATTGCATCTGTATAATGACGAAACCTCTTACTAAACATCCGAACTCATTATGTTCGAACACTTCTTTTAGATTTGAATAAGGAAAAGTATAGAAACTAAATGCCAATCGCATAATTAAAACTGATTTACTATTAACAGCCAAAAGAAAGTGACACTCTCTTTTTGTAACCATATCTTATTTGAAGTTCGTTACTCATTGGCAGACAGATAACGTTCATTGTAGTATCAGAATCTCATTAGCACTCGAAAGTTTTTAATTATTATCACAGACAATCCCCCTTACGAGTGAAATGGCGAAATTACTTTTATAATTCGACAATACGTATGTATCCAAACACATTAATCGACACTATTATTTCCTGTAGGTTCCGTACTGTAAGATGCCCATTTTATTTAGTTTCTGTTTATCTATACGTATATAATCGTATATGTAGTTTTCTGAAATAAGTAAAAACTTGAATGTAAAAGTTGCGTAACTTTAAAACGCTAGTAGCTTTGCGCATAGTGGACGTTGTATTTTTGTCTTACATGGGAATGTTTATCGAATCAAATGCTTTTGTTAACATAAGTATAATAGGTGTCTTCTAAACCTGGCTACAAAAGAAAGTCTAGTATTATCCAGTATATATCCTCTAGAAGAAATATGAGGCATTTAACAAACTTAAAAAAATAAAGAGGGTTCCCCATTTGCTTGTATTTTTGTTTATGATTAGGACGTCGTATTTTGTAAACCGATTTCTTATTTTTTTATTTCGTATATAGGTACTTCTCGTTTGTTACAATTGAATTTGGAGAATAAAAATGAAAATAAGAACGTTAAAGAATTAATAATACAATATAAATTAATATACAAGTTGTATTTTTATTTTATCCAAGCAGAGTTAGTTAAAAATACTCTTAGTTAGAGAATACTCTTTTCTAAATATATGTATATGCCCTTAAAAAACGTGTGAGGCGAAACTTTCTTAAAAAATAATAATAATTTACAACCATATGCACATAATAAACGGCTGATTAACCAAATACAGAGATCACTTACAAAAGGAGAAAAATATACTTAATTAATGCCTTGCTCTTTCCAAGTCGTTAAAATGTCGTACATAAATGGTAATCCATCCATTATCCGGTTGTACAGAGGCAGCTAATCGTGGTGATTGTAATTATAAATATATGAAGCATGATTAAAGACAATCCGATTTATTTGCGTCCACCCACGTGGAATTATTGGCATCGGCAACGGCGATATCGAGAATTTTAATATCGCCATTTTCGTGTGATCAAAGTTGTGCACAACTTATCATACTCTTAGACAACATTTTTCGAGAAGAAAATTAGGTTTTATATTAAGATTTAGAAATATATACAATTGACACATATGTTATAAGTGGGACTAAAACTATAGTCGGCTAAATATAGACGTTTAAAGCGTCTTTGTCCAACGTCCAAACCTACGAGGAATACATGGACGAGAATATACACGTGACTATATGTAAATGTATACAATGTATGGATTAGGTGCTTGATAAAAAATCATCTTTGAACGTTACCGTACAAGCAGTATTGAAAGTGTTCATTAGCAGGACGAAGGGGTCGAAAAGTACTCGTATTAGCAAGTTTGAGAATCATACACTACTTACGAATGCCAAAAGATGACATAACGATGATAAATAAATTTGTAAATAATGCAATTTGTTGTCATACTTTTAAAATTAACAAACAATATTATTTGTAAATAAAAATAGCTGCAGTGTTGATTTGGTTACTTAACAAATGTGACTTAATAATAAAGAATTTGTTGTACAACAATTAAAAAATCAACTTGAGTCTCGACTCTTGCGGGTAACCAGTACCATATCCGACGTTCTACCCACAATGAACTCGATTTTCTCTAGTACTCCATATTGAAATCAAAAGTTTACTTTCGCTATCGAATGTTATAATTAATACGGTATAAGACGGATCGATATCGGGTACACAATCCTATATTTAACGTACTATGTTTGATGTTAAAGTTATTTGGCTAGCCTGTTGTTCGTAACGCAATAATAATTATTTTTTTCTTTCTAATAGACAACACCCGCACGAGGAAGAAATTCTGTGTCGCGGGGGAGTTTACAAAAATACATGAAACCGACACAAAGAACACCCAGACTTAGAACTACAATTTGTGGATCACACAAAGTGACGTCCCATATGGGGATCAAACCCACAACACTCAGCGTAGTAGGAAGCGGCGTGGCGACCACTACGCCATCCGTGCAGTCTCAAACTACAATCTTTTATAAAGTTAAGGTTAAATTCGTTGTAATTTATAGATGGTCACCATAAGATCTAAAAATGTCTTCTAGTTGTATAGCGGTAGAGTTTTAGAGAGGCGTCGAAATTTTAGTAGCATTCAAATTTGAAATTTCTAGTGTTATAAAATTAATAAATTATATTCTATTTATCACAATAAAATACTGAATCAAGTAATAAACTTAAAGATAAAGAAACTACATTAAACGCTTAAATTGGGTATGTTGTCTCAATTTTATAGTAATAAGTACTAGTCTTTAAATGACTGCTAATCCCTTAGTTGTGAAAAAGAATGCCTGACAACGACAAATTGATAACAAATTATGTATTGGATTTGAAAGTTTTTAAAAGTACAGCGTTTGTCAAACTTTTTTTAAAACTGTAACTTTTTAACCCCCACCATTAGACAAAACAAAGATTTACTCTGAATACACACCAAATTATCGATCACCATATTATTTTTAACACGCTTTACTTAGCTTGGTATGTACCTATGTATGTATGAATGTAACGGATTCTTCGAACGTGATTTTGACCCACTTCCAAACGTCGAATTAAATTAAAACTTTGCACACCCCTTCGGACAACTTTTGAACCTTTGGGATGAACGGCATTTTCCATACCTAAAAATACGGTTGTGTCTTTTGCCACGTACTAAGGCGTGTGCTTACTTGTTACTTTTTAATAAGATAGTTTCTTAGTAAGATAATAATTATCAGTAATTACTAAACAATAAAAAAATAAATTATAGTTAAAAAAACTACGAAAACACGCTTTTGTAACTAGCCGAATTAAAAAGTAGATAATAATTTTCTATAAGTGCAGAAAGAAAATTTTATCGTTAAAAAGCACCCCTTTTCAAGGTTTTACAATATAATAACTTTAATTTTACCAATATCTGTTAGTAAAATAATTTTACAACAATTGAGATCTAGCACCCTTCATTTTTTACGATAAAATGATTTTTCTTTTTGAACTTATAGAAAATTACTTCTTACTTTTTAGTTTGGCTAGCGACAAAAGCGTGGCTTTTTAGTTTTTTATTTACTAAAATAGTTCATCCGGTTGCCATAACCGGGTCATTAGCCCAATATTACAGTTTTGATTACTGCAATATCCGCTCGTAATAGCCTATTGTGGTAACTTACAAAGTGGAATCTGATGACTTTATAGCCCTTCTTTAACTAGTTGTTTCATATCTTGCAGTTGCTTAAAACTATGACTTACATAGTCATGCAATAATCAAATAAAGCATGTTTAAATATTTGTGGAAATGTTTATTTGCAAAAAGTAATCAACTCTTCTCACTGTGTAAAGTGACCTAAACTGTATATTTACGTATGTGTATATACATCTAATACCTTTCAATTGTTTTGACTACAACCAATGGAACCTGAACGAACTGCGACGTAATTAATGCGATGTAATTAAATATCTTGTAACACTAAAGTTTAAAAGTTGGGGTTAAACTGTCTATACTCTTCATCTTTATAAAGCATTAAATGTAAAACTACATTAAGTTCAAACATAATGTGTGTATATAAAGCGGTACGTATCCTATCTACCTACTAAGTAGTTCATCGAATTCCAAGATACATAACTGGTTTCTTTAATTTGCCTTTTTTTTTATTTTTATTTAAGCCTTTTTGTTTTTCGTAGCAGTATTTTTAGCTCTAAACAGTTTATGGACTGCGGAAATTATTTAACGGTGTTAAAGAATTGGGAACGTAGCTATATTTTGTGCCCGCGTTGATTGAAACCTTATTTCCGCACGTCCACTTTTGAAAATATAATCGTTAAATTTATACTCTTCTTGTTGTTTATTGCTTTCAAATTTTAAGTTGAACTAAATGAAAGTTATAAACTAGATTATTCTTTATTGTAGCTTTAACAAGGACCTATATTTTTTGTTTGGTAAACAGGTTGAAAGTGACCTTTTTTATTATCATTTTTAATACCAAAACAAGCTCCAAATACCTTATAAAATTATGCTTACATTTGTCTTATACCCGTTTCCGTACCAGACTACGTCAATCTTTGTGCGGGATGTGCATAATGTAGGCAATAAAACCAACTTCGCCAAGAGAAAAACGTCAAACGAAATTAAAATACATTCGTACAATACTGCGGGCATCTTGCCGCATTTTGGTTGAACATAACCTTTGACCTGTTACGGTATAACTCTCAACGAAATTTCGCACAATAAGCATCTTTGTATCTCGTTGCACAACAAAATTTTTGCGAACACAGTTCCTTTGAGTCGCAGTGGAATTCCGAGATGACATTTGTTACGGAGATTATTGTGTCGATTTTATGTACTGTTTTATGTTGCTTAAAGTAGATAGCTGCAATTTCCTGGTTAGTATAGAAGCTTTAATTGTTCAATAACTTAAGTAATTTCACTTATAACACAACTATCTTAACGTTGCGTTTAAGAGGCAAGTTGTATACTTTGTTGTCGGAAGCTTACTTACTTAAACCCATGCGGTTATGTAACTGGTATGCAAACATCACTTTAGTTTGAACATTCTTCTACTTACTTAAAAAAGGTTTACCATATCTGTATGTAACAAAAAATAAAATTTAGAGTACAGAAAAAACTGTCAATATTTTGATCCGTTACGTGGTGTAGAAAATATCAACTTTGGATTTAGAATTCAATAATTTGAAATGATGATGATATTTCGGGCAATGATACTTAAAATGTTTAGTCATTTTTTGATGCATTGATTCAACAAACTATCGCCATGGTCACCTCTCGAGCTTAAGGCAATTGAGAAGAGGGTTTTATGCAACTGATGACCGAGAAAACGGTATTTGACTTCAGATAAGGAACTTGCTTTTGCTGTTTATTGAATTAACACCTAGGTTTACAAGTTTTTGATATTTCGTTTGTTTTAAACTTTATCGCTTAAAAATAGTTAGAAATATAACTGTAAAATTTCTTTTTTCATTTCGGATTTACATTTTTTCTTGACATTTATAGGCTCAAAATAGAGGATGAATTCAGTTCTAGCAAAAAACAGCTTTATCTATCTCTTTGATGAAATGGTTTTGTTATTTTATGATACACTTGCAAGTAAGATCTTTTTGTATTCCTGGAGAATACCAAATTCTTTTCTCTGCATGAAAAGCATTTCATGTTTTTTTTTAATGCCCCTGGCTGTTTGCTAAATTTTATAAAGTCAGTTGAGTAGTTAAGGCGAGAAAGCGTAACAAACCAACACACTCACTTTCGCATTTAGAATATTATGTAACATTGATTAGGATAAAATTTGTATTAAGCTGCAACAAGAATAAAGATAGATGCTTAAAGAATGTTGCCCGACAATAGTTGAGCTATTTGACTACGTCTAGCGTATCATAACATAAATCAAAATAAGCTATTGTATTCCTGTATTTATTGCCATGCTTGCCTTCATACGCTTTGTATTCAGACATGCCACTTCAAATTACATTCACTTGCAAATTGTGTACACAAAAATATATTACTTCTCATTATATTAACGGGTTTTGGTTTTCTTTTTACTACGTTGTAAAAATTTGTTTTTGTATGATTTAAGATTTTCTTACCTTTTAAGTAGTTTAATGATTTTCTATTCTTGCAATTCCTTTTACACACATTATATCATGTCGGTTTAGCGCTGTAAAGGCATGTTCTGTCACGGTACTACGGTATACCTTACTTACCTTACCGCTAATATTTTGCACAAAAGCTGATTTCGAATGCTGAGCCAGTGGACGTGGGTGTTTGGTCTGTGCAGACTCAGCCTAATTTTGGACCAAGCGGCCGTGGTGGCAAGATTTTATCCATAAATTCAGCTATCAGAAGAACTTATGTAATTTTCTGTACTACTGACTGAATTTTCTGATGATTGGCTCAATAGATAACGTGTGAAATTGTAACAGACAAACTGACTTTCGCATCTATAATTTAAGTAAAATCTACATTGTTTTTTGTTTTGTTTCACAATTACAAACATTAAATTTAAATCGAAAGTACAAGATGATAAATTATCGCGAAAGTGTAGACATTTAATCGCCATTACAAGTGAATTTAAAAAAGGTGTTTGTTAAGAAAAGGTGGGAGATTCGTAAACCTGATAAGTTAGAAGTTTAGTTTAGTTAGAATATTATAATCTCACCTTTCCCTATGTAACTATTGTTTGTGTTGCGCAACAGCTATGAGAAATTGGGCGATAATGAGGCATTGTCACCGACTATACAAGTGAACTGGACGATATTCGGACGAGTTAAGGCGTTTAAACATTTGAAGCCATTTCACGTAAAGCCAACTATTTATTTGTATTAAATTGAAAGATTTAAAATTAACTAGTAATTAAAAACTTAACGACATTAACCGATGTTGCGAGTTTTGCAGCGCGTGTATGTACTCATTCAGAGCACAAACATTTAGCTTCGCTAACTAACATCAGTCAAAGATATATGGTTAATAACTAGCTGGTAATTTGATAGATACCTATCGTGAGCGCGTTCATTTTCTTAAAAAATATTAAGCTGAAATGGTTAACAAAATTGTTAGTAATGTGTGAACCACGTTATTGATATACGTTAAATAAAGGAAAAAAAATGAGTACTGAAAAACTATGAAAAAATTATTTATTTTACGATTTAATTAGTGCGCGAAAAAACATGACTGAAACTATGAGGGCTTGTAAAACTATACATATTTTTAATTACAATATATGCAGTAATGTTTTGTGAGTAAAAACTTTGTTTTCATTTTACGTGTGGTCTTGTCATTTCATGGCTTTCAAAAAAGTTTGAGAGCCAGTGATTAACGAAACGAAACGGAAGTAATTTATTGTTAAAAATTACTTAAAAAAAACAAATATATTTTATTCAACTGTACAAAGAGTATCAATAACGTTTTGATTAAACTCTTTTGTTATACCGTTAGTACATAATATTTCATTATAACAATGTCATTATAAATCCCTTAAGTAAAAATAAAAGTGTTGTGTACGTCAAGCCCTTTGATAAGGTTGTATAAAGTATTACGCTCACGCACTGTTTCGTGTTAATGTGATATTGAAAAACAAATGACAGCAATTGCTGGGTGTTACGTCAGCAATAGGCGCCGTACCGTGGCGTTTAGCCTGTCGCACGCTAGGTTCATAATATTAATATGTGAAGAATATTCTTTGTACTCCTTTCTAAGCCAATGTTGAATTCTTAAAATACATACTTGGAACTGCACTGCATGTGTAATGCTGATAAACCTTCTCATTTAAATTTTTGCTTTAAAGTTCAAACGATCACCTCATTTATAAGGCTTGGATACATGGCTGGAACAAAAAAGAACACCTCGGTTTCATCCAAACGAAGAAATTATCTTCCGTTAAATACCATGCCAAAAGTAATTCAACGACCAAGACAAGTCGTGTAAGTCACATTTTGTACATACTCTTGAGGTTCATGTATTTCTGAGAAGACCCGTACTTCTAAAAGTCTGCCAAGGTAAAAAAACGAATTATTTTTATCATGTACACAGTGCTGAATTAAACTGGTAATACATTAACTGACGCACGCGTTTGGCATTTTTGTTACTGCATGAGAATTAGTTTTTTTGGATTTTTTTCTCTCACTCTTGCAACACCTGGTTGTAATGCCAGCTATGTATAAAATAAAGCCCCAAAAAAGTATGTGGTTGCATCTTAATTGAAGAGTGCTATTATGCATGATTTTCCTTCATGAGCATTTCCTTTGAGGTTCTTATCGAAACATCTTCGACAACTATGAGGATGTTACTTGAAAGAGACATTCTTACGATGAATTTTTATTTTGATTTTTTTTGCTAATTCTGATCATATATGCCATCATTTACCGTAGATTACCGTGCCGATTACTGTATGTCCCTGTGTAGTAAGACGAGAGGTTGTATTGTAATAGATCTGTGCAGGTTTCCTTAAAGTAGCTGAATCTGTGTAGGCACACATCCCCGGCATCCTGGTAAACCGTAGCGTGTATGGGCATAAAGAAGACTCGTTTAAAGTAATGTATGCCATGGTGTTATACAATTTCTCCTTCACTTGTATTCCGAAATACCAGTAATAAAATAAATTCTTGTTAAACGTCTCCTATAGATTAGATTACAAATATTAATGGTCGTGTCGTAACACATCTCATGATTTGAATAAACCTGTATAGAATTATCAGCTATATTGTATGAGATGAGACAATACGTTCGTGTTCCTATATAACCAACGTGAAAGCTCTGTCAGTATTCAATTATTGCAATGTCAAAGCGAATGCGGCGTGGGGCTCTGAGCCCCCTTATTGCAAATATTTAGAATCCCTGTCGGCAGTATTTGGTGACGTAAGCGAATTGAACTTTTCGCGCCTATATCCCTGAAGGGATATGCAGAGGCGAATTGAACGACCACATTTTGAAGACTTTAATTACTTAATCTTCATCATTAACAGCCTTAGTAGTCCACTGCTGGCCATAGGACTCTCCTTAGAAAGGAGTTTTTGGCCTACTATACTACGCTGGTCAGACGGGTTGGTATAGGGGTTTTTCGTCGTACCTACTAGAGGAGGCGGCCATTATTCACTCTTGGCTGTCTCCGCAGGCCCCGACCGAGGAGGTCGACATGGGGGCTGGTCGCTTCTGCAATGCGATTACGCAGATTTGCGATGCGGCCATGCCCCGCGTTCGTGGTTGTCGGCCTCCAAGGAAGGAGGTCTGCTGGTGGTCCCAGGAGTTGGCGGACCTCCGTGCGGCCTGTGTACGTGCCCGGAGGTCCCTCACCCGTA
The DNA here is from genome assembly GCA_902825455.1 of Arctia plantaginis. Lineage (NCBI taxonomy): Eukaryota > Metazoa > Arthropoda > Insecta > Lepidoptera > Erebidae > Arctia > Arctia plantaginis. Next base: position 3,780,204 of record CADEBD010000288.1, read on the forward strand.
GTCGGCGACGTCACCGCGGGGTCGGTGAGGAGGTGGACCGGCTTCATGAGGAGTACCGAGAAGCTCGGAAAACTCTGAGGCTGGCCATCTGCCGCGCCAAGGATGCATGTAGAGAGGAGATGCTGGAGAGTCTCGAGCGTGACCCCTGGGGTCGCCCTTATCGTGCGGTGCGTCAAAAGCTCCGCACGTCGGGCCCCCCCCTTACGGAGACTCTCCAGCCCAGCTTCCTGCAGGGAGTGGTCGAGGGCCTATTCCCGCAGCGGGCGGAGCACACACCCCCGTCGATGGCTGCATCGGCCGGAGACGACGGGGGCAGCGAGGTTGACGTTCCGCCCGTCAGGGAATCGGAGTTGGGGGCGGCTGTTCTACGGATTAGATCCAAGAACACTGCCCCCGGGCCGGACGGGGTTCCAGCCCGAGTGATGGCCCGAGCCCTCGACTACATGTCGGACCACCTCAGGGAAGTGTTAGACGCTAGCCTGGCGTCCGGACGCTTCCCTGAGCGCTGGAAATGCGGGAAGCTGGTCCTGCTGCAGAAGCCGGGACGGCCTGCCGAATCGGTCGCGGCCTATAGGCCTATCGTGTTGCTGGACGAGGCGGGTAAACTTTTTGAGAGGGTGCTCTCTGCCCGCATCGTCCGGCACCTTTGCGAGGTTGGCCCCGATCTGTCGGACGCCCAATTCGGTTTCCGAGAGGGGCGTTCGACGATCGATGCCGTAATGCGCCTTAGGGCCGTGACCGAGGAGGCCGTGAGCTGCGGCGGAGTGGTGTTGGCGGTGTCCTTGGACATCGCCAACGCCTTCAATAGTCTGCCATTCAGCTGCGTCAGGGAAGCGCTCCGCTACCACGGAGTGCCGGAGTACCTGAGGCGGCTGGTGGCAGACTATCTTGAGGAGCGAACCGTCATGTACGAGGACCGAGATGGCGTCTTGAGACGCAGGGCCATGTCGTGCGGTGTTCCGGGTCTGTCCTAGGACCTCTCCTGTGGAACATCGGGTACGACTGGGCCCTACGAGGGCGTCTCCCCCCCGGGCTGGGTGTAATCTGCTACGCGGATGACACCTTGCTCACAGCCCGGGGGGCTAACTTCCAGGAGGCGGCGCGCCTGGCCGCCACGGGAGTTTCCCTGGTGGTCGGGCGCATTGAGGCGTTGGGTTTGCGGGTGGCCCTGGATAAGACGGAGGCCCTATTATTTCATGGGCCCCGTCGTGGTCCGCCCGCCGGCGCCTCAATCGAGGTCGGCTCGGTCCTCGTACCGGTCCGGGCCCAGATGAGGTACCTGGGTCTGGTCCTAGACGGTAGGTGGCTCTTCGACGAGCACTTCCGACAGCTTGGTCCGAAGCTGGTGGACACTGCCTCCGCCCTAGGGCGACTTTTGCCCAATTTGGGCGGGGCCAGTGTTCCCACGAGGCGGCTGTACGCGGGGGTTGTCCGGTCCATGGCGCTTTATGGTGCACCGGTGTGGGTGGCGGCTCTGACCGCCCCGAATAGGGCGCGCCTCTGGCGCCCCCAGAGGATATTGGCGGTCAGAGCCATACGCGGATACCGCACGGTGTCCACCGAGGCGGCTTGCGCCTTGGCCGGAACACCCCCGTGGGATTTGGAGGCGGAAGTGCTCGCCGAAGTTTATCGGCGAGTGGCTGACTTCCGGGCGGAGAGCGGATTTCGCCCTCCGCCCGAAGACGTGCGCGAGTGGCGCGAAGCCGCTCGCCGAGCCACTATGGTGAGATGGTCGTTCCGGCTGGAGACTCCACGCGCTGGCTTCGCCGCCGTGGAGGCTCTCCAGCCGGTCATCGCCGAGTGGGCAGGGCGGCAGCACGGGACCCTTTCCTTCCGGCTGACGCAGGTGCTTTCCGGGCACGGTTGCTTCGGAAAGTACCTGTACTCGGTCGCTAGGAGGGAATCGAGTCCCGCCTGCCACCACTGCGACTGCGGTGAGGATTCGGCCCAGCACACGCTGGCGGTTTGCCCCGCATGGGCGACGCAGCGCCGGGCCCTCACTGCAGTCATCGGAGCAGATCTCTCGCTACCGGCCGTAATTCGCTCCATGGCCGGTAGCGACAGTTGTTTTACCGCGGTCGCAACCTTCTGCGAGGAGGTAATCTCGCAGAAGGAGGCGGCGGAGAAGGCCCGGGAGGATGACCTCCACTCGGACCTGATCCGCCGCCGGCGAACCGGGCGGCGGAGGCGCGCCTACCTGCGCCTCATGCCGCCCTGAGTGTGGCCGCGGGTGGACGGGATGGGTTCTCCCCTCCACCCGCATTAGTTGGCCAGCCGCGAGGGGGCGGCGTCCGCGTGTGCCGGACGTCGCCTAAAGAGAGGGTCCACTGAGACGGAGCCCGCACCAGGAGCGGGCCGGCGCTGGGAGGGGTCCAGAAGGAGATAGCTACCTGGACCCCTCCTACACTAAAAGCGCAAAGAGGGCACACCGTGTGGTTTTAGTCGGTTCGAGTCCGACACACCACCCCGCCGAACGAGAGCCCCGGCGGGGTGACGGTCCGAGGGGATTTCCACACGTAAAAAAAAAAAAAAAAAAAAAAAAGGGGTTTTTCGTCGTCCTTGCAGTGCTCCCTTTGCTCCCTTAGTTGACTATTATGACACCCATGGATGTATAGGGGTGGTGACACGCCGTATTCTTAATCCGTCCATATATAGGCGGCAAGCTTATTGCTGTCACTTTTAGAAAGTAGATGGGTGTCTAACTATTTATTAACATTTTTATAATGATGGTATAGAACATTTTCATCATTAACAGCCTTAGTAGTCCACTGCTGGCCATAGGACTCTCCTTAGAAAGGAGTTTTTGGCCTACTATACTACGCTGGTCAGACGGGTTGGTATAGGGGTTTTTCGTCGTCCTTGCAGTGCTCCCTTAGTTGACTATTATGACACCCATGGATGTATAGGGGTGGTGACACGCCGTATTCTTAATCCGTCCATATATAGGCGGCAAGCTTATTGCTGTCACTTTTAGAAAGTAGATGGGTGTCTAACTATTTATTAACATTTTTATAATGATGGTATAGAACATTTTCATCATTAACAGCCTTAGTAGTCCACTGCTGGCCATAGGACTCTCCTTAGAAAGGAGTTTTTGGCCTACTATACTACGCTGGTCAGACGGGTTGGTATAGGGGTTTTTCGTCGTCCTTGCAGTGCTCCCTTAGTTGACTATTATGACACCCATGGATGTATAGGGGTGGTGACACGCCGTATTCTTAATCCGTCCATATATAGGCGGCAAGCTTATTGCTGTCACTTTTAGAAAGTAGATGGGTGTCTAACTATTTATTAACATTTTTATAATGATGGTATAGAACATTTGCATTTTTGTGTAATTTAAAATACTTGGTTTTGACTCTAGGTACAATTCGTATCCGTTATTTTATGTGAACAATCTTACATTGATTCACAATGGTGATTTAATGTAAGACTGTTCAAAAGTCACATCACTCTGTAACAATTGTCAGCGTGAGTTGTCATAAAAAATGCTGTAATATTTACTACTAAAGTTGTAGCGTAACGTAACCTGTAAAATAAAAGAGTAAGCAGGCCATTGAACCACAATTCAACATTTGTCGGCATCCATCAAAATAATAAAAAAGTATACAATAGAAACAAAAAAACAAACATTAATAAATGCCCGTAGACAGATCTCTGGCGGCGGAAAATTGCGTTAAATTGTTTTTAACGGTAACACTGTGATTTAGTTCGTATTATCACATCTGTCCTCGGGTTTAATATTTAAAACGACAGCGAGGCATGGGTATTACACGAAATAGAAACAGAATAATATACATATATTCAGTGGATAGAGTAAAAACAAATTACGGTGAGTAATTTCTCAAAGAGCTGGAAGTGTTACAAAGAACAATGCTTTTTATTAATATATTCCGGACAGGTCATACTTTCTTTACATATTTATGAAAACTTTTACCCCTGACTTTGTTAGCGTTAATGTCGATTTTGTAAATCAATGTCTCCTGGATAAATAGTAGCTTATGTACTATTCCTGATTATAATCTACCAGCTTTTGCTCCGCCCGCGTGCATTTCGGTTATCGCTGCACAAAGTAGCCTTTGTTAGTCGCTGATAAAATAGCTTTCCATTTCATTCCATCCTAACGCACTAAATGGTTTAGTACCAAAACTGATTAACACTGAGTGACAGACTGAATGTGCCTGCACAAACGCTAGCATATAACTGGTGTCGATTGCAATTTATGAATAAATAAATTAATTTATCAAAATGATTATTATAAACATACATACATACATTTTGTGTTCTTAAAACACTCAAGATCTCCAACTTCTACCACGTGTGAAGTTTATCGCCATCGCTTCTTTCAAACTGCCCTTAACTTGCCCCAACAAATCTGTCTTTGAAAGCTTCAATACCATGTACAACAATATTAAAACTGACAAGTACTTTGGTTGAGCATAAAATGAATAGAAAATTGTGAATGTTAACTTCCTCTGTAGTTAAAGTTCAGGAAGCCTGGTGACAGTATGCACGGAGCTGTCCATTCTGCCGTCATTTGTTTGCATACCACTTTCTATTTCACTAGATGGCGCTGACACACTGCATGTTGCATAAGCCCACTGAATGGCTCGAGCTAGTTACACTTAACTTATTGTTTTTTTGTAAACAATGCCTGTTATAGTAATATTTCTATTGTATTCAATTTACATGCGATTTGGAGAGAAATTCAAGCAGTCTCTCACGTTTAAGATGAAAAGGAATGACGTACTGTATATCTATGGGCAGTGTTACAATACGAATTTGTTTGCGTGTGTCCATCTTTGACGGGGAAGTGACATTACAGCGTCCAACTATAACTATAAAAATATTTTATTCTTATATGTCTTGAAAAGTAGATATTTACGTCGTTCTTAATAAAGATATTAAAAAAATAAGATTATAAGGCTTATTTTATTACACTAAGTGCGTTGATATTATAAGAACATCCTCAACTAATGAAATGCTAATAACTCATTACAAAGGCGACAAATCATCTTATCATCTCAAGTTCATTGATGACGTCGCACGTGGTTGTATCTCGGAATTTCCGTTTCATTTCCGTAAGTGTAAAGGATGTAAAAAAGTGGGAGAAAATCTTCATATAATTGTGTAAACTGGCGCAATTGGACAACAGTGATATACAGTGTGTTATTTACTACAATAAATTATGGAGCTTTACAACAATAAATGAATACTATAATGTTTATTTAATCTTTTTTACATCCTGTTTGTACCGTTGGTGTTTTAAGGTCTGTAGAGTACCTTCCGTTCCATCTTATACAAAATTTTGCCTTCAATCACTTGTCTGTTGTATAAAACATTAGCTACAGGGTTGTCACTACTTCAATGGAAGCTTGACAGGTGTGAGTTGTGTCCTATTGAATATTTAGCAGCCGCTGCCTCAATATTGAGGTCTTGTGTACGTGGGATTGTTCGTACCAAGTTGAAATAATTTAATTATTGTCACTGACAAGGGAATACTGTTCCATGCAGATAAAATTACTACAGCATACACTAAAGCCCATGTCTGCGAAGGGGTAAGCAGAAGCGTCCTAAACACGTAAGCATTAATAATGTGGATAAATAAAAATAGCGAATTTTGGCAATTATAATTTGACCCTTCTTACGTGACAGACCCAAACTCGTTGTTGTCAACTTATGGAATTAAACGGAAATTGGGAATATGTTTACTAAAGAAGAAATGTAGACTAAAAAGACACTCATGGATGTAGAAGGTCAAGGCTACATACCTGTAATTCTTTTCCTCCTAATAAAACCTTAGTCTCTATTACTCTGATTATGAAGATCATGAGATTTTGATATCATCAGTGATAACATAGTTAGCGTAGTATAAGGTATTCCAAGTTGTGATCTGACTCCGTGTGTGAGATGTTGCAAAGATTTGGACCTACTAGATTCGGATGTGTTTTTTTTTATATTCATTATTATGTTAGGTATTTGATGTCTACTGCTGGACATGGGACTTCTGTTAAAGATCTTCATAAAGGATGGAGGTCACATCGAACAGGCCCGTAGGTGCACCTATGTAAGAATGTCAGGGAATCACTTATTTAATCAGTCAGTTTTGCTAATCCTATATACTGTTTAAATATTTCGTTAAAACATTTTTTTATTTTGCATGCAGTTTAAGAACAATTGAAAGTGAAGCTCGAAGGACCAAAAATTACTCTGATTTAATCTAACCCAAATCTAAGCTGGGTTAATTAGTAACAAAGTGTGTTCTAAATAGAACTTAGCAAATAAAATACAGGCCATATCAAGGTATAATATAATAATATAATATTTTCGGACCTCTGACACACAACTCCATCTAGTTTCAAACTAAGCAAAGCTTATCTATGAAGCTAAATTGAGTGATAGAATATTTGTATTAAAAACTAGAAACCGATATTTGCAGATCATACAAACATTTGGTCCGACCCGAGACCTCAGTACAGCAGTCGCATACGCTACCACCGCTCCACCGAGACGGTGGATACACCTGTTGTACGCAATATACAACTTTTAAACTAAGTTATCCACAGACTTCTTAGTCTACAATACTGTAAGCATTTATTTAAATGTAAATGATTCTTAAGTGTTTTTTCATACATGCCTATTCGCCTCGTCAAAAACTTCAGAAGGTAAAGCAAACGTAATACATTGTTACTTCAATACGTTTATGCGTCAGCCAACTTTGTTTGTGATGCAAATAGTGACAGCAATTCATAAGAACAGTAGCCTGAATTTATGGCCAAGGCTTGTTTGTTCGAACTTGTTTAAAGCGTATGGATAACTTGGTTTATTTGTTTTTGAAGTGTGTATGTTATTGTTGTCAGTTGTAGGCACGAACTGGCAGTTTTAAGGTATTCAATGTTTCTTAAGTTGAAACATTTTATGTATTCGTAAGTAGCAATATTTTTAAGGATGTAGATGCATTTTTTTATACTGAGCGGGTTACTAGTATCCATAAATACTTGGATTTCTAGAGTTGCACGACACCGTGTAGGATACAATATTTTTCTTTTTTTTTTCTTTTAAAAAGACAACTCCCGCACTAGGAATATATCCTGTATCGCGGACACAAAGCACACTCAGACTCAGAACAACACTTTGTGAATCACACAAACTGTTGTCCCATGTGGGGATCGGACCCACAACACTCGCAGTAGGAAGCGGCGAGGTGACCGCTTAAACCACTGTGCGCCATCCGTGCAGTCAAAATGCGCCAGTAATCCAAAAGATGCCTCCAAAAATCCCTGGCTGCTTTTTACGGGCAGCTTTTGAAGTTGTATCAGCTGAGCGAGTGAAGGCAATCTATAGAAACAGACTTTGGTAAGATGCGAACTACAATTTTGCCGCTTTATGATAAAAAACTACAATGGCATGTAGACCGACCATCACGTCACGTTGTCGGGCCCCGGCCGACGACCGATCGATTATTATCTGCTATTTTTGATTTGAAGTTCACTTGCAACTTCTACTCCAGTTGCACACAGAACTAAATATGTAGATTATTTTATAAATTAACTGTCTGTAAATATAAGTGTGTCACCTACGTAGCGGCTCGGTACTCGCCTGTCGGGCAATTCGATTAATTTAGCCGAGAATGACATTCAATTGTAGCATACACATGTTATGTATACAGAGTGATGTTTATTAGAAGAGATACGAAGGGTATAGATAGTAGTCTTTAAATACAGATGGTTTAATTAAAACGAATAAATAGTTAGCTCGCGTAAGATAGTTATAGGGCCGTGTTGAACAAACCTGTTATATTTGCACTATACTCGTATTCTGCAAAAGCTATTACAAATTTCTTAGACAAACGAAGATAAAAGTAAGTTGAAATTTCATTTTAAGAATTGCATTAATAACTGGCAACCGGACCGTTGTTGTTAATCTCATGGAAAAAGAAACACTATATTTTTTTCTTTGAATTTACGCAATTTTCATGCGACGCCGTTTCCAATTTATTTGGTTCAAAAAACTTAATTTAAACTCCTACAAATATTAACAAAGAAAAAATAACCAAATTGTGCCACCTTTTTCAAGTGATGAGCTTACCAACGAGAAACATTTGATTTATATAGATTGATAGATAAAGTATTAGAATCAGAGTGATAATATTTGAACATGCTGTATACAATGTTTTGATCGCACAATCCCTGCGACAGGCGACAAATCATGTTAATTGACCACGTCGAGTCAACAGTTTACGCTTATATATTGCATTAGCCGAATTGGGAACAGACCGAGCGACGCAACTTTAATAATACAAGGGATGTCTGTTATGCAGCAGTAAAGCACTGTCATTAGGGTTGCCACATTTTTAAATATAATATTTTGACAAAATGGAAATTCAGGAAAAAACAGTGCACATTTAATTGTTACTGGCCTTTGTCCGCGAAATAGAATAGATTTTGACTGTCTAATCGTAATTTATCTACAGAAATACAATATATTAAAAAAAATTGTCCAGCATTAGGACGAAGGTCTGTCCTTTTCTGTACCTCTAACAATAATGTTTACAAATGCATTTACGGTAGCAACCCTAGCTGGTATTTTAACAAATAAATTAAATTATTTGATACGGTATTATAGGTAGGAAGGTGTATCGTTACTTATAACTTTATTACGATCATTTGTGTTCGGTGCTTAAAAGCTTGTTTACGACAGTTTACGATTTAAGATAGAAGTTATACTACGCTCAATAAGTGAATAAAGCCAGGGGTTTCACTCAACAATAAATAAAACATTTTAAGCATGTTACGTAAAACTATTTTCAATTATATCTAAGTTTTTATAAATATACGCTATCGTACTTAGACACATACTTATAAGTGTGTAATTACATAGTTACTAGTTCAAATGTTATGGTTTAACCATACCTCTGTGAATGTGTTGTCAACTCACCTTCAACTGAATACGAATAACAGAAGGCTTCCTTCCGCACTCATAGGAAGGAAGCCCGTGGTGTCTGCTGACATTGAAAGGAAGGGCTGTTGTATATGTATGATGATGACAAGTAAAATACATGCTACATAAACGTAATGTTAAGATACCTACGTGTATCTAAGATGTCATTACGATCTTCTTGTTAATATTGAATTTACAACAGAGAAATTGTAATGTTCGTTAATTATTAAATCGAACTATTTCAAAAGTTTATAATGTGTGTCACATAATCTTTTGTCATTATGTTGAGGCTTGAACTTAAAGGAGGAATAGAAAAAACATTCCTTATTGGGTCCCCACAAAAAATGATCTCTTATTTGATGTTGCTGTTTAAAACTATTTTTGCTGTATCTTTTTCTTATATTTGAAATTATAATATCCAAGAGTGAAACTGTCTAATATTAAGCTTAACACTATATTTTTTTATTATTACATGAATGGTACTTTTATAGAACATACCCAATTCTATTAATTTTTACACCTGTCTATATACATATCATATATTTAATAGTTTAACCCTCATAACGCGTACTTTCTCTCTATACCTTATAAGGGTCACAAAGACCGCGTGTTTCCTTGTAAGACAGTGACCGAGTGAACTTCGGTTAACTAGACAGCGAAGGGTTATCGCGGAGCGGTCATCGCGATTGTGCCTTCTGCTCTTATTAGAATAGCAGATTGGTATGAAAAATTGCATGTAAATTTTGTAAAATACTAGGGTTCCTAACAAAAAATACTGGGAGAGAACATTGGCAATGTCGATCTCATAAATTTATGATGATTGAATATTTAAATTATGTGTAGCTTGTAAATGTATGTATCAACTCAATACAAAGAAACTCTCTTTTGAAGCTGATATCATGAGTTTTTTTTTCCCAGTCAGGTTGGTACGGCTACCATCTCACGGCTGCCATCTTCACCAGTAGGAGAAACGGCACTAGCACTGCATGACTATAACCGCAATTTTATGTAGTTTGTTTCATATTCATCAGCCTTTAAACTTTATCGCGTTGAAGTTGTTACAATTTTTTTCGCGAAACTGGTTGGACTAACACGACCATAGCCAATAGCTAATTTTAGTCAAGAAATATTTGAACGCTATTGATGTAACTATATCTTTCGTACGCAGTGAATATGACCGATTTGTTATGGACACTTGTTTGTTTAAAACCAAAAGTATTTGTTTTCTTATTTCAACTTTTGAGGCGCAATGCCCTATACAAAAGATTTATCTCATAGTAAGTGTTTGTTCCTATAACTCCTAATCGGAATCGGATCGGAATATGAGGAAAAATAGAAATTGCTAATTTTCTCTTCTTTTTTGTCTGTATAGTTAAGAATATTATTTCTCGCTCCGAGATCTAGTTGTCTGCTTATTATTATGGTTCTAAACGTACCCTGACAGCAATTCCAGCTCTTGCAATTCAGCACTCGCATACATTTTAGATATTCGATGGGGTTCGTAAAATTATCTGGGTAAAAAAATAGAAACTTTTTATTAAAGATGATAGCGCTTATAAAGTTACATATTATCTTCTTAATATTCGTTTGTATATATATTCGTAGCGTTCTTAATATCAATTATCATTCAATACACTTTCTAATTGTTACTGAAGTAAGCGAATGATTTAAATTATAGATGTCAAATCTGTTAGATGTTAGAAAATATACTTATAGTACGAGATCCCGCTGCAGGATTGGTGCGTTCATCGATTTTTTGTTTAAAACCAAATTTTTATGTTTATTTATAATTAGAAGAATATACATTTACTAGGGTGCCTATCAAAATTTGGCCGCATTATTTTTAATTAAATTATTTTTAACTGATTTTTGGTTAAAAATTTCGTTTATTTATTTTTTAAATAAAATAACGTCTACATCACGGTAATTAATATGAAGATTCTAAAAAATCACGGTTGCCGTTGCGCACCTGGCCGCACCTCTTTGCAGCCTGGTGTAAACAGGTATGATTTCGATAAATTTATACGTTTATAACGTATATTTATTAATTATATGTCAAATTGAAGCTAATTTTTTTCTATTAATTATCATATATGGTTGCTTAATTAAATCTGGCCGCAAATAAGGGTTACTGGCTGTTAAAGATGATAAATATTTAAGGTAGAGTGAAAGAGAGTTAGCGCGTAACGTCATTTGTCAGACAAGGACAGCGGTTGCCGGCTGTGCGACGCTTTTAAGCCATTGCGCATGCGTAGAATGTTAGTGTTCTCAACCACCGGGGAGTAATAGAGAGGACTTATAATATTTATCATCTTTAACAGCCAGTAACCCTTATTTGCGGCCAGATTTAATTAAGCAACCTTATATGAAAATTAATAGAAAAAAATTAGTTTCAATTTGACATATAATTGATAAATATACGTTATAAACGTATAAATTTACTGGCTGTTAAAGATGATAAATATTATAAGTCCTCTCTATTACTCCCCGGTGGTTGAGAACCATTGATATAATACTTACATAGATGAGTAATTACCGCCTAAAATCGTTGCTACTGCACATCTGTCCACAGGCATATGCGTAGCAAACGTCAATTCAGTGTTCAATGTGGCGTCAACCGAGTTGAACATAGCGACACATGACAGTAACAATCGCCAAAATGGGTAAATGCGTAGTTAAAGAATGCGATTCAAGGTCACAAAACAATAATAAATCATGCGGAATTACTTTTCACTTGTAAGTTTATGGTTTTTGTATTGATAATATCGTAAATAAGGCTATAATTGAAATAAAACACTGATAATTTTAATTTAGAATCAGTGTTACCATTAAAAAATCATTTTGGTTTTCCCACATTAGTGGGAGAATTTATAATTTATGAAATAATATGCTTTATACTGTTTTTAAACATTTTGCCAATAATAATAAAATATAGGCAGAACGGTAGTTGTTAGGGCTGGACCGATCACTTTTTTTAGGGACCCGTTGAACGTTCTTCTTGCTTGGTGCTGGAGACTTTTGTACAAAAGAATTAATTCATTGTTTTTCTTAATTTATTATCAATATTAAATAATAATTGTACAAAATAATAATAATAATAATAAAAAATGTTTTTCATAAAAATAAAAATTAAAAAAGTAAATAAATATAAATATTTTTTTATTTGTTTTTTAAATTATAATAGAATTTGCAATACACCCTGGGGATTATTTATTATCAGTACAAGTTGATCATTCACTTTTATTATTGAATGCTATTATTTTTACATACGTAAAAATAAGATTGTATCATGAAAGTAAAATATCCACACAAACTTATAAAAAAAGAGTCTAAAAGACAATTGTATACAAAACTGATGCTTCACAGCGCAGTTTGATTTTACACTGAATATAAACCCTTTTAACCAAATATTTCCAGTTATTTTATTATTTATACCTATTCAATTTTTCAATTCGAAATATATTATTTAGAATATTTAAATTAATTTATTTTATTGCAAAATGGTTTTAAAAAAAAATGTTTCTTAGTTGTTATGGGTAAAATTTCATACGGTAGTCAACACTGGCCCACCATCGTAAAGTTATGTCTTTGTCTTTGTCTAATCCGAGCGATGGTATTGTTCTTGTCTCGCGTGTAAATGAGACATAAATATGTTTACTTTCAAATGTTTAGTGGTATCAAAGCTACGTCGTCAAAGTTCAAAAGTGGTTACACTTTTTTCGACGTGTGATAATGAGGTTTGCTTCTCTAGTGTTGTTTTAACTCAATGTTGAGAACACTAACATTCTACGCATGCGCAATGGCTTAAAAGCGTCGCACAGCCGGCAACCGCTGTCCTTGTCTGACAAATGACGTTACGCGCTAACTCTCTTTCACTCTACCTTAAATATTTATCATCTTTAACAGCCAGTAACCCTTATTTGCGGCCAGATTTAATTAAGCAACCATATATGATAATTAATAGAAAAAAATTAGCTTCAATTTGACATATAATTAATAAATATACGTTATAAACGTATAAATTTATCGAAATCATACCTGTTTACACCAGGCTGCAAAGAGGTGCGGCCAGGTGCGCAACGGCAACCGTGATTTTTTAGAATCTTCATATTAATTACCGTGATGTAGACGTTATTTTATTTAAAAAATAAATAAACGAAATTTTTAACCAAAAATCAGTTAAAAATAATTTAATTAAAAATAATGCGGCCAAATTTTGATAGGCACCCTAGTAAATGTATATTCTTCTAATTATAAATAAACATAAAAATTTGGTTTTAAACAAAAAATCGATGAACGCACCAATCCTGCAGCGGGATCTCGTACTATTAGAGTAAACGGTATATCTTTTCATATATTTTTTATTTGTATTATGAAAGTATTGAATTGTATTTATTAATGGATATAGATTTTTTTAATGTTAGAGGGGGCAGACGAACAGACGCGTCACCTGATGTAAAGTGACCATCGCCGCCCATGAACGTCTGCAACTCAGGAGTCACAAACGCGTTGCCGGCCTTTTAGGAAGGAGTACGCTTTTTAACACCAATTTAAAGAAGAGTAGTCACAATGTTATAGAACTAATCTGTTCTGCTTTCACTAATATAAACTTTTGTGAGTAGTTGCATGTCGCAGAAATGTAACAACAATATTCAACTGACAGTGTGCTTTTGTTATCTGAGTAAAAACCTTGTAGCGTAGTTAAGTAGATAAGTGTATTGTGTGTGTGTGTGTATGTATGTGATTAGTATATTCACACTCTGGTTCGCTAACTCTGCTTAGTCTCTCCGTTCTTTCTGTAGATCTGTATATACCAAGAAATATATCACTTTAGATAAAAAGATATAGGTAACTGGAGGGTTGCTTAACTTTGGGCTTGATGGTTATGTTGTAAAGTACCTGATTCGTGAATTTAAAAAAATGAATAAAAATGTAATTAGTTCTTTAAAGCTTAAAAGATATAGCTAATTGTATAATTTGAAAATCAGCGCGTACTCGTTAAGTATTATATTGAATATATGACTGCACGGGTGCCGTAGTGGTTTAAGCGGTCATATCGCCGCTTCCTACTGCGCGTGTTGTGGGTACGATCCCTACATGGGACAACACTTTGTGTGATCCACAAAAGTTGTTCTGTGTCTCGGCGGTCTTTGTGTCCGTTTCATTATTGTTTGTATAGTCCCCCGCGACACAGAATATATTCCTATTGCGGAAGTTGTCCTAAAAAAAAATATTTCAAAGAAATGTACACACATTATACAACATGTTCACGTCAATTAAACAAATGTTCAATACATTGCGCTGAACATTGAAACTAATAGGCGTTGTAAGGTCTTTCATTGTTTACTGCGATCGTACATCGATCGTCACAGTAGCCGCACACGCGCAACCAGACACGATCATACGAGTATTGCACTACATTTGCATACAATGTTGTGCCGGTTCCAACATCGATCTATTTCAATTTGGTTTGTCGGTCTCAATTTACGAAATTGAAATAATTGCTATTTCATTGACAAAGATGTGAACGTAAATTATTATTTTCCTTAATTTGGATAGTTTTTTGTTGACCGGATGGAAAATCCCTTAGGATCTCCTGCTTCTTGGCGTCCCAGGTATCTGGTGTTTCCACTAAAAACTAACCAAACGGCCGGTCTGAGGCCCCATACTCTGGGGAGCACCCGCATCATGTAGTTTCAGGTCGCTTCCCAAATCTATGCCGCGCCTAACCAGGCCCTATACTTGGGTTTAAATGGATTGAATCTCCCCCTGCTTTTTGTCATCAAGGGGTTTTGACATTTTTAATGGATGACCGCCTTCTTAACGCCTACATCTTTTGGTAACGTACTAATTTTCAGACCAGACATAAAAACAGGTAAATTAGAATGAAGAAAACGGATACAACGAGATAGTTATGGTAAGGAATACTGCATTTAGAAAACGGAAAATGGAATGAGACTGCAGTAATTCAAAAAGATCAGGTTTGAGTACACGTATGCTCGTCCTGTGATTGGAGATGCTTACTAAAGCTTTATTTATTGTATTTATTATACAAAGTAACTTTTGCCTGATGAATAACAAATAAAATCTGGTTTCATATCTATATATTTAAAAATGTTAAGTTGGTTTGTGTATGATTCAAAAACTCAACAAGCTCTACACCAATTGAGCTTAAATTTTGACACAATATACAATCCGCTTCAATGATTGAATTTATATATTTTTCGCGACAGTTTTGTTTCTCATTTCTAATCAATGCAACCAAAATGTACCACAGCAAAACATGGCAGGGCACAGCTAGTTTAACGCTAAAAAAATGGCTGGCAATGAACAGTAATTTTGCATCATAATTATTATGTTAATGAAACAAGGAATTTGTTAAAACCGCTTATGGATTACCCCATCCATTTTTAATGAGCGGGGTTAGGTCATAGTGCATCTCATTGCCCTAGTGCCGATTGCACTTTAAGAATTAATTAAACACCTAATTATATGCAGATTTCTTCACAGTGTCTGTAATACCTTACTAATAATAAAATAATCTGTAATAAATTAATGTACTTTTAGACTTCAGAAGAAAAAGTCCCGAAGATCTTATATAAACTTGTATGAGGACGTTTTACCATTATGTTATGGTGAATGGTACAGGTATTACGTGCTACGTTTGATATTCATCACATTATAAACAACAGCCTTTAATAGTCCATGCTGGCCAGATGGGTTGGTATAGGGTTTGTGTCAAGTTTTCCTTCTTTTTGCAGTGCATAGTTTGTTCCCGTAGTCAGGTCTTAAGACACCCATGGGATGAATAGGGGTGATACTCCATATTCTTAATTCTTCACCGTATTCTTAATATTAATATAAATTGCAAATATCTGCCTCTGTTATTATTTTATATTTTAAATAGTTCTTTATAGCCATTGGTCCGCTCTTGATGGTCGTAGTATGTTATATAGGTTACATACCCCGTATTCTCGCTCAATGAATACTCTATTCAACACAAGGTTTTTTTTTTAATTTATTGGTAGCTTTAGAGAAACTACAGCTTTATTATAATACTGCCACTATAAATTAATTAGGACCACAACTAACAGCTAATTAATAAGAGTATAGAAAGGATGGGAGAGCTCTTGTTACCCAAATCGGTCATTAATCTTGTTTGTACACCAGTTTAATGGAGTGTGAAGTTGCAGGAGTGGTTGCATTGAGAGGAGCAACATTGGGCAATAGCCTATGAGCCCACAATGGTGTTTGTTCACGGTGTCTGCCCCCGATAGTTACGGGTGCATGGTGTTTGGTCTTATGATGAAACGGATGATGGGACGCAAGGATGTTCTTTTGTTTCTTGTTCGGGTGAAAGGTCGGCGGGTATGGAAATAAGTTGTATTTGCAAATTGTGTGAAGGTTGTATGTCTTTACGATTTAGTATTCTTATATGCGTTAACACACCGCTTGTAACACTATTTAGTGTTGTAAAATTGTTTATTTTGATTTGAAAATTTGAAATGAGTTGGGCTAAAGCTAATGTATGCTCGGTTACGGTGTCTACCTAACAGAAGACCGATGTTTGTCTGGGATACTACTTTACCAATCTAGCTTCCATAGTACAAGTTCTGCTTAATTTGACACTAGATACCAATTTCAGTATCAAAATATAATCAAGCAAATTTAAATACTTTTCAAATACTTAATTTGACTGGCCTGTTGGTGTAGTGGTCAGTGACCCTGACTGCTACGCCAGAGGTCGTGGGTTCGATTCCCACCCAGAACAAATAATTGTGTGATGAACACGGTCATTTGTTCTGTGTCTGGGTGTACTTTATCTATAATATGGGTGTATTTAGAAATATATAAGTATGTTTATCAGCAGTCGGTTACCATAGTACAGGCTCTGCCTAGTTTGGGATCAGACCGCCGTGTGTGAGATGTGTGTGAAATTAAATATTAAATAAACATATTTAATGTTTATAGATTTTTTTCGATTCGCTTTCGCAGAAAATATCTTAATTTTACGTTGTAGGCTCAAGTTTAATTGGATTTTGAGTCATCGGTATAACATTTATACGTAAGTAGCTAAAGTCTGTAATAAAATATGTATTTTGGTTATATCAGTAGGGGATTTCAATAGATATGGAATATCATATCTATATCTTTGGAATGTGTATTAGGCATTTATTTAATGCTATTATAAACAGGCATGATTATACGTCATGTAAACCGAAACTTCCACACTTGTTTGCTTAATATACTTGGTTATATACAAGAAAAATAAAATAAATAAATTTTAATTATACTTAGTTATAGAAATAATTAGGAAAAATTATATACAATAGCATGCCATCAGGTTATCTTGTAATAACCAAGTACCTACTCATAACTATTCTAGTATTTAGCATTTACATATTTCTGTTAAGATATTTTGATTAGCTGTGTTTTCATTTTTGTACTCAATTTAAACAACATCTAATCTAATACCTTTAAACGAGCAATTCTTGAATAAACTAAATCTCGGCAACGACTCCAACGATTATCATGAAATTTAGTATGCAGGGGGTTCGGGGGGCGATTAATACAAATCTAAAAATACTTTCCCAGTAGGCAGTTCCGATTAGATTAGAGATCTGCATATCTCCCGCAATTGTTTCTGGATACACTTTTAACTCATACATAACTTTCTGTTTGTTCCAGCTGGTGGTGAACCTCGCGCTGGTGATTTACCATGCGCTGGACTACATGCACGGAGAAGACGAGGAGCGGCTCATATCGCCCGATCTCGAGGGACTTATCACTGAGATGACGTCATGCGGCAACACAGGTAGGCATACAACATTAAACAATTTATAATTAATTCCAATGAGACAAGAAGGTTAGCTACGGTTTGTTAGATTATAGACGATGGCGCTACGTGCTATAGATAAGGGCATACATCTGGTATTGGCGAGCGTATTTGAGAGGAGAAATTCATCCGTCCATTATTCAGGCGAACCCTTGTATTGTTTCGTTATTATTCGTTATTATCATCATCAACAGCCTTAAACAGTCCACTCCTGAATATATTCCTCTCCTTAGAAAGGAGGTTCTGGCCTTTTATACTACGCTGGCCAGACGGATGGAAAGAGGGTTTGTTTCAAGTTTGCCTTTTCTTTGCAGTGCCGTTGTCCTGCGTAGTTTTCTCCACGGAATGGATAGGGGCGGTGACACTCCGTGTTCTTAATCCATCACCACACGAACCTTATTATTGTGTTATATTAATTACTAAGACCAAAAGAATGTAAATTGAAAGAAAGCTTCAATGAGAAGAAAGCTTAAAGTATTTCTTAATTAGTTAGTAATTTTATTTACTCTATATTAGAATTGAACTTATGACTTGTTAAATATTGGATCTTAAATTTTCACAAATTTGTAAATTAACATCTGTAGTAATATTGAATTTTAAATGGCAATTCAAGCACCGAAGATCTAATTTATCGGATCGAATCAAAGTAATTTTATTCAAAGTTAGAGTTTTAAAAACCAAGTTTGCTACTCGATGAAATTGGTTCGACGCGCTGCTTTAAGGGGAACTTAAACACTTGAGAATTATAAGAATGCGAGATCTTTGGATTCAAAACGAAGTAAATCCATTTGCCTCTTATTTATACATGGACTTAGATTGCGTGAGTATACTACTCGTACATTCTTATCTTTATTAAAAAGCATTTGTCAAGGACATCGAAGGTTGAAGGTTCAGAGATTCATCGAATATATTTTATTATCCCACGATGTTTTTGAAAATAAATAAATACTACCTGTTTTTATTTATTTTTAAAATTCATCAATATGTTGTGCAGTAAGTCTGGCCGTAAGATTTGTATAGATTTGATGTACTATTACTACTTCTCTTAAATTTTGTATATCCAACAAATATTTTTTTGATTTACTTTTAGTTTCTAAGTAGAAGCTAGTTCACCCCTGTTGTTTTATACACTAGGGATGTAATAAGGCAGAAAACAATTACCTTTTAGAAGCAGCATGGAAACCCTT
This sequence comes from Arctia plantaginis, assembly GCA_902825455.1. NCBI lineage: Eukaryota > Metazoa > Arthropoda > Insecta > Lepidoptera > Erebidae > Arctia > Arctia plantaginis. The sequence continues at coordinate 3,799,167 of CADEBD010000288.1, forward strand.
TTCCTGGTTGAAAACCTTTTTTTCTTTTGGATGACGGTATTGAGTCCGGCTAATGTTCTACCGAGGCTAAAGTTATAGGCTGCTCTGTTTTACTGTCTGTCTGACCCTAATGATCAGCATTAACTTCAGGAGAAGTAATGTCAAATATAATGTAAGATTTTAAACGAAAAAGAGCACAAAAATGTATCTAAATATTTGTCAAGTTCACCATCTTTCTTTTTGCTTTTCTTTCTATTGAAGCATCGTTTCAAACATCATCCATAATACCATCTCATTCCAAGTACCATACAAACAATGGCCCATTAACTACTGTATCACCATGATGTACCTCTCCATGGGAAATATCTTCTCCATCGAATGTCTGAAGTGTAGTTACATGAGAACTTTCTTCTAGTACGAGTATCAATGTTCATGTTGCTTTATTGTATTGTGTACATTGAGGTCAGGTTTAATTAACTTTTTGTTTGTCATTTGCATTGTGCGTGAGATGTTTATTTGATATACCGTAAGGTATGTTGAAGTTGTAACATCGCTTGTCGACTGATAGTTCGTCTGCTGGTTTAAGCGACCTTTTTGTTGATGTTGGAGTTTAAGATTACAACTGATTGCCAAAGTTCCTAAGCGTATGAATATTTTTAGGCTTGCCATTATTTACGTATTTGCAGGATATATATAGGTGGACAAATGATTTAATACCGTTTGTGAAAATAACTATTTAAAAATATAATAGAACTATTTATTTGGTTTAGTCATTATACACGAGCAATAAAACAAATAAATTAAAAAGTATTATCGTTCATTTTTAGTTAATAAAAGTAAAAATAAATAAAGTAAAATTACATTACGAAAGCATCCGTTTGTTAACTCGGGTTTCCACGGTGATTTGCTCTAGCGATAAAACCATTGCTATTTGTGTACCAAATTATTAAAACGAAGACACCACATAAGGACTTTACGTCGATGATTCAGCAGGTTGAGTGACTTTAGAGCAGTCACACATTGCCTGTAGCCACCTGTGATCGAATTAAAAGTGGGTAAATAATTTGTTTTATGTGCTTACAATTCATATTCAATCTACCAAAATTCTGATCATTAATTGTTTTTTGTATATCTCTAAAAAATGTTGCAATAACCATTTGTGTATTTAATTTTCATGGATTTCATATATGTATTGTTAAAGACATTTTTCACGAAATACACCTTATCTCCAAGATTTAATGTATTATTCAATTTCTGACCTATGAACAATGCATTAATTTCTTCCTTGCCTTGCATTCCAGTTCCAACAACGGTGTTACTTCCGTTCATTCAAACTATCAGTTTATCTGCGCCGCACTTGTTACCAAAATGCTGACACTATTCACAAGTAATTAGTAAAACTAATTCCCTTCTAATAGCTTTGTAAGTCATGTATCCGTTCCTACAGTAACTTCTATGCCTATTTAGTTTTACATCTTTTGAAATTAAGTTATCTTTATTTGAATTGGATTAATAGTTATAAGCATTTTGATTTTTGTTTTCATAATTCTGAATTTAAGATCTTAAATTTCAGCACATGTTTGGACTTCTGTCTTGTGTTAAAATGAAGAAATTTAACGTAATAAGGCGTTAGATTTCCTTACTTTTAAGAAGACTTGAAATCAGTTGTTGAAGTTGGGTTTAATCTTATTTTTAACCGAAAACCTATTACGTTTGTAGTGAAACTATTGCTGCGTGTTCGGATGCTATTTTTTTTCTCTCCTTGTTAGTAAATTGTGTTAGTATTTATAGTGTAATATTTATCGTGTGTGAGCTAACATCTATACACACACGTGTAAAAATATTACGGAAATTAAAATATCATCATAATAATAAATAAGGAAATGATTTGGACATTTGGAGGTGACATACATGGTAGTAAGAAAACGACGCGATTGTAACACGTTGATTGATATTATTACTGTGTATTCAAAATCCTTACTTTTCGTGTCCCGTGATTCAATTGAAGTGTATCTAATACGTCGATGTACATTCAATTTCAAACAACATGGGGCAAAGGCCCGATATAATTTTATCATCATGTCCTGGTATCGTGTAACGTAAAATCTATCGCATTCACACGCCCCATTTCATTAACATACGCAGATATCATGGTGTAGTACAAGATTAGCTATTAGTGTTCACTTTCTAGAACATGTTCAAGTCCACTTTATGCATACAATAATCTCTAGCCAAGCGGTCTTTAAGGTGACATTTAGACTGTTTCGCTTATCAACGACCTTTGCACTCACGCCAGCGTAGTCTCTTCCCATCATATTCAACTCGCAATGAAATGATACAATTCGTTCCGCCTGTCTTTCACCTCCCTTTCCAACTCTCACGGGCCCACTCAATCTAAATTAACTTGTCATATTTTCTGCTTTTCCGTGCAGAGTTACTTTTTGCTCAGATATCGAGCTTAATTCATAATCGAGACACGTAATTTCTCTATGCATTTAATGTTTCCTATAGCACTTTCCTATATGTCCCACAGATTAATTTATTATTATTTAATAGTTTACGCAAGAAAACTGATTTATAGAGTTCGTTGTAACTTGCCGATCGAATTCTTCAGCTACAGTGTCAACAATTCAAAAAAAACGAGGCCACAGTATGAAACAGATGTTCAAAGCTAATTTAAAACAGTTACTTTATGAAAAATTGTTTAAAAACATCATGTTATATTATATAATTTCTCGATGGTGATATGAAACAGGTAACGCAATAGGTACTCCGTTACTATCTAAATAAAAGTCCATTAAGCAGGGTTTTGGTTGTAATTTATTGGCACTAGTTGTTTGATTGTTCTGATGGTAATTATTATTACAAAAAATAAATTACAGAAAAAAGAAAGATATTAATTTGATCATACGACAGCTATTAGGCATATTTAAAATTGCATTTCTCGAAGACTAGGTTCTACTGGCTGTGGTCACAGAGTGACTGCACTTGAACTTCAGCAAATTTGACGGTACGTAATACCATCATCATTATCATATTATCATCATTACGTGATCCTTTTGCTTCTCATATATATTTATAAATTACGATATGTATTATGATATTTTATAAGGCTTTTGCTTTTCTATTTTTTAGTTTCTAGGACAATACTTAGAACATGTCTTGCTACATCAGTTTAAGCACATAATAAATTTAAACAAACGATTCCCATCGTCAAGTTCACGGCCATCTGTTTTTAAACTAACTGTTTATATACAAGTGGGCGATCGAATCGTATCGAAAGTATCGATTGGGTCAAGAGATGCGAGATGTGGATACCGGTCAGTGGGTCATATTGGACAGGTGAATCGGGTAACACAATAGATGATATGGTAGTTGCGATGCTGTGCTATTGTCCGAGTGTATTTTTAGAAGTCGGATTTGTTCCGACGACATTATCTTTATTGATCTGACAAGCTCTGATCGATAGTGCTTACGTATTTTCGAGGTTGTTTTTACATCGATACTTTTTTCTTATCGTTGTCAAATTTCTTGTTGAGAATCTTATTATCTTAGCGGATTTTACAGTTTGTCAATGTAATGCCTATAAAACCTTTTATACCTACGTGGGATTATTTTTTATCTAATAAATTAGACATTATCGACACGCAAGCTTTTCTTTTTATATCATAATCTAGTACTCGTATGCTTGTTATAAGCGTTCGGTTATAAATTGAGCGCTTTTTTTTTTACAAAGACCGATTTAAGTCTGTTAATTCCTTTATAAATTATAAGCTGATCATGTGGTTTCAAGCATGTAGACAAGTAAATATTCACTTTTCATCTCGCAAATATACAAGAACTATTCATACCTTGATAGTAAAGTTCGTAGTAAACATTACGCGGATGCCGGGCGCACACTGTTGCATTATTGTTTATGTGTGATGGTACAACGCGCTCTGTGTGATTTATATTCGGATTTATCGATATTAATATTACGAATATATATGTAGATATGACTAAGATTATTGCCCTCAAATTCTGATTAACAATCAAATTCCTAAATGGCTCGTATTACTGTCAGTAGGTTACCGAAGTGCTCGGCACTAATTGCTTCACAATACTGGCCATGATCATCACGAGTTCTACAAGGCCGATGCAAAAAAAAGTACTCACGAGAAAGAAACTTTCATTTATTTATTTTTTTCGCCAGCTTTTGTTATTATCATTCAGATCTGGGGAACAATGTCCACGATTTTCTCACGACAGCATTTTCGTACGGTACGATTTTAGACGTAAAAGGTTAACGCTATTTTAAGTAATCGTTTCATGTTTGTTCGGTGCCTCTGAAGCTTTTGGCTTACTTATTAATACTTTCCTTGCTTATGTTTTAGTAAGACTGCTAAGTACCTACTACAATTTGTTTCTGTTTGTGAGGATCGATTACATGTAGAGCCGTTGTGAGAGTAAGGTATAGTTGATGGTCTATCATATCTTCTGAACATTTTTTAAATACTCTCGATAAAACTCAGACATCGACCAAGTCTGATTCACCTTTCAATTGTAAGCTGGTAATATATACGTATTTTAAGATTTATTTGTATATTCGTAAATGTTCATTCTTAAATGTTTGTTGAATTGTCTTTTGTCTTTACATTTTTGTTAGAAATGTATAGTAACATACTTACATTGCATACATAAGTATATATTTGTGAAAACTATAAAACGCTGGGAATTGCTACCATCGTAAGTCGTCATAAAGAGATTTCTGATGAAGATTAAACCGTCAATGTAACAAACAACAATGTCTTGGTTTATGGGGTACAGCTAAGACCGGTATTCTAGAAAGATCGGTATTCAAAATATTTATATTCAATGTTGCTGGGATAATATTGGTTGGATTGGACTAATTCTAAAAGAATTGTATTGTTTAAACAGCTGTATATCGAGGAGTTCAGAAATCACAGTTTTAATGAAGACATTAAAATGGTAATGACGACGGCAAACACTGTTTATGACCGAATCTAACTCCTAAATTACTCCATTAAAAATTACTCCTAAATGTTTACAAGTTTCTCTCTGAAGCGAAAAAAGCATGCAAATTTTATAAATTAATTGAAAACTACCGTACTATTCTCAACGTTCTCTTATTTGTAAATTCGTATTGTAGTATGATAAACTGGTTTTACCACGCTAATATAACACTATATTACTCAGTAATCAAGAATCTTGCTCGAAATAAGCGAACGTGATAAAGACGATTTCGCGGTAGTCACTGCACGAGTCGTTAGAATTTATTTACGTGATTGCATTTATGACAAGTTATTTTAGACTTTACAAGTTCAAAAGCAGAGTTTCGATTTGTGCAATCGAGGTTTTCACTAAAACAGTTGTATAGAAGTTCTAGATAATTTAGTTACCTACCGTATATGATGGGTAATCTGCATTTTATATGTCCATCACTTTGATTTGGAAACGGGAATAAAATTTTCATACAAATTATTATTTTATGTCTATTAGTGATTACCTTCCTTACACTTTGCTTAGATTTTAAGATATTTTTCAAACAGCGAAAATCTATATCACTTGAGTACTGGGTTGGGTTAGTACTGATTCTTCTCGGGTGGACGGGATGGGTTCTCCCCTCCACCCGCATTAGTTGGCCAGCCGCGAGGTGGCGTCGTCCGCGTGTGCCGGACGTCGCCTAAAGAGAGGAAAAATTTTGAGACGGAGCCCGCAACTGGAGCGGGCCGGCGCTGGGAGGGGTCCAGAAGGCGATAACTACCTGGACCCCTCCTAAACTGGAAGCGCAAAGAGGGCACACCGTGTGGTTTTAGTCGGTTCGAGTCCGACACACCACCCCGCCGAACGAGAGCCCCGGCGGGATGACGGTCCGAGGGGATTTCCACACGTAAGTACTGATTCTTCTACACGTGGCCATAAGGTTGGCGTCTTAGGGTTATAATTTATCTCAAAATTTATGGCAATGAAATAAAGTAATATAATAACGGATAGAAAAAATAAATTTTTCGTCATTAGAAGTCGTGTAGTTAGAATGAATGTATTCTCGTATACGGTAAGACGCCTGGCAGCAGGACGCTCCACTGAGCATTTTGCAGCGATAGGCGATAGCAGCGACTTCCACAAGGGCCTCGGTATGGTCCAAAACAGAACTGGTCTGTCACTTTCAAATTAACCTTAATGAGTTCAACAATACCTAATAACCTAACCTATATTATTTTTTAAATATCTAAATCTAAAACCCAGTTTTTTTAAATTGAGAACTGAACACATGTTCCTTTTAAAACTTTTTAATCTGCGGGACAAGGCACGAAATTGACTCATAATTTTTCAGTACCATTTGACTAGCTAGCAAATAAGGTAGCACTAAAGATGCGGAAGCTCATTGAGCCGATCGGATATATACCTATTTCTTAGCGTTCCATGGATTCACCGTGCAGGTGCAGGGTCCATCGCGTGATAGATGAGGGCGACACATGCGACTTCGACAGCGCCTGGGAATTGCGACCCAAGAATAGGTTTAGGGAGTACTGTACTGCACTGTCTGCTGTGTTAATAAACAGACTTGATGTAACACGTAATCTATTTTCAGATAAATTATTGCTGCGTACAGCATCCGGGATGCAAAACCATTATTCATGTACTATGTGACATTCTTGAAAGCTGTTTTAGAAATTGATCTTTAATCTTCACGCATATTTTGTACTTTGTTGCTATTTATTAGCGATATGACATTAAACGATATTGTTTTCTCTGTTACTTAAAGTCGACGCTTTCGTGTAATGTTTGCATTTATTAGTTGTAACAAGTTGTCGTTAAACTAGTAATTTAATTATTTTATACGCCTTGCTACTTCTTGCTTACTGCTCGAACTTCTAGATACCCATCACCAGTTTAAAATGAATCCAGTACATCCAAAGGTTGCCTGTCAGAAATTGCTGTTAGTGATAAATAAGGCCGCCCTTTGTACATTACATTTATTGTACGTTTAATTAGTTTATAATGGTGCTAATTCTGTTGTTCGAAAACTCTCTAAACTAAACTAAAAATCACTAAAAGTTTGTTTAGTCCAGTCACCTACTTTTTTTTTAGAAAACGAAACGTTTTTTAACAGGACTAAACAAGTTTTTAGTGATTTTTAGTTTAGTTTAAAGACCCTGGTGTACTAATAAAGTGTTATCCATCTATCTACTTCCCTGTGGCCGTGTCCTTACTTACTTTGTCCCTACTGAAAATGAATAACTTTGACACACACCCACACACACACACACATACAATAATGCATATCCTCTCAACCCAATGATTTTACACACATCTAATGCATAGTAGTAAAATGGTACTTACCTGAATCCAACTGTCCAAAGTCTGGAGAGACTGGTAATCTGTCATACAGGTCTCCTAGTACAGACACTAGTCCACCAGATATAATGTAGTTATACGAATTACTACTGCTAGTTTAAGCTACTACCTATGGATCAGTCTGTGTGAGAGAACAGAAATGTAGTTCTTAATATTACTATAAAAAAAAACTCTTGAGAAGGGGTAACGTCAGCCAGGCCGCCGGTTACCCTAAAAGAGATCATGGCAAACTCTTTTCATTCTTACCCATTGTGCCAATCCTAAAATAAAATTATGATGATGATGATGAATCAAAATTGCAATTAAACTGTTGTAATTGTTCTAAAACGGAGGCCTTTTCTAGACAGGGCGACAGACGTCATATTTATATACGTATGTGTTTTTGCTTTCATCTCCTTAATCGCGAAGAAGGTCGAAAAAATGTGTTTTTCTTACAACCCAACAGTATCTTATCCTATTACTTCAGGACTTAGGAAAATTGTTTAGGAATTCAAAAATGTTTGTAAAACCATGAATTAGGGTTTGTTACAAACATACATAAACAGACAAAGAGACAGCTTTTCTTAGAAAATAAACTTTCTTGTACGATTTCTATTCCCCTGTCCTTTGTGTTCCCGTGTCTATATATTGTGGACCATATCAGATTCCCACCCGCAAACATAATGGTTCTATTTGTCCATTTTGAACCTCGACTGTCTCCGCGGCCCAAGTTGAATCTGTTATCGCTTCTAACATGTATTATTTATAAGTAGGGTAACTATGTATTATGATATTTTAGCATAATGGCAGCATATAAAAGCAGTCGTTTGTATGTAAAATGTTATTTAACAATGGTTTAGTTAAGACTTAATTCTTTAATAGTAAAAGGTACGTCGCTTTTTTACTTATTTCAAATTTACTTGGTAAACCATTTCTACTTTCAATAATTTGCAAGACGTTGGTATAATTATTTTTAATAGTTATTAAAGTTGTTTTATAAATACAAATAAATTTAATATCATTGAAATTAGATTTATTACTAAATATATTTATTTTAGTTATTACTAAAATAAAACTTTATATAAATCATTGTAGGTGTATCAGGTAATAAAATGTCTGCTTTAGACAAAAAAATAAGGGTATGGTGGTGTCTTAAATGGTTCTTTAGCATTTATAGCGAGAGTAAAGACAGTTACAAATAGTAAAACATGTTTTATTTGCTATTTAATGGTTCGTAGTTCGCTTCATCTCCAGGGTACCAAACGGGATGTAAATACTAGATCCACTTAACAACTTTCTTAAACGCAAAAACACATCAATAGCGTCGAGTACGACACTTATTTTAATGTATAATCAACAAAATTGAATAATAAAACACACAAATTGTACGTTTATATTAAGGTATCTCGTCGTAAATGCTAACTGCTGATGCGTCCCGTTTCTAATGTATAGTTTTATGGTCACCCTAAGTTTACCGTTGCTGTGTTTAGGAGTAACACATTACTGACATAACTATAATTGGTTTGTACTTCTATTCGAAGAAAGTGTTCTTGCAATATAATAGACAACTACTGCTCATTTTTGATCTAGTAGGAGTTGGCATTAATAACAACTTCGGCCGGTGGAACGCTGTAATTTTTATCTAACCGATTTGCTTTTTTTTTCAATAGTAGAGGTATCAATGCTCAGATTTTTCGTCATTCACTAGAAATCACCTAACTTTCTCTTTTTTTTCATTGTTATGGTCTTTCTAAAGAAATCTATGAAAACAAGAATGTACAGAGGGACCTTTCTTGCGTTCCAAGTTTTCTTTCTCTAAATGTGTGGTTCTGATCAAGATACGCGGTGTCTTTTGGTCTAAGAATATTCGTTGAAGCTTAGAGCGATGGGTGAACTTTCAATGTAAACTTAATACTGCGTAGCAGTACGTACAGTCTCGTAGTTTTTTAAACAAATTAATTAGAACAGGTCATAATCTATTTGTACAAAGTATTTCATGAATTGAGTTCAAATCTTTACACAAAATCGCATTTTGACATAAAACTGTTTTACTTTTTATTGCAGTTTCAATCGAAACAGACATTTCTACGCGGGAAAGACGTTCTTTTATTATATATTGTTATAGTTACGTTGATATGGTAATAATAGTTAACACGGTTGTGATAGCACCAATGATATTCTGGGTATATAGAGTATATGGCTATGTACGCTATTCTATCTTAGCTTCACTGACATTATAATGAAATACCTACTTACATGTGGTGGCGGATTAAGAATACGGAATGTCACCACCCCTATTCATCCCGTGGTTGTCGTAAGAGCCGACTAAGGGAGCAAACTACACAGGACAACAGCAATGCAAAGAGAAGGAACACTTGGAAAGGAACTTGAAACACACCCTATATCAACCCGTCTGGCCAGCGTGGTATAGTAGGCCAAAACCTCCTTTCTAAGGAGAGGCCTATGTCCAGCAGTGGACTGTTATAGGCTGTTGATGATAATTACCTACTTACTTGTACACCGTCTTCGCAAAGCTTAAGAGATACGATCTCATACAGTAAATAAACAGTGTCTAAAGATCGACTTATGAAATTAAATTTTCTCTCAAAATCTCCTGCCAATAATATACAAATTTATGTATTCTACAAAATAACAGTAAATTAAGAATGTATACAATTACAGTCCTTATATTGCAGCCCCTCTGCTGGCAACCCACATCGTGTACCGTGAAGCCATGTTCGGCGGAGAAAGTTCACGATGACCAGAATATTATAAACTGTTATTAATAGCTACGCGCACTTGCCTTTGTTTGGTCACTTGATAGATTGCGATGATGCTTTTCGATCGGTGGGAACACACTTTGGATGTTTTGTGGTACTTTACTTGTTGTTCATGGGTAAGAAGTTGCCCGATTTAAAATTCCGTTGCACTATTTTTCAGCAATTTTGTACAGTTCAAACCCGGAACCTGCTCGAAAAATATCGCTTTTTTTTTACAACGAACGGCACACGATCTGATAAAGTGGTTACCGGTGCTTGTATTTTTCTTTTAGCTGTGTCTGTCCTTGCTAATAGTATTTTCATGACGAAACTTAAACGCGACGTTTGAGCTAACCTTTCAAATAATTTTATAAAGAAAGCGAAATATGTTATTTAACTTCCTTCTAAGAAGCCATATTACGGATGTTGGCATAATGACATGATAAAAGGTCAATTAATATATTTAATATTTTCACACATCTCACATACGGCGGTTTGATCCCAAACTAGGCAGAGCCTGTACTATGGTAACCAGCCAGCTGATAAACAATCTCATATATTTATATATACATACATATTATAGATAAAGTACACCCAGACACAGAACATATGACAGTGCTCATTACACAATAATTTATCCTGGGTGGGAATCGAACCCACGAGCTCTGGCGTAGCAGTCAGGGTTACCAACCACTAGACCAACAGGTCCGTAGGTAATTTCCTTTTATAGTAACTATTTATTAAGCTAGGCTTATTAAAATTTGTCTATTGATTGCCATGATATATTCTTTTTTATTATTACACACCAACAATATGTTGCTAAAGCTTTTCTGATCACCCATGTCCTCACTTGTTTCCATTAAGAGTTAATGGTTTACACGTACAAGCTATCTCTTTTCCCTATACACGTCAATTGACAATTATTATAACTAAAGTACTCACTGAGTATATCATGCACATGCAGAGCTTTCTGAGAACTTGTGGGAGCTTTCGCAGTTAAAAGCTTATTGGATATATTCTTAGTCCCCAGCTAATACGTTTCTATCTGCCCACATAGTTATCTAACCATTCTAACCCACCGTTCCCATAAACGGAAAATTGAATCGATACGGTTTCCCTAGCGACTGGTTTCTAATACATCATGGCTACCTGATATTTCCGTCTTTTACACTTATTTGCATAATGTTCATAATATAATATATTGCAATTGTAATTGACAGTGTTATTTATGCGTAGCTGCAGTGTAATACTTTAGACTTCCAATTCAGAGAGTGTGGGTTCAAACACCACCCAGTACACAATAAGAATTTAGGGATACGCCCCTAAATTTACTGAAGTACTGAAAAACATTCCCACCATCATCTATTGAAGATAAACCAAACTTCTTCGTAACTGCTGATTTTGACTCGGACATAAAAAAATATTGTGTTTGTATCTATACCTATAAAATTACGTGCCTTACAGATGGACGCTTTTTATATTGTAAGCATCCTGTAATAAAGGATTTGTGTAACGGACTACTATTCCAAAGGTCGCGGGTTCGATTCCTCAAGTCAAACATTTGTGTGCATGAACATTTAATGTTTGATTTGATCTGGGTGTTTCTATGTATAATATGTATGTATTTACAAAAAAAAAGTATGTATGAATTTATATCAGTTGTCTAGTACCCATAGTACAAGCTCTGCTTAGTTTGTTAGATGGCGTTGTGTGATTGTGGAAGGGTATTACAAAAAATGCAATTTCAGCCCCTATGGAGTAAAAAAAGATATTAACGGTTATACACGAAATAAGAAATAATCAGGCGAGCGAAGACGCGGGCAATAGCGACATATTGCACTGCACAGATGGCATAGTGGTTTAACCTCTCACGTGCCGCTGCGCTGATCAGCGCTCACCGGTGAAAGCATTGTATAGTGTAGTAGCATTTCGCGCTTTTCGCAGCTTTTGAGAGGTTAAGCGGTCGCCACGCCGCTTACTACTACGCTAAGTGTTGTGGCTCCGATCCCCACATGGGACGACACTTTGTGTGATCCACATATTTGTGATACATAAAACTCAGTTCTTCAGTTCTTCACAATCTTTTAGAGGTTAATAATTAGTTATAGTGATCACTCCAACCACGACTGCCTACGGAACTATGACTTCCATCATCGCCTATCACCTGAGCTATTCTTGTCAGTTATTATCTGTACTTGTGTCTTAGATATCCATTCTTCACCTGCATTATTAGCTCTCTCATATTACATGACATAACTATGTATTTCTGTCCAAATTACTCGAATTACAACCATTTATTACCATGTTTTATATAACAAAATGTGTCGTCGCTTATTTAGCTTTTTATGCGCAAGCGCCGAGCCGATTTAATAGTCTGTTGTCATGACGTTACGGGGAATTAAATAGCATGTAGTGGGGAAAGTAATTTGAATGTGAATTTCCTGATGACTGTAATTAAATTGGAGTCTGTGTTAGAAGACACGGGTTCTAAGAAAAAAGCGTATAGTTTTACCACCAAGGTTTTGGTCACGAACCTCCATCAGGCAGAGCGTTGCATTGCGATCCATCACTTAAACTCTGCAACCATTTATTCCGTTAGTATCGGGGTCTATGTATAATATGTAGGTATAGGTACATAGAAACATCCATAGTAATTACAAGTTTTACTTAGTTTATTTCTAGTAAGCGCCATGTAATATGTTCCAGAATATAATTATTGCCTATAAATGTAGGGATGTGTTGTTTTAATGAGTACATGGAATAATAATGAAAATTATATTTGACATAGATTCAGATAGCTGTTATTATAAATACACAATGAAGTACATAATATAGTAACAGGAATTGCTTTCTATTTTTTCTGGGATTTCTACCTTTTTCAAGTATTCAAAGGAAACCCATTTAATAACAAGACTGTTACGATTGAATAAATAGGTAGCTAAAAAATAACTGCCAATTTTATTACATCAATCATAAGTTCTGTCTCGGCGCTATATGTATTTGATCAAAGAATACATCTGTTATTGATGTTTAATTGGGCTGAATAAATGAAATACCGATGAATTTATTAAAATGTTCTATTAATTGGCTCCAATGTAGGTCGTTAACTTAAAAGCGTTTCACGGAAATTAAAGGAGAGAATGTTGTTATTTTAAGCACTTGTTTACTCGATATTGGCTGATGACAAGTAAATTGCTATCGGCAGCAAGAAAGAGCCTCCTGTTTCGGACAGGTAATAAGTTATAAATTACGAAGAGTTTTATTTATTTGATAAATAGAGAGTCTCACGACTAAATAATTTTATCAATTCAAACATAATTAAATGAATTACATTCAATGGGAGAGGCCTATGTCCAGCAGTGGACTGCGATAGGCTGATGATGATGATGAAACATAAATAAAATGAATAATTGTTTATTTACTGTATATATGCTAGTTCCTTAAAATTAAAAACTCAGCTACCAGGATTCCATAAGACAAGACTAGTGTAGCCATAATTGGCGCCGAGTGCTCTCCAATAAATCAATGTATAGTTGTCATAGATTTAACGATATTAGGCTGCCCGTCGTCTGCAGAGCTTGCGTAATGAGTTTGCGTCTATTAGCTCACGTCCACTGAGTCAGCTTCATCTATGACACCCTGGTACTAAACGAGGATTAAATGTTTCAAGTTATTTAAATATAATTTTGAACCTTTCCCGAGCATTATATTTCTTCATTTTTATAAAACTAACTTACTCTTTAATGTTTATACTTTGGTTAAAACTTCGTTTAAGTCCTGTAAAACTTCTTGAACGATGATGTACAAGAAGCTATTTTATTGACCTATATATGTATATTAAAATATTGACCTAAAGCTATTATATTGACCTATTGACTATATTGATTTATTAGCAGAGAACCTTAGCATGTCCTCACTAGAAGTAATATCCTCACTATTACACTACTAAGTAGTAGATCCTCACTATGTTTATAGTATTTTGCAGTATCTCTCTTCCTTAAGAAAATAATTGCCGTGGTTCGCAACTAGTTTTTTTATACATTGGCCAGTGATTACTTATAATACATGTATAAAACACTTCTTATTTTTTTACAAAATATATGAAAATTAACTAAAAGAACTTGTCACAATCAACCGTAAGCCGTAGAAAAAAACACTAGAAATAGAACGCCGTTAGCTGCAGTAGTAATATTAAACGCTAATGAACCAAAAATATCGCATTGAAATTTAAGGGAATATCATGTACTTACAAGTACCAGTCTTATTTGTGTGGCTAATTTATCATACTTTTTCGATATATCGTCATAAATTATGTCAAATTTATAATTTATTTAGATATTTCCATGTAATATAAGTTTTAATTATTTTTCTGTTAATACTTATACAAAAGATACCGAAAATATATAATTTGAATTTTTAATTTGAATTATGAAATATAGAATTTTGTCTGATTACAATTAGGTAGTTACTATTTAAGCTAGTCTACCTATAGACATTTTTACACTCAATAAAAATAAATTAGGATGTCTAAGACACTTACTCTTAACGCCCCTGTGAGCGAACACTTAACAAAATGCTACCAAAACTCACAAATAATTAAAACAGCTGCCGTTCTGACGTGGACTTGTTAAATTTCACATCGATCAAATTGCTTTGTGCCTCCAATGATTTGAGTGATTGCCACTTATAACTTCTATTGTTTCTTTTACTCACCACTAAACAAAAATATTTGTAACTGGTCCATCCATTTTGTGTGTAAGGGGTGCTGTAGATTGGACTAAAAGAATTTTTAATTCATTTTTGTAAGGATAGTTTTGAAGTGACATAAAATGTTACATAAATTACTAATGTTGGCAAGAACACTCTTGCCTTTGTCATTAGTGATTCATACTTCTATAATAAGCCTTAAAAATCCTGTAGAAATCTGCAACACCTTATACCTATGAGCTGTGGTACCTCCGTCCTATGATATTCCGTCGATTCATGGTCTGTTAGTAACTAGAGTTACTAAAACCCCCTGGTTACTGGCAGTTCAGCAACGAACGGGTTGCCACTTGGACACCTGTGCTGTCACAAGCGTTCACCAGGCACAAAAAAATAGTTATCGTCCTTACATTGGTGTATTTATATTAAAGTAATTTTATTTAAAATCCTTTGATGGAAATTCTCTACGGTACTTACTCATAAAACCATTAGAAAATCTCATTCTTCCAGGGAAAAGATAATACAGTTACATTTCAGATTGTATGGGTTAATATTAGTATTATAAGTAGGCGCCTTAAGATCAGTAGTAATTTAGTCTTTCTTGTTTTAGAAAATATTGCACCAATGAAGGGCGCTATCGCCAGTTTTGACTGATTGATCACCGCTCATAAATTTATTTTGAACTCTTATACCCCTATTTGTTGACCGTCATAACAATAATGACTTAATTTAGAAATATGATTTTTTTAGCATTGAACATGAAATTGGATGTCGATGAAATAATCCTAAAGGTATAATGAATGATGGATAATGGTCGTTAGGCCAGTTTGAGTTAAACGTTCTGTTAACTAATCCTATAACTTAAATTTTATTTAAAAAAAAGGTTATACACGCCATTTATTCTCCATCTATTTCATACTCGTTTTTGCCCGCGGCTCCGCCCAGGAGTATGTCGGTTATCGCGGTAAGCAGTAGCGTATGTCCTTCTTCTAGAATCTAACTATCTCCATTCCAAATTTCATCTAAATCGGATCAGCGGTTTTAGTTTCCCCATACAAATTTCCACACCCCTTTTTCACCCTTCTTAAAAGACGATTTCTTGAATTAAAACTATCCTATGTCCTTTCCCGGGGCTCGAATTCTCTCTATACCAAATTTCATCTAAAACGGTTCAGCATTTTAAGCGTAAAGAGTAACTCACTTTCGCATTTATAATAGAATTGGTATATATCTTTTAAGGTAGAAAAGCAAACGGAGACGCTTGTTTTATAGCTAATGTATTATGAATAAAGCTTTTATTCACACCCATAATTTCGGAGTATAATTTTAATCAAAAATTTAAATTATTTTAGAATACCGTTACCCGATTTGTGATATCCATTAAAGCTACTCAAAATGACTCTTCAATCAATCATTTACCTCTAAATTGACCATTATACAATTATCATACGAGATTAGGTTCCCATGCTCTGTTCATTATGATCATTAATCGGAGACAGTCGACGAAGGCCTGCGATACCCGCCCACGATTCACTCAATTAAAATTGTATTATCTGTATCTGAATAAAAAATCGTGATATCTAAATATAATAATATCGAAGCTAAGGTTGTCTCAAATACCAATACACAATTTAGACAATACATCTCACGAATTGGAAATGCAAAGTTTGCTTAAGAAAAATTCTAATAAAAATGTCTACGAAGCCTGCGAAGATATACAAATTATTTGATAGGATATCAGATATCATCAACGATGTCACTCGCATGGTGTCAAAGGTATTAAGTAGTACTAAATAAAACTTTATTGTTATGCCTGTATCCTACTGGTTTTAGAATGGTAGTGGTAAAATATCAATAAAAATAATTATTTAATCTTCATCATTAACAGCCTTAATAGTCCACTGCTGGACATAGGCCTCACCTTTGTAAGGAAGTTTTGGCCTACTACACCACGCTGGCCAGACGGGTTGGTATAGGGTTTGTGTCGAGTTTTCCTTCTCTCTGCAGTGCTGTTGTCCTGCGTAGTTTGCTCCCTTAGTAGGCTCTTACGACACCCACGAGATGAGTAGGGGTGGTGACACTCTGTATTCTTAATCCGTCACCACACAGTCAAAATAGCAATAAATACCGGTAAAATATTGTTGGCCACATTCTAAACTTTTCTTATTGGATTAATATTGGGATAACTACTTGAGTTGGTAGAGGTAACGTGTATCAAGGTTATGGTTAATTAGTACTTTTGATAGTTTCTACTAAAAGTGGTTTCGTTGTGTAGTCGTTGCTAACAGGCCGGTGCGTATTTAGATAGTTTCTCAAGAACTCCAGCATTTTAGAATGTTTTATATTATAAATGCCGGTTTTAAAAAGCATATTCATAAAATATCTAAATAAATACTGCTAGCCCTATGATGTTCGCATATTTTATACCAACATTGACTCATTCGGTGTACATTCGGTCTCACTCACTAACCAATGTCAAGAGTTGCATGTCCAATAGTCGGCGCCACAAAGGACGCCAATGCCATAGACACATTTTAACTTAGATTAAGAACATACTATAAACAACACTTTGACCATTGGCCCCTAGGTATAGATATTTATAAGGTATCGTTAGATATTGTGCAATGCCATCATCATCATCAACCCTTGACATATTAATGTTGTCGTGGACTGCACAGATGGTGTAGTGGTTTAAGCGGTTGTCACGCCGCTTACTACTACGCTGAGTGTTGTGGGACACTTTGTGTGTTCCACAAATTGTTGCTCTGTGTCTGGGTGTTCTTTGTGTCCGTTTCATGTATGTTTGTAAAGTCCCCCGCGACACAGGATATATTCCTAATGTGGAAGCTGTCTTTGTAAAAAAAAAAGTAATTATGTTAACCTTTGAGTACATTGCATCTGAGTATCTGTTAAATCCTTTAGCACACATGACTTACGACTGACATAAACTCCATTTTTAGAGTTCCGTAACTCAAAAAGAAAAAAGAAACGGAATTCTTATATGATCACTTTGTTGTCTGTCTGTCTGTCTGTCGCGCGTTCCCGAGATAAAGGGTCTTCCTCTATTTCGGGAACGCGTGAAGGTATCGAGTTGAAATTAAAACTATATACTCAGGTCTACAGTCCATTAAAGCTGTAAAAAAGTCAAACTTCTAAATTACTCGTAACGTACAAAATAAGATACAACCGTTAGTGCCGTAAAAAACCCATATTTCGACACTCTCACGGGAATCATAATTTATAGGGTACTTCCCGTTGAACTAAAGCTATGCAATTAGGCAAGTAATATCGTCTTATACTACAAGTACAGGGAAAAATCTGCAGTCTATACATTTTTAATTAAATAAATAAAAAAAAATCTTTTTAAAGTACGTCATCAATCATCGAGGTATAATTTCACTTATGAAACACAATAATATAAGAAATCATAGGTTTTGGAAACTGAATTTCGGGGAAAAACCGGCAAAAACAATCTGCGAGACTCGATTCCTGAACTATTTATAATATGTACCTACAAATTTGTACGGAACCCTCGGTGGGCAAGTCCGACTTGAACTTGTCCGGATTTTTTATTCTGATTCAGATATTTAACAATTCGGAATGGTCAATAGAGGTTTTATTAAGTTTTTACTTGACCAAACAATACTATAACTTTGACAACGCAAATGGTTACCTTATAAACTCGTTACCCTCCTAAAAATAATTTTAAATATAAGAAGCTGTACCATAGATCTTATTTAATAATAATAACTTCACACATTTAAAAGACGGTAGTCTCAGTCCAAACATGCAGACCCTGTACTATGGTAACCCGACTGCTGATACACACTCTTATATATTTCTTGTACTGGGGAAGTAGGAATCGAACCCACGAGTTCGGTCGACGGTAATCCTGTTAAATGAACTTATTGATCTACATAGCAGTAAGACTATGTGAAAATGTGTGTGCGCAATATCATTACGCATTGACGCCGCTGTCGATATTTCGCCGATAGTGTATTGATACTGGGTGACGGGTCGTGATCGTTATATGTGCAATACGACCACATGTACTTGTTAGATAAAATTATATTGCTATTTTGGAATACCGAAATATATTATTGTTCGTTAGTTTATACTACATTGTTGGATACATACCTAACAGTCCTACCGGTTTTTTTTGTGGGATCTCTTAATTTATTGACTTGACTGCAAAAGTAAATGGTACTAAACTGATCCTCTTAATATATATTAGACTAACTGTAAAATCTTTCGGGACTTCTTTTCTTCAAACAAGCATGAAGTTTCCTGATGGACAGTAGTTATCTAGTGCTAATTTATAATAGGGTATACTATAAAATCATCATCATCATCAATCATCAACAGCCTTTAATAGTCCACTGCTGGACATAAGCCTCTCCTGAGAAAGGAGGTTTTGGCCTACTATACCACGCTGGCCAGACGGGTTGGTAAAGGGTTTGTGTCAAGTTTTCCTTCTCTCTGCAATGCTGTTGTCCTGCTTAGTTTTTTCCCTTAGTCGGCTCTTACGACACCCACGGGATGAATAGGGGTGGTGACACTCTGTATTCTTAATCCGTCACCACACCGACCATACTATACTATGAAATAATACTATAAAATATAATATAAAAAAAAAGAGCCTTGAGATTCATTGCACTATTTCTTCTGACACACACACACATTATATTTGATAAAGCGATCTATTGTTTGATTTTTAATGATGAATGTGTGTTTATTGAAAATTCTTGATTATTCTTAATAAAGCTACAGTCCTAGAATTAGATTTTAATATTATTATTAGAAGATAAACTTAACATATGAAATAAAGATAAGAAACATATTGGCTATGGTTCAGATTTGTTTATGTGAAAAAATAACAGCCAAAATAACCAAAATAGTTCTATTTTACTTTGAATAAGTAAACAATCCAGGTAAATGGTTTTATATATTCACCAAACTCCGTATTCACTAAACCCTTATGTTGTATTATAAGACGCTTTACACGTGTTTGAACAAAATTTGTGTTTATATTCAGTTGAAACTGTGTTCTTTTCGTCACCTGGCAATATTCCCGAGCTTTCTCGAAAATCCTTTGTGTTTGTAAAATATTTTTTATATAATATACAGAGAGGAACATTTCGAGATGTGGGATATGTAAGCCGCCTACTATTATAAATTACGTTGGTAACTGAATGAAGAATAAGTACAGCAGTATTACAAATTTATCACGACTTGGCCGCGTTGAACTCTTAAAAGTGAATATATTTTTTTTGGTGACGGGGTGGAAAATCCCTTCGGATCTCCTGCTCCTTGGGGACTCGTTAGCTAGGAGTGTGTTGATGCCACTAAAAACCACCCCGACGGCCGGCCTCAGGTGTCCTACTCTTTGAGGACGGGGACCATGTTATTTCAGGTCCTTCCCGAATTGACACCATGCCTTATCAAGCCCTATCCGAAGGGGAAACATTTCCCACCTGTCCTTTACATTCGGGATCGGCCATCTCCCGATCCCGTTCAGCGGTCTCTTTCTGGAGCATTAAAGCTTCACAGAAAGAGACCACTGCGCCCCAAAAAGAGTATACTTATAAAAAGATAGTCAATAATATTGGTACTTCTAGCTTGTAAATTATATAGTGCTACATTAAATTGAGCCTTAAGATCAGGATATACGTAAGTCTGATCTCGAAGTTTCGATCGACATACATAGTAGCTAAGTTAAGTAAGCTTTACTATACTCTACTTAAACCACTAATTCCATATTTATTTGCAGATGATGATGAAGAATGTGGCGTATTGTCAGAAGGTTCAGAGACATCTGAAGTGGGTCGTGCTGACACGGACGATGAGGGCATCGAGCGAGATTCGGAGCCCGCGCCTAGAAGACGGCGCAGACGCAGGCGGTTCATGCTCAAAGATGTCATCGAGGTAAGTAAAGAAGCCAATAGTTCCATTTTCCCTTTATGGAAGTAAATAATATGACGCGGCGTCTTCCACGTTGTGGTAACGAATTTGTTACCACGTCCAGTGCAAAAGTTTTGTCTACATGAATATTTTATTTTTACTATATATTTGCGTTGGTGTATTGGGTTTTTAATAACAATATAGGATATGGCCAGTGGAGATGTTTACAACTTTCTTTGCTTATGTCTTCATTTACACATCTGAACTGAATTTTCGCCCTAGGAACGAAAAAACCGTACTCTGAGCTTTACAAATTTGGCTAGTAACTATGAAGAAAACTGATATTTTCTGTACCATTGATTAATTTATCAGATAAGACAGCCATTTTAGTTCCTCTAGCAATTTATCGTAGCACTCTCCGAGAGGTCTTTTGATTGATTGTATTGCGCTGGACAAATAGGCCTCCTTACTTGAAACACTATTTTTGTTCAAACATTCTCTATAAATATGTAGATAATAACCTGTTTCGAAGATTGTAATCACGACTGAGATTCAATACCAATTAACTGTTCCAAAATCGAGTACCGTTCCTATCGATATATTTTTTATTTTATAAAACACTACTTACACCGGTCATCAACTTTCACTTCGAATATCTTTGAGCCTCATCTGGATAAAGCTGGGTGTATGTTTATTTTTAGATGACATTGTCCTCAATACTCGATTCATATTATTTAGATCGGATAAGGAAGATATGCATAGACAAGGCATATAAAAGAAATTGGTTTTAGAGATTATACCTGGCTTTATCGATATAAACGTGTTTATCGATTCTTGTTTTGGATAAATAAATCGAATAATCTTTTCTGGATAAAGATATTGAAGTGAGCATGTTATTACTATCTTTTTTGTTAGTCATCATTTTATATGCAATGTTATAGTTTTTTATTTAAATGTGTTTGGAAGTGTTTTAATAGATGTTATTATTAGAAATATAACGATGGAAAGGCTAAGTAGATTTGATGGTATTTTGACGTGCCTGTTGGTCTAGTGGTTAGTGACCCTGGCTGTTAAGCCGGCGATCGTGGGTTCGATTCCCACCTAGGACAAACAATTGTGTGATGAGAACGGTCATTTGTTGTGTCTGGATGTAATTTTTCTTTATTATATATGTATTTACACATATTTAAGTGTGTTAATCAACATTTTGGTTTACCATAGTACAGTTTCTGCTTAGGTTACACACATAACACACTTAATTGCACACATCTCACACACGGCAATCTGATCTCATCAGATTGCCGTGTGTGAGATGTGGGCAATTATTATTATTATATTTGTGATTTCGAAGAAGATTTCCTACTAACTTGTGATACCAATATTGTACATAAATGTGACGTAGAGCGTTAAGTACTAAGTTAAAAATTGATGTCAATGATTATGTCTATGGGTCTTTAAAGCTGAAAAAAGCAAGGCAAAGCTAAGTTAACGCAATAAAAATATTAAATTACTTGGCAAATCAAAACTTCTCGTAGGTACTTCCTGTTTACGTAGGATTAAGAAGACGATAAACAAATTGTTGTAAACAAATAAAAAATGTTTTTTTTTTTGAAATTACAAATTTATTTTTAGATCTATGCAAAAAGAATAATTAAAGTTTGGAATAATGGGAAGAATGTTTTCGAAAATTGATTGCCGAAATAAAGGAACTATTTATTTAAAAAAATGTTTTCACTGTTGAGTGAGAGAGACTCACACTTGCCTGTCTTTTATTTTATCTATAATAAATGTACACAAACCATAAAAACATCGTCGTATAAAAAAAATTAAAAAATTTGATAAAATCACAGACCACATACATACATATAACATTTGGCTTTGCTCCCAATAATGTCGAAATCTCAACACTTCACCCGTGAACCCTCTCCCATAAATGGCCGTAATATGAAGTGTTGCACCACAAATTATGGTGTGATGTCATATGCTTTCACTCGGGCACGTATTAGGAAGTTGTTAGCGGATAATCTACGCTTTATGGAACTCTGATGGACTTGTTAAGTGAATACGGTGGAGTAAGGGTCTGGGCACACATGTATGAGCCGCGTGAGAACTTGTTTGTTAAAACCTTTGTTAAAGTTTTTGTCTGAGAATTTTGAATGTTGTTTGTATTTTTATGGTTACTCACTTTGTACATAAAATTTGCTAAGCAGTATTAATAAAGATATGTTATCCTATATTCGTACTTTCATTGATCTTTAAAATTTGCCTTTGTAGTTTAATATTTATGTAAAACACATATTGATAAGTTTTCGAAATTTATTATTAAAGTCCAATTCTAAAAGTAAATTTAAAAGTCAAAATCGTAAATTTCAGTTTGTTTTCCTTTCATTTTCAAAACTTGGCAAATTTGTTATTACTATTACACATGTTTATAAATCACGGGTAAAACTAACTTTTATCGCGTTTAGTGTTCACATTGAAAATAGATTAATATACACACATTATTTTAACTTCCTGAAAAGCTAACAATATTTTTCTTCTCGCAAACTTTCACGTTTTTACATTCAATGATTCCGTTCCGTAAAAATGTTACATTATAGTAGGTTGAGACCCTAACTCTTCTATTTTTTTAATGTGGAAAGACAAGTGTTAATCTACAATTTCTGTATGCGTTTGTTTTATAGTGGTTCTTGATATAATAGTCGTTAGTCGTTAATTATATGATATAATGGGCGAGGGACCGATATTGGTATTATGAAATTGTATTATGATATCAACTAAAGTAACATACATAAAACTCTTAATAGCTATTGCATCAGATGGTTGACTGAGCTTTTATTTTTTAATTAGATGTTTGAGTTAAAGGGTTTCGTTGGTACACAAGGAGTACATAAGATTTTTTTTATGCTACTCAGTTGGTAATAACGCGGCCCGCCTTGTGGTAAGCGATCACTGGCGCTTATGAACACTCTTCTCTTTAATAACGGTTCTGTAGAAATTTGTGCAAGTATATTAAATAATAAATTTAAGAAATAATAAGCTTGACACTGTATAAGGAAGGTCTATCTTCGGTTCCGAAGGTGGGATGAATTTGTGAATGTGGGCAATAACTCTGGAACGGCAACAGAGTGACATGCCTGTTACTATAACTGGATATTACTAAGAAGATAGAGCTCGCTAACTAAGATTCAATATTTCTGTGAAATTTTAATTCATTATGTAAGTAGAAATCTTTACGTTGTACACTCTCACCTATACTTAAAGTAGTAAATTAGGATAATGTCAATAAGAATGACTCATGAAAAAAGACAGCCAAAGTGCATTCTTTATGGACGATAAATCACCTACTAATCTTGGATTACGATACTTGTAAAATAATCTTGCACAAACATCGTGAGTGCAAAAATTTCTTTGGTTGCATCATGTTGTGTAAGTTGTTGTAGATATTCCTACAACTATAATATTAAGTTTTATGTTAATTTTCATCTCCAACTTTTCTACATTGAGATTTTTGATAAAAATAATGTGTGGCGGAAACCGTCCAAGTTTGACTCTACATTCGTTATAACTACAAGTGGTTTACTACCCTTACTCATAGTATTTTTCTCGGAAAATGGAAAATTACAATGAAATTCACCTTAACCTGAAAAGCAAAGCATAAAAATACCTACTATGACGTTAAAAGTAAGAAAGCCGCCCTAACTCAATTTTTGTGTTAGTTTTGAGGCCTATTTTAGCCAGTGAACGTCCCATGGCCTAACCGTACCTAGTTCGAGTATATTATGTACATTTAATATAATTAATATTATTTAACGGGAATTAACGCGATCTCTTATTTAGGGTATTACATACCTCTGGTTTGCCTGACGTTTCGACCAGGTTGCACCGGCCGTGGTCACAGGCTCGCGTAACAGATCGATCGATCGACAGGTAAGAGATCGCGTTAATTCCCGTTAAATAATATTAATTATCATGGAACGCGAAAGTTTAAAAGTTACATTTAATATACTTTTCACTTAAGATTTATTTAAGAAAATTTTGTATTGCTTTGCTTTAGGATACGAAACGAATTTGATTTGTATTCAACAACACGTGCGAATGTTTAATATTGATGTATTCATCATGGTGTAGTTATGTATGGCATTTTGCCAAAGTCTGCTAACATTTCTCACGATGATTAGGTGATGACTGTTATGTGTGACTATTTAGTTGGGAAAATGTATCCATGTTTGTGTGTAAAAATCAAGTATCTGATTGTTGGGGCTGTTATTATATTTTTCCCAACATTTAATAGAACCCTTTTAAACCACAATTTCGCTGACTTAGCTAAGTACGAGTTCGTACACTGATAAAAAAGAACAAAACTGTATGATTTTCGGTTTTTTTTTCTCCTAATTCTGATGTGGGTTCCGTTTAAGGGCGTTTGTGTGAAAGAGTCAGTAGAAAAATCACACTATATTAGGAGTAGTCGCTAATTGCGGTTTTAGAGCACCGCCTTAATGCGAATAAAACTCTACTGGGTAAAAGACCCAGTAAGCTCTAGATGTGGAATAAGCGAGCTTACAAGTAGGTTAAAATTTTAGCTTGCCTTTCGAAGCCTGGTTACGCCTATTTTCCCACCTAAATATGCTAAACTGTTGTACATAACGTGACAAAGACGCAGGTTGAAAAAGAAATAGGATGATTGGTTTTATATAATTAAAGACGGTGGGCCGGCTTTGCACCTATAAAACTGTCTGTAGATAATTATAAGAAAGTAACATTGAAAGGAATGAAGAAAGTAGGCAATAAATTACAGGCTTGTATTATTTCCTTTTGTTTTTGTCTTCCCGAAAAAAAATGGCAGCGAGAGAGATAATAATTTGAACTTAAGTTAACTTGGAGAAATTGTTTTAGTGAGCTTTTTCACTTTATGTTCTTAATTTGGCTGTCTTTAAGTTGACTAGATCTTGGCAAAGGCGGATTATAGTCAACCGCACTATGTCTACTACCGACAATGTATTGTTATTTATATTATATTACAATAATAAGGCCACATAATAGTTCACGACGTGATCGGAACATTATGATTAAGCATCGTCAGTAAATATCAAACCGCAAAATGATATTACACATCATTATGTTTCAAATAAAAAGTAAATTGTAAGGAGATTCTGCAATGTTTATTGTTGTCCAATTTAATTCGGTAAAATATTTATTACTCTAGATCGACGATACCATGGAACGTGGTATACAATTCAAATTCAAACATCTTTATATTTAAAAGTCCGGTGTTTGTGTGTTGGTCCTACCATTTTTTTTTAAAGAAAATCTGTAATTTATTAAGTGAAAAGAAAACTGAAACGTACATAGTCCTTTTCAATATATTAAAATCTGAGTTCGTTTAGTATAATTTTAAATCTCCCAGCTGCAGGACAGAGCCGTAAAAACGCAAAGGAAATCCAGCGATTTTTAGCGAGCGGTCCTAGGACTCGGAGGCAGCAGAGGGAGCATGGCGGCGGAGTGGGGGAATTCTCTCCCTCGCCGGTCGCGGCGCTCGATTATGGCTCTGGGAGATTTATAATTTTAAAGAGGTTTTAGGGCAACTCTTAACGTTTAGTTTTTTCGTTACCGTAATCGCGCACGGTTTTTCCGAAGCACCGATTTTCACATTCTCGAAAATTGTGCGAAAACCTAATATTATTTTGCGTTGAATTTTTTTTAGAAAAAACAGTATTAAAAGCTGTAATAAAGCTCCGAACGGATTTCCAACGAGTCTGAGTCTGTCTGAGTTCACCATATTGGAACATACATACGAGTATCTTTCAATATTTTGCGTCAAAAACGGATTTAAGTTAGACTGAAACAAATAATAAAACTGCATCTAAATATACTTGGGCAGTAGAAATTTCTTTGGCCGGTTATCTTACCTTCTGGGATGTGTCTCAGGTAGGTCACAGTAGTGACGGGACTCATCAATAATAAATTTCTAGCTCACCGCACTTCCACTTCTTCCTTTGTACGTTTTACGGTTTACTTTACGGCCCACTGGCGGTCAGAGGCATATCATTTATTTTCAGATTCTTTGATTTAGGGTTATGATTTTATGTATCGGAGGAAATCAGCTTTCTGACATGCAAAAACGTACAAGATATAAATACAGAGCACATATGCTATTATTATTTACTTTTACCAGTCAATTACTACGAGCAGTGTGTGAAAAGTTGAAACCTTCTCTTTACATAATACTTACAGCCTTATATAATTAGTAAAAAGTCTAGTTAATCTCAAAAAAAAGACTTATTAGAGTATTATTTTAAACCGACAGACCCGTTGTTTCCAGGTCCTTGGTGAGAACATTTTTACCATCGAGACCTCACTGTATGCATACTAAGTGCTGACCTCTACCATAGTGGATTATGTACACATCTAATTTTAATTCACTAACTTCTATTCGCCATAAGTCACTGTTTATTCAATATTTATAGATTTGAGATGACGATATTCGGCGGTATGTGGGTAGTGATTATTCTGTCTTTCGGACAAAGCCGTCTTGCGAAAGTGGTCGTGTTTGCCCCTGTAAGTTGCTCCGTCACCCGCGGCCTTGACACGTTGAATCATAGCCAGACAAAGGATCAGAAGCCAGTACTGTCCGCCTTCGGAGATACAGATGTCTCTTCAAATCTGCATGGTATTCGATCTTTGGGGTTTCGTAAGAAAATCATATTGCTATAGCGGTCTGCCGTTTCTTAATCCTACATTTGATAATCTGTTTCTCGTGTGCTTACATAGCAACTAAGATGGCTAATACCTATAATTTTCTTTTGAAATTTTCTTTTGAATATCAAAGGTATTTGCCATCTTAGCCATGGTATGCTGGGTAGTTTACATATGTCGTCATTGAATTTTCACAAATTCAATAACGACAATATGTGTATATTTTAAAGGCATAAATGTCTCACTTTATTGGTGATATAAAAAATATTTATGGTTGGTGGTTATGTCGGACTCGAACCAACTAAAAATCGCACGCCATCCCGTATACCAGAAGCCGGGGAACCAAGTGTACCCTAGAAAGGAAATCTCTGGTACCCTGAAGTACCTCGGGGCATCTATAACTTCCTTTATCCTATGACATTAATATAATCGTAGCTTAGTTGTGATTATTAATTTTATATTTCTAATACTTCTACTGATTTCGACTTTCATTCCTGACCTGCTGACTTTAAAGATTTAGCAATATATTTGCATTTTAAGCGTGTTTTATAGAGCGTAAAAATATTAGTAATTTGCAAGTTTGCAATTGTGATAAGGGTTATTATTATTATTCAAATGTCGTTTTCTATTGATGTATGGGCATTTATGACATAAAGTTTTTGTTTTATAAATTGGATATAGTTGATTTGCTTGCAGCGAATTGACTAAACAGACAATTTTAATTGCTATCTTGTTAAACGGTCCTGAGTGAGGATTGTTATTCTTCATATGCGAATGGATATTTATCAATTTAAGAATCAAAATACATGAAATACATATAGTTACAGAAAGGTCATATTATTGGATCTTTGGGAGATCTCTTTGGACCGTTTTCGGTAATCATCATGAGATGTTAGGTAATTTGAAATATGTGAATTTATAATTTCGGGACACTCATAGTATGTGACGGTACAATGCGATACAAAATTATTTAAAATATCTAAAGTTTGCTTGAAGAACTTTCTAATCTACGGACTCTGTTAGCTAAGCAGCTTGTGACCAAGGCCAGAGCAACATGGTCGAGAACTCAGCCAATTTAAATTTATTTTGTACCAAACCCAATACCAAAAATCCAATAAATCAGATAAATCAGACCATAAATACGACCCTACAAATCTTTCGAAAATAATGTACATACAATATTTGACTTACAAATTGAAACACCTCTGTCCTGTCAACGGCTCAGACACATTGCATATGAATGGCGGCTGAATTAGCAAAACAATATTGGTAGTCAGACATAGATGCACGTAGGCTCCAAAGGAATTTAACCAGCCGGATTTTGTTAGGGTAATGAGATAATGGAATAAGTTTGTGAATGAATGTGACGTATCTAATGATTACATTACGCGTAAGGAATGTGCTTTGCTGTGAAAGGTTTTGTATCACGATATATCCCTAACTACGCAGGACAACAGCACTGGGAAGGAAAACTTGATACAAACCATATACCAACCCGTCTGGCCAGCGTGGCATAGTAGGCCAAAACCTTCTTTCTAAGGAGAGGCCTATTTCCAGCAGTGGACTATTAGCTGTTGATGATGATGATGATGATTATATACCTATAGCCTAAACATAAGTAGGTAATAGACGTAGTAAGGAGGAAGTTGATTTTCTGTCTCAAGTTATTACGTTTGACCAATAATTTCCTCCAGCCAAGAACGATCGTATTCTAACCTGTTTATGACAGCGAGGTTTTTATAATAACATTGTATTGTATTAACGCTTTGTAATATATTAAGTTGGATACGGGCAGCACAGGACCGGTTGTTATGGTGAACATTAGGGGAGGTCTATGTCCATCAGTTTCAGTTCCTTTCGGCTGAGATTAATGAAAGGAATAAATAAATTATATAAGATTTTATTCACGTACGTGTATTATCCGTATGGTGATGGATTAAGAATACGGAGGGTGACCACGTCTATTCATCCCATGACTATCGTAAGAGCTGACTAAGGGAGCAAATTTATTTTAGCAATTACGCAGAACAACAGCACTGCAAAGAGAAGGCAAACTTGATGATATTATTTAAATATATACTTGACTATATTATTTAAATATTACGATTATAGTTTACAGGGGATTGCCTAAGAGTGAAGTGTCCTACCGCGTCGGTTACAGACGCATCCCTCAATATATACGTGTAAATACAATATACATTATAAATATATATATATATATATATATATATATATATATATATACTCAGGCATTTCCCCACCACCCAAACGTAGACTGGAAGAACATGCCTTCAGCATTAAGTCCGCCATTTCACGATTAATTGTAAGCTGTGCATAAATAATTAAATAAAATACTACTAAATATACTATAAACTGTGCTGTTTTGTATGTATTCATTGTTGTTCCTTTATTATTGCTAACTATTGATTTTTCATAACATTTGTCAATAAGTTTTTAAAAACAACAACACTGTATTCGGTGCAGTCAGACATCTGGAGATACGGATTTAGAGATCAAATATATTCCACATATAGTGTAAATAAATTGTTCATTCAATTTATTAGAAAAGGAATTATGATATCACATTGACGTCATAACACTACCTACGATTTTGCCTACGCTTTTAACGTTATTTTAGAATTCTATTTTAGGACTTAATTATGAGCATTTAACGTCACTTATATAAAACATCTATTAGTAAATATGCAAAAGGCCGTGCAATTTTCTGTTAAACCTTCGCAGCTATGTACTACCAAAACGACACGACATAAACAAAAATGTGTCTGTAATAGAGGATTTCCCGCGTCTGGGGCTAGCTCGAACTGCACTAACTTATAATTATTATAAACTCCACAGGATAAGACTAAGTTGTTTCATATTTAGCTTTCAAGTTTTTATCCTCATCACTTGGATAATTGGTGCTCCATCACTTTTGCCTCTCACAGCCAATCTGTGGAACAGTTATCTGTGGACAGGTAGTCACTTTCCACCAGGTGACCTGTCTACCCGTCTGCCCCCTCTTCCATAAAAAACAAAAACATTCAAACTAAAAATTTCATAAAAAAAAAATATTGTTTGCTATCGTCTTTTATGTAAACTCTTAAGTCATAGATCAACACACACAATAGCAACAATTTCTGTTCTGTCAAATAGTAAGCAAATAAATTTAATAAAAATTGAACTTATACAATATCTATGATATGCCTGTACCGATTAGCGGTTGAGCCTTATGAATAGAAAGGGCAAACAAACTCAACAAATTTATTCTAAATGTATGCTCGAGATCTGGACATAATACGAGTTTTCTTAAGTTTGTGTCCTAGAAGTCAAGGGTCGCAGATATTGGTTATGCCGAAGTGGCTTCTTATAACGGCACATACAACTCGTCTTTACCTAACTTTATATTAATACAAAATAAACTTGGTAAATCAGGAACTAATAACACATTTTATGCATTTTTAAATAATTGATTTATTATCTAATGAAGATCTAAATGTATTGTTATATATAGTTTTATAGACATAATACTTATATCTATACAAATAAATAAAATTGAAGTGTATGTTTGTTATGTCAAAAAAGTAGGGTTTTTTCATGCTCAAATGGTTCTTTGCACGATACCTATGTTTAAAAAAAAATTGTCTGTCCGTCTGTTCCGGGGGTTATCTTCGAAACGGCTTTACCGATTTTGATAATATTTTACTAACCGTATACAGTAGTAGAGTGTACAGAGTAACTTAGGCTATTTTCCTCTCAAAGAAACCCTATTAATTTTTTGTCTTGTCCGGGAATCGAAGCCACTAAGGCAGTGCTTTTCAAATTCCACGCGAACAAAGTCGCTGGTACCAGTTAGTATTATTTAAGAAAGACATCTAAGATGAACAGACTAAAAACAACACAGTCCTCTACTAATTCGATAAAAGCGATCTAATTCGATACCTATTGAAAAATCGAAGTATCAGAATGCCATGCAGAAGATTGAATGAAGAATTGATTGACGGAATGTGTAAATCTGGACTTAATTGCGACAATATTTATAAGCTACGATGGATCGGACGTGATGTTTCAAAGAGATGAATCCATTAAACGTACTTTATTTACAGCTGGTGATTTTTTAAGTCGATACTGCTTTTTTAATATAATCCAGGTTTACTTGATGACACCGTTACTGTTTAGGAGTTAAGATTCTACTCACATCATCAGAATATTTATAGGTAAGAATGATGTATGTAGCTTTCTATTTTAAAGTAAAAATCTGATATAGCTTGTTGCCCTCATATGATATGATACAGAAGATAAAAATCAGATAACGGGAGTTACGGGAGCTGGGTTTTTTCGCTGTCAACTTTCTTCTTTGATCCGTAACCCTATCTCAAACCCTCAATGCCTTTCCTGACATAAGATTTATGACGAAGATATAATTTTTTTTTGAGTGGTCACCACCACCTGCGTAGAACTAGCTGAACCAACTCAATGTTCCACGGTAGCTTGTGCCTTATAATCATGGCTAATAGCTTAAGTGGCGCCCTAATATTCTCTAGAAGAAAATAGGCTAGAATCCACGACCGTTATTAAATGAACAGATTCAGAACTTTTCCACAATTACCTTAAATAACCTTGTTTACCAGAACAGTGTTTTCATGTTAATTTTTTTTTTCTATTCCCAGCGTTGCGTGTGGCACTGCGGTGGCGGTGGTCGCTGCGCACGAGAAGCTGCTGCAGCCCACTACCGTGCTGTATGCCGCGCGCTGGTAGCCGAAGCTTTAGAACTAGCCTCATTCCTCGCCAGGGTGAGAGTTGGAGGCGCAAGGGACATGGGAGCGGCGGAAGATTCAGCCACACATCTGGACACGTTGCAGTTCTCTGATTGGGTTGGTATAGATTACTATTATACATTTACAGTTTGGTGTTATTTGATGTAGGAAAAAGTAATTTTCTGGCCTGTCATGACTAGTTTCCAAATAGGCTCTAAGTCCCAAAGTCGTCTAATAGACGAAGTAGAAATTGAATTTTAGGTAGGATAAGAAAAAGCACCGGGTGTAATCCCGAGTGACCATGACCGTGCTCTCCAAAAAAATTGCAAATATCATAAAACTATATACCTACATTTTTTTACACTTACCTACAATTATATACATAGGTACACATTAAACTATATATTTTTGTCCGCTGCAGACAGAGAAAGCTGCCTTCCGCCTCTTGAATTGAATTAACATTTTATATACGTGTATAAAGTGGCATTTAATGGAGTTTATATTATATACCCACCGCGATGATGGATCAATAAACGCGATACTCAAACTATCCACACAGTTGCAACATTCGTTAAAAGCTCATTACTATCCAGTGTTATGCCGGCAGCAATGCATAATGTAACTGTTGCATTATTTATATTAACAATCGCAACTATTTCGCACTGAGACGGTCGAAGTACCAATTACGTGTGAATATGTATGGCGCCCGCTATTAGTGGGAATTCCTACCCTGCGTTTGGTAGGGCTTTTCTGTGAGAACTAGGTACGCTTTTGGTCTCAAAGAGCCAGGCCATTAAGGAATAGTGTTGAACAAAGTTGCCAGATCTTACTATTATATGAAAGCTTTAAAGCTTTTATGTAAATAACATTTGACATAAAAGTCAAATTAATTTGTACCAGAGATTGCCTGGTGGTCGAAAGTCTACTTAAAGTTTTATATATTAATTTCCATTATAACTTAAACTGTCATTATTAGACTTTCAGCACCAAGTCAGGTCAACATAATAATAACGCAGGTAGCTTAATAGAGCGGTTTTCGATTGATTTTTAAAGTTAAAAAAAGTGCATAAAAAGTTCAAGTATTCCAAGTTTCAATATTTCTAAAAAAAAGCGTTAATAATATTTCACGTATTAATACATACAGTAGAAAAATCATATAATGAAAGGAAATATCCTGTTTTATCGTCTGTCACAAACACACTTCAATACTAGTCGTTCACCTTACTGGCAATCAAATTCTATAGTCCTGTAATAAAAGGATAATTTGGCAAGTAAGCAAGTTAGATACTATACTTCCGACCTACCATTAAATATTTAATACTATTATATGTAATTAGAACTACTTACTCAATGCGACCGTTACACAAACAGAAATACGTACGTCATAAGTTTTGTTTGATGATTGCTATGTAAAGATGGTCAGGACTCTGTTTGAACAATTAAGAGTATTTTTTTATGCTAGCGTTTCGATCCCTTTTTCATAACTTAATATCGATTTAAAATATTTTTTCACGTTTTATATAATTATTGGATAATATTTATGTTTTACGTGGTTGATCTAGAATATGATTAATTCTGGTAGCTGTAACGTCAGCTGCTTTGTTCTACGTATCTGTAACGCATTATTATTTCTAATTATAGTCAAACCGAAGGATTTGGAGGGCATTGCAAGTACGTAAAATAAAAACTATGGACTTGTATTTTGGCGCTTTTAGATTGACAACACAAAACATAATAAACCACATACTAGAATGTATGCATGCCATCTAGATGTCGTCTTAATGTTGATTAATATTACCACCTAGTACCTACTTATTGTTGTCGCTTAATTAATAATTAATCTTCTAGAAGAAAATTGATAGCAATAAAAAGAAATAAGCTTTCATGTCGATATTAATAATTATATTAAGATATTTCTTGTTCTTTCATTAAATGAGTAATATAGTTAGAAAACAAAATATTCGATTGGAGAAACATTTAGATTTGCCATTTTATTGATGAAAAACCAAGTTAGCTGTAATTTTCTGAAGCAGAGCCTAAATCACAAATGACTAGAACTTATTAAACGTTGCTTTCGCGCCTACTAGAAAATTTATAGCAATAACACAGTCGACCAATAACTCTTAAACTTTTTACAGGCGCGGTTTTGGATGCAAGTGATCGGTGAACTGCGGATGGGTGTAAAATTAAAGAAAGTGAGCTACTCTAGGACGCCAATAGAATATGAGTTAACGCCGTATGAGATACTAATGGATGATATAAGATCTAGGAGGTACACGCTTAGGAAAGTCGATGGTGCGATACCCCCAAGGTAAGAAGACATCTGTAATTTAAATAATTTAATAAGAATAAAATCATTCTATTTATTTAAGTTTTAATTCGTTTAGTGAATTGACTTTGGTCTATAAGTGGTAAAAATATTATGGGATATACCTTTCTTCAACCAAACAAATAAAGAAATGATTAGAAATCTTCAGAACTGAAAGATAATTATTGAGTTTTTAAAGTTCTCTTATGGCCAGTATTTCATTAAATTAAAGTGCTGAAATAGATAGAAATACGTGTCATCGTCTGCCATAGTCGACTTATTTTAATTTAATCTAAACATTTTGTTTGTTTCTTTATTGCAGTGTAAAGAAGGATGCTCACGCTATGATACTCGAATTTATTAGAAGTAGACCACCGCTTAAAAAGGTAAGCTCATTTATAAATATATATTAAAACAAAACTATATTTACAAAAAGTAATTTATTTCTTAATATGAATACAGCTTGAAATTTTACTGTTTGAATATTGTCTGAATTAAGTATGTTAACACACTAAGGAGGTTGTAAATTTAGGTCTAACACATTTTTAGTAACTATGAGTAGCTATAAAATACTAGTTTCAAATAGGCCAAATAAATTTAAACTATATGGTATTTTTAATCTGTGAAAGTAATGTTACAATATAATAATGAGATTTCTTTGATAATAAATAATTGAAATTTGAATCTAAATTGGCAAATATCGAAGTATCAGCAAGTATATGAAATAAATAAATAAAAGAATGAGATCTTTTTTATGGCATATGGTGGTAAACGAGCAGATAGCTCTCCTAATGGTAAGAGACTACTTGCTCATGGACCCCTGCAACTCAAAAATGCACAGCCCCCCTCCAAAATCAAGGGAGGGTTTCCAGCATTAAGGTTAAGCCTTTAATAGTTGGGCAGGAGCTGGATGCGAGAACCCCAGAATCGATATAAGTGGCGTGGCATATTCCAGCAGTTGACTGCGATAGGCTGATGATGATGAGCAAGAACTAACTCTGCTTATTTTGTCAGGCGTCCGATCGTAAGTTGCCGCCGCCTCGCCGAGAGGTGACTCCCAGAGAAAAACTCCTCGCCTCAATACAAGTCGGCAGACAACTGCGACCGACGCCATACTCAAGACGATTATGTAAGTACTTATATTTATTATAATTATAATTTATATATTAAAGGAATAATTCTCGAAAATGATTTCCCGGCAATTGCAGTTCTCGTAAGATCAAGTGAACTCAAATAGACGTATGCTACCGTAGAATGGGTATTGGTTTTTAAACAATATTTTTCTTATTTTGAAGGCAAGCTATTCAAAATAACAAAAATGCATTAAATAAAAGCTATAAATACCATTTAATTATAGAAACAAACCTTGACTTCCTACCGTTTCCTTTGAGTTAAAAATTGTGAAAAGAATAATCCTAATCATTCCACTTTTTTTTTCCGTGCGGAAATCCCCTCGTATACCACCTATCGGTGGCATGTCGGACTCGAACCGACTAAAACCGCACGCCGTCTCGGGTACAAATAGCTGGGGAACCAGGTATACCCTAGAAAGGAAGTCCCTGGTGCCCCGACATACCTCGGGCCATCTACAGACGAGTAGACGACCCCCCCGTGTGGGAACCCCATGTTCCCTCTGCCTAATCATTCCACTAGAAAAATAAAGCCCTATCCTAAATTATAAAGAAGAATCTAAGACAGGATTATAGTATTTTGTGGAATCCTCCCTACATGACAATATTATACTTATCCCAACTTCCTATTCCTAAACTATTCCTTACTTGTTCCAGATAATCCCATATAACCCAGGAACGTATTTTAAAAGTAATAAATTACTGATTATTGTTATTTTGTAATTATCCTATATAGAAATCGATTTTTGCTCAATAAGAATCGCAACTTTGTTACAATATTATATACAAATAGCACTCAGTCTTAGTCTTTTATTTGAGTATTTAGCACAATTGTAAGAAAACTTATTTTTAACTATAAGTTAGTGGACGCCTTTATAAAATATATTTTTTAAAGAAAACTCCCGCACTATTAATATATCCTGGGTCGCGGAGGACTTTAGAAACATTCATGAAATGATGTATTCATTTCATGAATGTTTCTAAAGAACACACAGACTTACAACAATAATTTGTGGATCACACAAAGTGTTGTCCCATGTGGGGATAGATATAAACTACTACGCCATCCTGTCCATCTAGGCATTGCTCTTGCGTTTTGGTGACTGATTGCTATATTTTTTTTCAAAGGCGCTCCACTGCCAACGTTTTTTTTTAATTAAACTGCACTTTAACTTTGTGTCTGTGTATTTATAATTGATTTTATTCTTTCGCAATATTGCCAGACTAGTTTGACAATTAAATAAGTATGTATGTATAAAATTGTCAAAATAGTCTAACAATAAAAATATATGTAATTCGCAAATAATATATTTAAATTGTCAGTAATGTTACAATTAAAGATATGAAATACTTCCAATCTAACCGACTGTTATCAAACACTAAAATGCATTGTCTTATGTGTACACGGATGTAGACTTGTAATTTTATGCTTATTTCATAATAAATCTACAGATAAAAAAACGGCTCTGAATCTAGATTTTCTTCATTCATTATATTAATTTGTTATGTGCTTTTTTAAATTATGCGGAACTAGAGATAGCCATCCATCGGCACCTGACACAAGTGATTTGCCGCCTTTTCTGTGTCCACCTCTGCGGTACAAATTTGGGGGCAATTGGGACCTCACTTATACAGTGAAAATCAAAGTAAGAGTTACTTAACACCGGTTTATTCTTGAGACCGTGGTATCACTCCGGTTGAGCCTGCTGCTGGGGAAATATGTTTTTTAAGGAAAACTTCAGAAGTACTTAAAAGCTGTGTATTGCGCGATGTTCGGACAGATTGTGTGTTAACCGACACAAGAAAAAGGTTAACATAAAAAGAAAGGTCCTTATATAACTATTGACAGTCACTATAATGTCCTCGTGTGTTGCCTTTATATGAGCAGGCACTGTGTTCGAACATTCCCCCGGACGTTGAAAGCAGCAGATCGACTTTCAACCACACGTAGCATCAACGGGCAGCGGGCAGATCCTGTTGAAGGCTCTCGTAATCACTCCAGTGTAAGTGTTAATATCCGCCACATAATAGAAGCAGAACCTCCCGTGCAGTCTGGTTACCACAACAACTAGACTGTATATAAACGTTATATGTATTGCTATACCTATTTTATATAAGTTACAATCAGACAGATAACAAATGATCATGCTCATTACAAATAATAAACAAGGAATCCACTGACCACTAGATCATCAGGTCACTACTTTTTATTATTTCATGCTGGTCACCTAACCCGTCAAATGCTTCAAATACACCTAAATCGTTACAGTCCGCGCTCTACGTGGGAAGTAGGTATTACGTCAAACGACACCTGCATGCAACTTCAACAATTTCACTATTGTGTTTTTACTTACATTCATAGCAACAGTAGACAGTAAGTAGTTTATTTTCCACTTACAGCGGACGATTGCATCATATGCAGTCATACATATATTAACGAGATGTATCGCGGTCTAGTTTCGAAACGCAACACAATGGAGCGATTACCTTTTATCTTTACCATAAAAGCTGAGATAAAGATACTAGAGGTGCTTTCCGTACCGCGCTTGAAATAAGCCGTATGGTGACGAACTAAGAATACGGAGTGTCACCATTGCTCATCCCATTCATCCCGTGGGTGTCGTAAGACCCGCCTAAGGAACCAAACTACGCATGATAATAGCACTAGCAAAGAGAAGAAAAATGAATTAAAATACATCAAAATATTAAAGACCCATTTTAATTATAATAATAATAATAATAATATCTACAACTACTTATAATGTAAAGCTAGAAAAGTTTGATTCCTTGAACGCATTTTCACAAGATCTAACAGTGTGTTATTTTAAACTTTTCTAGTTATATCCAGTATCTTATCCTAAGTTGAATAGATAAGCATTATAAAGATAACCAAGAAATGTTTATTAATATCGTATTTCTGAGAAGAAGAGTATATTTACGAGTTTATAACAGATTTTCATGCGTTGTTACAAACTAAAAAAAGACCCCAAGATTTTGACGTTAACAAGAAGGTTTTAACGAAATGTTTTAACATAATTTATCCATTTTCGCATTCGTTGTAAGCTCAGATTACAAATGTATAGATATTTCGAGAAATGTTCATATAATGTTCAATCTTAAGTAGTCACACAAAGTTTAAAATTGTTGTGACAGACGTGTTCATACTTACGAAGCCATTTAAGTCAAATCTTTAACAGCTTATACTGCGAGTACTCTGGTACTCAACACGACCGGAAAGGACACGGAAAAAGGTTAAATGTGTGAACAAATTAAGTAGGTAGTATAGAATGTCACAGATAGGTGGAATAGTAATATTTCTTCCTGATAAAGGGTATTTCAATATCGCAAGCACGCACTTCTGACTCCTAAGTTGCAGGCGTTCATGGGCGGCGGTAGTCGCTTTCCATGAGGTGAGCCGTCTGCTCTTTTACCCCGTATATCATTAAAAAAAAGTGAGCGAGGAGGTAACACACATACCAAGTAATTGACACCATCGTCTGACCATTTCCCAAATTTATTTGGCAGTTTACTTCTTCCATTCTCAATTCATTGCAAAACAGTTTTGGTCAAGTCAAGCCAAATATGTTTTCTTTTATGAACTGCTGCCTGTCAACGCCATGTAAATAATAGTTATATATTTATATATATACTCGTATTTATTCATTATATATTATGAACATTATAATTACTAGTATAATACTATGTTCATGACAATCGATATGTAAGACAGAACTTGATTTGGATTCATTTCGAATATCTTATACTATTTAGTGTAAGCGCTATTTATTAAGTGCTATTTATTATTCACCGTAGACTTTGTTACTTCATTAATGTGCTTTCTGAATTTTAATTAGGATATGTAAGCGTGCAAATAAATAGAAGTAAAAAAGTTTATATCTGGCCCTATGCCATGCATTGAATTGAAAAGGAAAATTAGCGATAATTTTCTTTTTCAATTCATAATAATCAGGTGACCCGTCTGCTCGTTTGCCCCCTTGTACATAAAAAAGAATGAGTATTCGAATTGACCTAAATTAATCTATTTACGTCAATGCACTCTTCTGCTTATCGTTTCTACTTAAACTGATTACTGAATTTCAGAAGATTCGTTTTATGAGGGGGCAAATGAGCAGACAGATTCGAGCGGAGTGATACCACGGCTTCACAGAAAACCGATAATAAGCAATTATTTTTGCAAAGAGAACTAAAACTGACACAAACCCTATACCGACCCGTGGCCAGCGCGGTATAGTAGGCCAAAAACTCATTTCTAAGGAGAGACCTACGAGTATGGCCAGTAGTGGACTATTAAAGGCTATTGATTGATTGATTATATGTAATATGTTTTCGGACATCTGACACACAACGCCATCTAGTTTCAAAATACGCAGAGTTTGTACTATGGAAGCTAAATTAACTGATAGAATATTTATTTATACTTCTTTTTGTGAATACATACGTATTATACATAGAAACCACCCGACCTTTGAAACAAATATTAGCAGATCATACAAAAATTTGGTCTGACCCGGAAATCGAACCCGAGACCTCTGCACAGCTGTCGCATGAAGCAATTCTTTCATTCTGTTTGGTTACCGGATCCCCTCTCCCTCTAATTCTGAAAGAGATTCAAAA
The DNA here is from genome assembly GCA_902825455.1 of Arctia plantaginis. Taxonomy (NCBI): domain Eukaryota; kingdom Metazoa; phylum Arthropoda; class Insecta; order Lepidoptera; family Erebidae; genus Arctia; species Arctia plantaginis. The sequence goes on from CADEBD010000288.1 coordinate 3,839,371, forward strand.
TGCGGCAACGAACCTAAGTAGAACCGAAAAATTAGAATAAGACAAGGTATTAATCACTTCTATTAAAAATATACATGAAGAGGTATACATAAAATTAATACTTTTAATAAGTATGAGTTTCTAACTACTATAAATAGGCATGTAAATACTATTACACATAGTTTACGTGCCCTGCATTGGTCACGTTACGTTGCCTCACTCGTAGTAGTGCACGTGCAGTTTGTGGTACGCGGACTGAAATTGAATTCCTGTAAACCCTCACACTCACCACGTGACCAGCTGTTACTGTAACCGGAATCTGTTTAACAGGTTTTTGTTTTGAAAAAATAGGTTTTCCGCGGATTGTGATGGAAGTGCTAATAAACATAACTGTCAATGGCCTTTATAAATTAATAATAATAACGTTATAAAAATTATTTCTATATTATTAAACATCCAACGCTGTAATATGATTATATCGTATTGTGAGCTAAAGTTGAATCGGTATTCTGCTAGTCTTAGTAATAATTAACTACGAGAATACCTTTTCTAAGATTTGTGAGATCGACAGTAGATCGGAACTGAATTTTGAACGAATTTTTATTACGAGAATTGACCTTCTGATCCCAAACTATGCAGAGCCTATGCTGAGGTAATCAGACTGCTGATAAACATACTTAAATAGTTTCTTAATCATCTCATCACACAATTATTAGTCCTGGGTGGTAATCGAACCTACGACCTCCGGCATAGTAGTCACTAACCACTAGATCAACTGGCCTGTCATATTCTTCATCAGTGTGTATTTGTGTTTTCAACTCTAAACTACTGCAATGTTTTAAAAATGGCTATAATTTATTAACGCATAAACTTCAGACCTTATTATTTTACTCACTTGTAAGGAACAAATAACACGTACCAAGAAATTCATAACTTGGAACTGCTATCTTTTTCAGCCTCACTTAACACTGAAGTTGGTCCATAAACAAAAAGTTTATCCCAACAAGAAATCACTCTTGCATCAATAGAAATTAGGTTTATATCTCCAAGACAAATCATGGCGTCTTTCTGTCTCTACCGTAAATCTATCTAGATGTCTAGGTCAGTGGGAACTGGAATATCGACCTGGATACTGCGTTATGAAACAGATACTCTTATGTAAGTATACGCAGTGTTCCCAACGTTGTGCGTTTAGTACAGATAACTTTAGTCTAGTTACACTAGTGAATAATAATTATGTGTACAATTACATAGTAACATTCTATGACTCACCTGTTGGTCTAGTGGCCGACTGTTAAACCAGTGGTCGTGGGTTCGATTCACAAAAAAGGATAGGACAAAACAGGAGCACGTTCATTTGTTCTCGGGTATTTTTATCTGTAATATCTATGTACTTAGAAATATAGGTATAAGTATATTTATCAGTAGTCTAGTTACCGTAGCACCGGCTCTACCTAATTTGGAAGACACTAGGCTTTTTTGTCTGCTTTTCCGTCACCAGTGGTGAAAACCACATAATTGCCAAAAGTTAGCTCTAGCTTAGAGAATATAGAAAGTCGCATTAGAATTTCCATCTTTATTTTGTTCTGACGAATTGGTTTACGGTATACCTAGAGTCCTAGATAATGTCTTCTCTGTCTAATTGCTAAATGAAAACAATCTCAATGTAAATAAAAATAAAGTTTTTATTGTATATGATAAAGCTATTAATAACTTGCAATATAAACGTTTTTGGTTGACGATTATGTCAATCGACTATTATTTACTGTCTTGTCATCAAACAACGAATTATAAAACCAAGAACGGCTGAGTTTCTCAAAGCTTTTTTTCTCATTTTTGTCTTTTTTACCTTCTTTCTTATTTTTTCCGCCGTAACAGTATAGGAGCGAAAAAATGCGCTTACAATAACCACAATAGGTTGAAAGCAAAATAAAAATAAAACTTGGTTTACAAAAGAATTGGTTCGGTTGGCCTGAGGTTCCATAACCTGCTTGTTTATTTATTTATTTATTTATTTTATGTTTAGACAATATTCATTTTATGAATTCAATGGACGATTAAAATAACCAGATATCCATCTCCAGCCAAAATAAAAATAAAATAGGCAATTCAATTTTATTAAAAATAACACATATTTTTTTAATTTACATTTAATTTAAAAAGCCCAAAATCGATCTAAGTGGCGTGCAATGGGAGAGGCCTATGTCCAGCCGTGGACTGCGGTACGCTGATGATGATGATGATATTTAATTTTGTTCTGCGCTACTTTTTATAAATGGTTTTATTTATATGTGTATTTAGGGAGACCCGACTACTTTCGGACCCGAATTATGGTCAACGAGATTTAAGAGGTGAAGCAATCTTCCGCGTTGGATTCAGAAACTGCATTTAGTGCATCCCTGAAATACACATGTGTATAAAACCGTTTGTCCTATGAAAATATGACTACCATCCACTAACGTTTTTATTCCTTCCCTAGACCTCTTACCTTACCCTACTTTTTACCCTAAACCTTCACCGATGGAGGTTCCATCGACCCAACTCAGTTTTGTGGACTGTTCATTACCCATCCGTTTTTCATTTGTTTTTCATGATATGTTTGCGTTGGCCATATAAGATCCAGACAAAGTTATTCTGAAACAATGTAAAATATTATTAATTAATCAAACATTTGTACAATAATAGGTTTATTCTTACGATAGGGAAAACCCGCAAGATTGAGATCCGCTTTTCTTAAAGCAAGGCACACAACGAGCACATCTTACCGCAGTCTGTGCCAGATTTTATTGACGCGCGGTCGTGTGTGGTTGATCTTATGAAAAATACGAATTTTAAAAATGAAATGATTATCTTTTGTTTAGTTCTTTTTTAATCGATTGAACTAGGAAAGGGAAAGGATGTGGTAATTAGATTATTGTTCGTGTGCGGCTTCAACCCTTACCTAAGGTTCTGCCTTATGCTAACAGGATTTTGTGTTATATCAGGGCAATCCACTTTAGTCTGCGCGGCAAAATTATTGAGTGCGGTGTTGTTATAATTGACTTTGTTATTAAATTGTTCGCGATAAAGGATTAATTTAGTCTTTCGGCGTTTTAAAGTGTTATAGTGACTTATTTAACTCTGAACTTTAAGTGTAATTTTTAAAGATGGGAGTGTGTATTACAAGTACTTTGGCTATGGACATCACTCGTAAGTACTTTTGATTTCTTTTTTTTTAAATTTAAATATGGAATGTCAAAAACTTGCATTCAGAGTTGTTATAGTTAAAAATGTTTCCGGCTTTTGCATGTTATCGCATTCTTTCACGTACCATCAGTCTTAGAATTGTCTACATCAGGTTTTAGAATGTATTTGTTACAATTTCGCATAAACACGAGAGTAAACACTACTATAAATAGGCATGGTGACACTGTTAAAAAAAGTGAATCATCGAAAAAATTATACGTCATTCAAGACATTGCATACTTGGTAAGTGGTCGCTTTACCTTATAATAACAGTTGCTGGACCAGTTTCAGTTGTTCATAATTATCGTACGGCTATTAAGGTACACATTTAACATTCCTTTTAGAAATATACACAAACTGTGATGATCATAAGGTTCACTATAAGAAGGTCCGTTCGCCTTGTTTTTTTTTGTGTTTTTAATCATTAATAAGGGTACCGGCTGAATTAATCTATATATGTATAAAATTTATAAAAAGTCATGACTATAAAACAAATAATAGACAATGAGTCTGTACAATTATTAAATTATTAACAGAATGTAAAAACGGACAGAAGTAGTGAGTCGGAACTTCTTACACGTATTAGGGTGGCAAACGAACAGAATATTATTACAAACCCTATCACGGCTATTAGGTACGTGTAACATAAAATCTACTTCTGTTCTCAATTAACGTCGACAAAGGATAAGTTTCTTAATTTGGTTGTATTTGTTATGATCGTTACCTCGGAAATCCGTCAATTATAAGCAGTTTTTTTTTGCTCGTCTGCCCTCTTCTAACATAAAAAGAAAAACATTTGGAAAGGTTTTTAATTTTTAACTCCTTATACCGTTCCTATAACTTTTGAAAACTTCCGTCCGTTTTGAAGAATGGGACCAACAGACAGTATAGATACTATAGTGTCTCAAACACAGTTTTTACTTATTATTGACATCACATCACATCAACAGCCTTTAATAGTCCACTGCTGGACATGAAGTCTCTCCTTAGAAAGGAGGTTTTGGCCTATTAACATACAAAGAAAAATAAATAAATGATCTCCACGAATTCAAAACCTCCTTTTTTACGTCCTTAAAGAAAGAACACCCGTGACCATATATAATTATTTAAGTCCTTTAAAAATAGAACACTCGTGACTATTAAATATGTTTTTACTACACTCATTTATGTGAATGTAACACTTCTTCTTATCAGCCTTCATCTTTTCGTGTGAGCGTTAAAAATCTTTGTTATCAGCGAGATAGTTGTAATCTTGTATTGTTATGTGAGTTTTGCGTAACTATCTGTGTTAACTCGGGAATACGAAAATATAAAAAACCTTTTGTTTTCATCCTCCTCTGTTAAGATAGACTTTTTATTTTATAGTTAAAGATAATGTAGCCTAGGAATTTGAACTGGTAACTCCATTCTATATCTATCATGTATATCTTTAAACATATAGTATGTACAAATACATATTATTTTATCCTTGTATCAGTGCGTTTTTTTTTAAATGTGAACGTGTTTGAATACGCTCCTAGTTGGTTTAGATTTACAACAGGAATGCGCCGCGTTCGGTTCTTATATTTTCTTTACGTTTGGCTACCCAATATTGAAATATTAAACACAATTTATGGTATACTAGCTTATGTAAAAAGCGGTAAAAAGTAGCGATTGTTATTTGCTGATAATGTAGCTTTCCATTGTTGACAGAATGTTTAAAATCGGTTAAGTGGTTTAGGCGTAAAAGCGTAACAGACATACATGACACAACTCACTTACACATTTATAAAATAAGTATGGATGTAGTACTACCTACATGAAAATGTAGAAAACTGGACGGACTATCTCTAAGAACTTATTTGCAACAAAGTGTTTCAAACGACACCATCTATTTTCCAAAAGAGACGAAACTTAAAATGCTTTAAATCTCAGATAAGATTAGATTACAGTAGCTATCTGCTCTTTAAACACCTTAGAAACCAAATGCAATGCAAAGTTCCTCGTATTATACAGACCTCACTAATATTTCATATTTACAGTTTCTCACGCAAAAATGTGCAATCTTGAAGTTGTTTCTAGGCAAGTGAACTCCATTACGATCTGCATCATTACTTAACATCAGTTTAGATAGAAATCTAATGCGAGCCTATTGTGAATAAAATAAAGGAGATGAAATCTATGTCAACACTGAGGTTGCAGGAGCATTTACCCACTTATATGTAGATACTGCCTTAAACAAGGAGACCTATTGTTCAAATTTCCACCATCTTCTTTTTTCTTTTTTTATCATTAATCTAATAATAACTATTATTACGAACCATTGTTGCTTATTATTACTATCGATCTACTACTACTACTATCAATCTGAATAATAATGATTACATTATTATTCACATTGATCAAACGTGAGGGAAAAAAAGTCTTGTTTATTTTAACCGACTTAAAAATAGGAGGAGGTTGTCAATTCGTCGGAATCTTTTTTTTTTGATAACACTAAAGTTGACAGAGAGAGGAGAACCACTCCACTTTTTTTATCTAAGCTTTATTAATGTGGATGTAGAATACATAGACAAAAAATTGTTTACAAAGCCTCGTCTGCGAGTTCGCAGATTAAATATTAAATATCTAAAACATCGAAGCATAACTAATTTAAAATGCGTATACGTAGGCAAGAGTATATGTAAACATTATCGTTACAAGCCAGATCTTAATTTTTCTCAAATTTTAAGGTTATTTGACGGATATATAACAAGGACCGATAGAGCAAAGAAAGAGAGAACTTATTATGTTGTTTGTATGCTGAGAGTGTAAATGCAAATTACACGTACGTGAGTCGAAAACAGTGCAAAGGACATACACAGACTAAGGATTTTAATCAGTTCTCTAAACATTTATCTTTACTTTTTTATGGTATTCTAGCTGTACCCAAACACGTTTCGCACAATGTGGTTGCATTGAAATAAGGAACAAAACCGACGCAAAAAATATAATAAAAACAATCTTTGAAGCATGTTGTTTATCGTGTCAAAATTGGAGCTCAAATTTTTTGCCGTTACTTTTCACGTCTATTTGAGCTTTTAAAGCGTACTCAAACCAACTTAACATTTTTATCCTATATATGATTGAGGGGAAAAGGAGCAGATGGGTCAAGCTATGGTAGTTGACTTCCACTACCCATGGACACCTGAAACTCACAATAGAGTCTACAGTGTATTGCCGCCCGTTGAGTAACCTCTCCTCCGCCAGAATTAGGGAAAGCGGGGTAAACTGACTCACTCAGTGAAAAGCGACGAAAGAAGAAATTGGTTAAGACCGGGTTTCTGTGAAGCCGTGGTATCACTTCGGTTGAGTGGGTACATTTCTGCCGAAGCATGGCTCTCCCCCGACTATCTTTTACTGTGATAAAGCTATATAATTTATGCGCTTATTTATTGTTTTTGTTTTAATTGCTTAGTGTTATTTATATTAAAAATACAGGCGAAACAACGGCGTATAACTAGTATGAAGTATGCAGAAAATTCCAATGATTTTTGACTCAGAATCATGGTCTGAATACACTATTTCAGTATTCGAAACGATGTCCCTTACACCCTGTATATAAATTAAGCAATTTTAAACTTTGACGCGCTCTCATATAAAATTGCTGATTTGCAGATCCTACATTCTTAATGGGGACGGGCGAATTACGCATGCCCAATTCTCACGTTAAAACTCGTTACCCTCTCGGCGATTAGCACCCCATTGTTGTGTTATTATTTTAAACACTTAGGAATAGCCGTCACGGTCGATTCCTATAGTAAGTAAAATGAAATACCTGGTATTTTAGTTTCCATTTGCTGTTTATTTTATCTCAAATTTACGATTAAACAGTAGAAAATCAACTCGCTTCGGATCATTAATCTCGCCTCTAATACTGTTTCATCAGAAAAGTGAGAACAATCGGTTTGTCAAACTTTCCAGCCTGCTCTGTTTCACTAATACCGAGTGCGGTTAGCGCCAACCACAGTTTTTCATATCAAAATTGCTAAATCGATACTTATTTTTGTCAATTCAGCGTTATAATAGCCACGATCTCATGTCACTTCATTTGATTTTTATATAAATTGTGTAACGTATCATGTGGTTATTTTTAGTAATATTTACAGTATTTTTTTTACTTTTGCGATTATTAGTGTCGTTTGTGTAAAGCGGGACTTAATCGTGACGTTCCTTTTCTAGTCCAATTCGATCACGTTCGGTTTTCAATTCGATCGCAACGTCCGGTATTCAAAAAGGTATTGTAAGGTATAAGATTAAGCTATAATATTTCTATGGTTAAGAACGAGCGGGTAATACGAATCGTAATCACTATCTACATTATGGCAATCTGGCATTGAATGTCTTACCAATGTCTACTAGCTATTACGACCTTCTACAAGAAAAGTGCAAATAATCCCATTATTTGTTTCATCTCCGAATCTCCGGTGACAATCATGGGTTGGCTAAAGAAAGTTAACCGAAGCGACGGTGCAGAAATTTTGTTATTTTTGTACTTAAAAAAATCACTTGTGAAGTCTAAGCGACCGATCCTAACGACTTTATAATTAAGCTGAAACGAGGTTATTCATCAACAGCAAAAATGTGATAGCTAACTGTTAGTTGATAGCTAGTTTGATTAAAGTTAATTGGACTCGGCGAATCACAAATGGTTTTCAAATTGTAAAGCATAAAAAATGTACAAAAGACCAAGTAAAAAACTAGTATTAGGCGTTCTGATAGTAGTGTAGTATTTGCAATTTGCTGTTTTGTTAGAGTCGTCTATTTTTAATCTGAAAATTTAAATATAACATTGCATCTAACTTACGATAAAATCGATTGATTCACACTGCAGCAACCTCTTCGCAGGCCTTGAAATAAATCAGAACTAATTCTCATTTGTATTTTACAACGAGGCTTGCTTAAATTTGATTTTAGTAAAAGAATAATGAATTCCAAAAACGCTCTAAATAAAATTGGTAAGTGACATCAAAGTATTGGAATATTTTAACATCGTTTTTATATTCAACTTCTGTCAAATCGATTATACTAGGGATGTTAACTTCGTAATGAACGTTTAAACTTTATTAAAAAAATTGTTTTAAATAAAAACTATTCAATATTTAATATGATATTAAGGATTATCAAAAGGTTATTCAAGTTAATGCAAGTATAAATAGATTTATAAATTAAGAATAATTTTTGTCATTCATATACTGTCTCGCCAGCGTGGTATAATAGGCCAAAACCTCCTTTCTAAGGAGAGACCTATGTCCAGCAGTAGACTATTAAAGGCTGTTGATGATGATGATGATGATATAAAGATATAGGGAGGCTTAGAATATAATTAGTCACAGATACTTAGCTACGTGATTATACCAATGATAACAGCTGTTTTTTGCTGAAATAGGCTGGAATTGATGTTCTAAAATAATAGAAAATTCAACATTCTTATATTTAGATTTCATCCGTCTTTAAACAGGGGAGAAATATTTGACACCATCATTTTTTTATCTATGACCTTCTTTCGTTCTTAGTAGCTTAATTCCATTATACTCGTACAAGTATAGATAGATGTATTTGTTACCAAATAGTATACGTAACTAGCGCAATTTCAATGTAAAAAAATATAATTGTTGGGCTGCTGTAACCGCGATAAATAAAACTTCCAGCAAACATTTCATTACTCGTGTAGTTTAGTTTAAATTATTTAATTAGTTATAACTAAATTTCAGTGTTGTTTTATTAATCATAAAAATGTTTTTATTCAAGTAATGATCATACTTGCTTAAATGAAATGTCGAACTACTTTCTTTATAGAGTTGTATACAGGTTAACACACACAACATTAACACTAACCAATTTTGTCTTCTAATGGATCGTGCAATAAATAATTGCTCATCCATAATATTTTATTGAGTAATAGATTTTATGTAATTTGTAATTTACACCGCGGGAGTTCTCCATTCACTTCGATGTTGACCTGATACCTAACTGCTGTGTAAAAGGCACTTGGGCGCCTTTCGCTCAAATTAAGTATCTTTACGAGGCAATTAATGCACTTACTACGACGCCAGTTTTAGTAAAGTTTTAATTCTACCTAAACGTTTTTAAAATCGATAGGTTCATTTATTTATAGTGATCACCTTTTTTGTTACACATGTATTGGTATTGGTTATGGGCTCCGGTTTACGCATTTAGACTCAAGATGGTCCTTTATGCGTCGAGGACAGGTTGGCTAGATGCGCCAAGCTCGCGTTCACAGGCTTATAGGAGCGATTTTGTATCAGGTATGATACTTGCCCGTTCTGTGGCCACTCCCTCGCATTCCAGGATTACGTGGGCGGCCATTTCTTCTGCTTTTAGACATACTCTGCAAAGAGGAAAGTCCTTCGCATTAATGGTGAATAGTGGTCGGATTCAGGGCTAGGTGTCCTTTTATAGTTCCTACAACTATTCCGATTTCTAGTCTGCTAAGACTGACCAATCTGCAGGTGAGTCGTAGTGTGACTTCAGTCAGCACCAGTTTGGACTGCCCGCAGCCGGGTGAGTTTTTCTACTTCCGGTTGTGTGATTCACAAGTCCGTTGTCTGGTCCAGAATCAAAGTTGGTTGAAAGGTAGTGGCAGCAATATGGTTGGGCCGGTAGCCGGGCCTTTAATCCATTGGAGTAGTATTTAATGTGGCAAGCTGCTCCAATGCTTGATGGCATTCGAAGACAATACCAGAGGACACTGTGTTGCCCTCTAGTGCCTTTAGTAGGGCCATGCTGTCTGACAGCATTCGGATGTTAATGCCCCTTGACATGGCTGTTGTGGCGGCGCAAGTTATTGCCTCACATTCGCATTGGAATATGAAACTGTGTTGGCCTAACGCTAATGAAATATACATATTTAGGTCTTGCAAAAAAACTCCGGCTCCAGTTCCTGACTCAGTCTTGGAACCTTCCGTGTAAATTCGGACTTCGTTGATGCCGGATTGATCTTGGTCATTTTCTTGTGTTACACATGTATCCATGAATATTTGGCACGAAAGACCAGGTTAGGCCTTTGTATAATTTTTTATAGTATTTCAAGAGAGGTTGTGGACACAAGAAAAGGAATGAAAAGTAACTTTATAGATTATCTATATGGCAGTAATATACTGGTTTGTCATCAAATCATCGCTATTTCGTAATGAAGACGTTCATTACTGAAAAAATCTTCACCTAAAGAACCACTATTTATTACCGACCGTTAATTAAATAGATAGAATAGCTGAGGTCTTATGTAAATTGTTTGTATTAGCTGTATGTTTTCGGTATTTTAAAAACGTTTTTGTTCAGTATCTGCCGAATAATGAATATTTGAGTGTTGACCAAAGCCAAGTAATAGATTATGAGATGTTTACTGTAACGTTAAAATAAACATGGATTTAATTGTATTCTTTATTTAAATAGTAAACAATGACAACAGATTACACGTCAGAAGGTAAAGACAATAGAAACTATTTAAAAAATACATCCGCATCTGTTTTACTGTTAACAAATTCACAAACAATGATTAAATTAAATACAAATTTAATAAACTTGAAATATTTATCGTGTAGATTTATATTTAATTAAAAGTAAATAACTTGATAAAATAAAGTTATGTTTACGTATTTTATTAGAACCATATTTGGAACAAGTATCAAAGTGGCATTTACAAACGATAACCAATTTTATTGGTTTAAAACGTCATTTTTATAAAAATTTGAACCTGTTACTAAAGTCATATAAGGATGTAATTAAAATGGAGGACAGAAATGTCGAAGAAATAGTATTCAGTTCGACAAAATTGCTACAATTCAATGAAACAGCGATGAAACGATTTCTCAGTATTTACGTGTGTGCGTGCAGACAGTGTTGTGATCCCTCTATAATTATAAAAATTGAAGAAATTTACCTACATTCTCGTCGAAATGTTTTTATTCACTTTACATTTAAGAGTGTTTCTTGTAAGGGACATTGTACATACTTATATTAATATTCAAACTTTCCTCTTCCATTACATCTACACCTACTTTGAAATACCTTTCTAAGTTTACGATGTACTCGTAAACTTAGAAATGTATGTTTATTTACAGAAGTACGAAAACCTATCCCTGTTTTTGTTATTATATTTAAAAATATATTGTTCTATTTTAACTTTTCTTAATTGACGGTAAGAACTTCTTTATGTTTTAAAACTATACATCCTCTTTCAAAACACCACATTCACTGACATCCTCGCATCTCACGTCAACGACCTTGTATGTAGTCATAGTTAATCGCACGAAGATCTGACCTAATCAATTCCACATTCAAACCACAAACGAGGCCAATAGTCTCATTTTTTGCACTCTTGTAACACATGCGAATGTTTTTGATCGTAAAAGAGTGAATGTGCTATGTGCGGTTTTTAATACCTATTTCTGAATTTGAATTTTTTTTTCATTGGAAAAATTTCCTGTTTTTCTTTATTTGAAAATAAATATAAATAAAACAAACTAACTTTTTTCATTTTCATCACCTTATGTGCTTTTGGTAAGCAGCGTTTCACAAAAATACAAAAACATTTATTCTTTGGTGTATTTGTAAAGTTTTATTAAAAAAGAGTTGAGTCGTGACTCTGCTTTGGGTGTGAAACTGACGTCAGTGAAAAGCAATACAACGCACAAAGCTCTGTTACATGGCTGGTGTTGCCAGCCTTTCTAGGCACCGATTACATTCTAGGCACCGTTAAATAGCCAGCGTGGTCTATGCGGTAGAGGTCTTGACATTAATTCCAAATTCAAAATATTTAGACAAAATATTCTTGGGTCATCCGATGTTAATGTGTATGACGATGTTGAATATTGTGCAATAGAAGATAAGTTCGATTTCGAGCGTGAGACACGAATGAGACTAGTCACGCGAGCTTAGCAATGCATGAATGTGCGAAGGACATTGTTCTTCTTCTTGTCATGACTGCAAATGGCTTTGTTATTGTTTTATAATTAATGCCTATGCCTTAAAAAAACTTAATCGCTTATTTTTCGTATGTAATATGTAGTTTCTCAGCCCTATCACGATTGACTTGTCTGTGTGTCACGATTTCTGAAAGTTTTGGCACTAACTGATCACCTGATTAAATTTTACTGTCATTCCTTGTCCATAGAACACACACACATACACACTGCGGTGCATTTGGAATATTGAGCCAACTTTCGAACATAATAAAATGTATTCAATATACTGTCATTGTAATTTAGTGTCGAGGCCAATTAATTTAGTATAATACAAGCTGTCACAAAAAAATTGAATAAAAAATGCCATTTTGCTTGGCCTTTGATAGTAGATTTTTTACAATAGAGACCACCTGTTTGGAAACGTTTATTTTGAACATAAGTTTGAAGTCAGCAGAGTTTTAACGACATTTGCGGAGGAAGAATGACGAAGAGTTTTATATAATTATTTAGAAGAGAGCACAAGTTCCTACCCGTAGAAGAACGCACACTACCATCATACACAAAAATATATTAATGTATCACATCCAAAAATATTAAAAGTATTTTATCTGTACGCAATATTCCTTCTACTGCAACTAGTATTTTGTAGAAATACAGACGACGAGACAGATTATAACCTAGTTTGGGTAGCAGTAGTTTCTATTTTTTACCAATATATCTAATAAAAAAATTGTTTTGTACAATTGGACTGGTTTTTACTGGTATTGAATTAATTTATTATTACAATTTATTGTGTTCCCTCTATTTTCTGTTAGTGTGTAAAAACATCAAAAGAAAGAAAAAGTAAATTCTATAAAAGTATAAATGCAGTACATAACACAACGATCCCTGTTTGCTAAATAAGATTTATGAAACAGAAATAAAATAAGTGAGTAATAGGTAATACCTACTTTTGTTTTTTCTTGCCTAAATTGAAAGTTGGTCGACAGTTGAGCAAAAAAAGTTTATTTTGAAGATAGGAAACTGTGCTTCACTTTGTATTCTAAATAAATGTATTTGAAAGCTTTATAAGGAAACGCTAACGGGATCAAACGGTATTATATTATAACATTTAGGTTTTTCCTTCGCTTTGACCGTTTTGGTGACTAGTTTTATATTGTACAAGCTTTTGCCCTCTGCTCCGCACCCGTGTATGACGCTTATCGCGGTAAAAAGTAGCCTATGTTACTCGCTGATAATGTAGCTTTTCATTGGTGTTCATTTTTAAAATAGGTTTAGTGGTTTAGGCGTGAAAGCATAACAAACAAACTCACTTTCACATTTAGAAGTATGGAAGAGTAATTAAAGCTGTAATAAGGTAGTAAAAACAATAACAAGGCGTTAGGGTCTAAATACGATTATTTACATTTGCATTCATATAACTTCCTTAATTAAAACTAACGTCTTATTGTGTGATTTTTTTAAATCTTTTTTTTATTGAAACTGGCACACTGGAGACGTTTCAAACAATTAAAAGTATACGCAAAGAACACCCAGACCAGAAAAAAAATCTGTGGATCATATAAACTTTTATCCCGTGCGGGAATCCTGGGAATCTATCATGACAAATTAATATAAATACTGAACACGTATAGCTTTATGTAAATGTGACATAATATTTTATTTTATATCATACTAGCTGTCATGCAACTTTAAAAGGAATAAATGTACCCCGTTTTCGCATTTTTTTTACGTTGATACTCGGCTTTTTGTAGTAGCATGATTTTATTTTATTATAATATACGTCCTTTCTCTAAGAAAGGGCTACCAATACTATTTTAACCGAACCAGTAGTTCCTTAGATTACCCCGAACATACAAACTCATTTAGGTGTGGAATTTTAAAAATCATCTCTTAGTGCAATCCTACGTCATCTAAGGAACATTTGTGCAAAATTACATGCTTCTAGACCCAACGGTTGCAGCTGTGTGTTGATAAATCAGTCAGTGGATCTGTCAGTCAGTTTCTTCTTTTATAGATATAAGGTATTGTAAAAAAAAAAGTTGCTTTTTTCTACATATAAACATTAAGTATTCCAAATTTGAAATGAGTATTTGTTTAAAAGGGACGCAAAGAATTTTCTTCACATATTAATACGTAGATTACGTAACTAATCTTTTCATTACAATTGCTATTCGCTAATAAGTTTACTTGCTATAGTACACGCATTATATGACGATAAGTTTTTTTTAATTGCGTAATAACATTCCGATACTATTGAGTTTTTGATGTATTGTTTTGCTCCGTTTTATAAAACACGTCACTGTGAATGACGCTCTGCAATTTGATGATTAATAAACTTTATAAGTAGGTTAAATTCATAACATATTTTTTATGTTAAATACCGTAAAATTACTCGTATCTTCCAATATATCAATGGTGTATGCTATCTTTTTAGTGCAAGTTTATGGGTAGCTGAGACTTATACCTACGAATACTTGTTTGCATTATTGGTTAAATACTAATGTATATTTATGTACAGAAGGAAGTTGATTTTGCTTTTGTTATGTATTGCAAATATCCCTTAATATATAAGAGCAGTTTAAGAGCCAGAGCTAATTCGAAGTAATAATAATATTTAAATATTTCACGATAAGAATAATATTTTCACTCATTTCACACATAGCTGTTTGGTTCCAAACTAGGCAGAGCCTGTGCTATGGTAGCCAGACTGCTGATTAACATACTTCATCATCAACAGCCTTTACTAGTGCACTGCTGGACATAGGCCTCTCCCTAGAAAGGACGTTTTGGCGTACTACACCACGCTGGCCAGACGGGTTGGTATAGGGTTTGTGTCTAGTTTTCCTTCTCTCTGCAGTGCTGTTGTCCTGCGTAGTTTGCGCCCTTAGTCGCCTCTTACGACACCCACGGGATGAATAGGGGTGGTGACACTCTGTTTTCTTAATCCGTTACCACAGGGACTTACTTATTACATACTTATATATATCAAAATACATACATATTATAGATAAAGTACACCCAGTCTGCAATAAAGTGAATGCATATTTAGAACAAGTTACGTTCCATCCATTTATAACTTTGAAGATTATGTTTGCTATGACCCCGAATATCCAAGATGGCAACGATAAAGAATATATTACATTTCTTATGTTAAGCTTTCCGATTCGTAAGAAACAAATTCTTAGTTAATGTTAGTGATGCGTGGTAACTCAGACTCGCAATTCCGGGTTCGGTGACCTTACCCTTGCTGATGCAAGAATGCATTCAAAGTCTTGAGTTGAAACTTCGACCATAAAACGACCATAATGTAAAAAAAAATGATTTATGGTATTATCATGGTATAACTGAAAAGTTTAAGAAGAGACTTTGTATTTATGCAACGAGTATATAAAATAATACTGTGTTATATGACCAGGGTCGTTGTTGAGGTCTTTAACAGAAAGCTCTAGACGGGTCAAGGGAACTACCGCTTGGAATTTTGCCAGCGCAACGCGGACCGTCTTGCGAAACACTGAACAAGTTTATTTACTGTTCACGCTTATAAGAATTTATGTGAGGGCGAATTTTTATAATACTGTTATTTCCGAGTTCCGGATTAGATTTCCCGATTAGCTTTGTAATAAATGATAAATAAAAAAACATGCGCTCTTCCGTAACTGTCGAATTCTAAGATTAGATATTATTCAATCCTGTTTCAAATTGTCGACAGTTTTTAGAGCTTTTAAAAATTAATAGCGTTTGTAGTAATTTTATCTCTATCAATGTTCTAAAGCTTGTGTTCTAAATTCGAAATCTTTATTTTATTTGAAATAAAATAATTAATCCTCATTATTTTATAACGGAGTTATTTAATGCACATTGTACAAACAACAAACAAACCTCATTTTCTTGACAATATTGCTTACTGGTCGCATATTTGCTGATAGCATAAAAAAAATCTGCCGTCACTTGAAATTTTAACAAATCACCTACTGTTTTGTTTGTTTTGCTTTTTAAATAATCATTATTATTTGTCCTGGGTGGAAATTAGCCTCTCGCTCAGTAGTTAGGATCACTGATCACTGGACCAGAATCATAAATCATCAAAGTTTTTGTCTAAATTTTTAAACCGAGTTAACTTACAAATCTTACAAAGAAAACTCTTTGATCAAAGAAATTAATCATGATCACAATTTACTAAAACAATGAACGAGATTAAATTTTCTAATTCCAATGAACTGCTCTTATCTTAATAGTCATAGCTCATGGTTAATTAAATAATAGATAAAAGCGAAATGAAATCATTCTCAGAATGGTGTTTCAATCTACGTACTCGTACAATTGATATGAGAGAATATTAGATTTCTGATAGCTAAAATGAAATTGATCTATTATGTCTCGATATTATAAATGTCTTTATATTTCGATGAATTTTACGTCGTCCCTTCAATTTTAAAAAGATCTAAGCATTTATCAACATTAACATCTAGCTCCATACTTTAGGCTGAACACTTTGGTTTCTGAGTCAATTGTTTTAAGTCCTTTTATCGTACAAAAACTCTGCATACAGTAGCAGTAAACGGAACAAATCATTACTTACTTTAACCGAACTGTCAGCTTCAGGGCATCAGCTCACCGTTAGTTCGTGTACCTCTCACAAACGGGCGAGGTTGCGTCATGATTACTGCTTTGTTGTGACGCCGATCGAGTTTTCTCAATCTAGAACCGAATGTACTAAATTCCAATCGGTCTTTCGTCAATTGAAAATTGAACAGAGAATATTCGCACTCGAATTAATTTGTAATATTGTCTTTTAACGAGAGGGAGAGAGAGAACAGGAAACTTTAAAACATAGATTAAAAACTTTTTTATTAGTTTTTTTATACATTTATAGTCTTAAAATGTACGCAAACTTAGTCAAAACTAATTAAAGTAATTAACGCTAAATAGCATTAGCGTTAATTACTTTAATTAGTTTTGACTAGCTAGAAGCAAGAGCAAATTAAATAAATAAACTTAGATCAAAACATTATAATTGTTGCTTAAACGTGTGTGTACTTGAATTAATTTTTGTAATTACTCGTAACACATACGTTTGCAATTTTCATTACTTAATACATTTAACTTTTGTACAAACTGTATTAACCATAAAAAAAACATTTTACTTAATGACATTATAAAGGTGACATTTAAATCATCAACAGCCTTTAACAGTCCACTGCTGGACATAGACCTCTCCTTAGAAAGGAGGTTTTGGCCTACTATGCCACGCTGGCCAGGCGGGTTGATATAGGGTTTGTTTCAAGTTTTCCTTCTCTTTCCAGTGCTGTTGTCCTGCGTAGTTTTCTCCCTAAGTCGGCTCTTACGACACCGACGGGATGAATAGGGGTGGTGACACTCTGTATTCTTAATCCGTCACCACACAGATAGACATTTAAATATAAAACAAAAAAAAGTGATACTTGGAACGCTCTACTCAAAACCGGGCGCTAAACATTTCCTGGACAAATCTTAATAGACAAAATACCGGGTCTTAATTGCGGGTCTAATAGTTCAAGTCTAAAGATACTTTTACCTGATACAACTGTATAACATTTTATTTACTACTTAATCTCCATATAAATAGAATATAAAATGCATTGCCAATTAACAGTCACGATTGGTCAGCAAAATGTCAGTTGGGTAGGACGTGTTCGCAAGGCTAGCCACTAGCCACCGTTCTCGCGGAAGCATACCATGGTACAGTTTGATTTTTAAATCAGTCATATTGTGAAAGGGCTAGCTGGAACACTGGCGCAACATAAAACAACTCCATTGTTAACACTATTTAATGTATGAATAGTACATTTTTTACGTTTATTGAATTTTAATGAGAGTTGAGTAGTAGCTTACAAAATGTAACATTATATTTTGTTAATCAATATTATTCAGTTCCTAACAAACGATTGTGGAGAGTTAGTTAGCTTGTCATAATGAAGTAAAATTATTTGTGATAAAGCTTCTGGAAGGGTTTAAAGAGGGGGAGGGAATCTGCTGGTTTTAATTCTCATGATGTCAGTTAGTACTTTGCACACTTTGCCCCTCTCCTTTAAGTAGAGGCAACGCATTATTACAAGGTTTTAGTCTCGTCTCTCTGCATTGGTTGCATATTTAAACATACATACTCTCACGCCTATATCCCCGAAGGGGTGGACAGTGGGCTTTTAAGCACTTACATATTGCTGATTATAATTAAGTTCCACTTAGGTTAAGTTGGCAATTTAGGAATTAGATGAGAAAACTAAAAGTGTAGTGTAGAAAGGAATATAGTTAAGAAGAGAAGGAACGGAAATAGACATTGCTTATGCGAAAAGATTGGACTTACACTCTGTAAGCCATTTCACGAGCAAATCAGGGTCACATACCTGCAGCGGGAGCAGTTCTTGTTGCCGGAAAGTGCGAACCTTCTAACCATTTATTTGAACTTATAGGAATAATACTTTCCGAAGGCACTTGTAATATAAAATTTAGAGAGCTTAAAAATAATTCTGCTAATTATATGATTAACAGCGTTGGTTTCATATTTCAATACATAACGTCATAAATGTCAAATTATAGTATTACTTATTTACTTGACGGTGCTTCCTTATTATTACTATATAAATAAAAACTCTTTACTGATCATTTCTTTTGTATATTTTAGAATAAATATTCAATAACCTTCCGTGTGTTGTTTTATCACGGGTGGTTGAATAAATTGATATTTTTTATTAGGATTCATGAAAGCTACTGTTGCTTACTTGCTTGGCATAAAAAGTAATATTCTACAAATATGTCAAATTAAATTTACTTAAAAATTGTCTTTTTATTATTCGTGTGAATTAAATTAACTACAGCTCTTACATTATCAATCCATCGTGTTGCTCAAAAATTGTAGAGCAATTAACTGCCTCGGTGGAGAAGTGGTAGCGTAGTCTTGGGTTCCATTCCCGGGTCGGACCACATGATTGTATGATCTGCAACTATTTGTTTCGGAGTTTGAGTGTTTTCTATGTATGATAAACAATGTATGTATTTACAAAAAAAGTATACAAGTTTCTATCAGTCAATCTAGTTTTCATAGTACAAGCTCTGCTTAGTTTGACACTAGATGGCGTTGTGTCCGAAATATTTAATAATCTGAATAAAGAATGAATTTTATTTAGACTAAAATATTAATTGGATTTGAAGTGTAAGTTGAATTTTTTAAAACAATTTACGTTATGAAACGTAAATGAAGTCGCACCTGAACTGGAACATTAAAATGTGCAATGTAAGTAATCTGACTTATAAAATATATAAGTACAATATGTATTATAACCATTTTTAAACCACTTTTAGTAGTATTGTCATAGGATATCGTTTTCCTTTAAATAATAACATTTTATTATCCATTAGTGTTTCTATTCTCCCGAGGTCTAAATAATAAATTCATTATATTATGAACCACCTAAGAAGGAAGTCCTACAAAAATACAGACACAGATTTTTAGATGTTTTTTAGTTTAACCATGTGTTTTATTGAATTTTGACTGTAGACTCGATGCTGATAACTATCTGTTAATAGGATTAAACAAGCTTGTGTTTATGTAATATTTTATTGCATTCATCATCACATCACATCAATAGCCTTTAATAGTCCACTGCTGGACATAAGCCTCTCCTTAGAAAGGAGGTTTTGGCCTACTAGCCGGCCAAAACCTCCTTTCTAAGGCCTACTGTCTGGCCAGACGGGTTGGTATAGGGTTTGTTTTAAGTTTTCCTTCTCTCTGCAGTGCTGTTGTTCTGCGTATTTTTTTCCCTTAGTCGCCTTTTACGACACCCACGGGATGAATAGGGGTGGTGACACTCTGTATTCTAAAATCCGTCACCACACGGATTATTGCATTGTCTAAATAGTATTGTTATTAAAATTACTATTTAAAAAAACAAATAACTTTCAAATAATTATACAGATATACGCATCAAGTCAAAAGTCAAATTATACACATTAGAGAAACATATTCAGATTAAAACCACTTCCAAGTCTGTATGACGAAAGCTACTCTTAGATGTTTCTGACCTATCTGTTTACGTTGTTGAGTTAAACACACCAAGCTACGTAAACAAACGTTTAAAGAGCGTATTTTTAACATTAAAATAACACTACTCGTCAACCATAGCTTTAATAGCTATCAATTTTTAAATGAATTAACGCCGCAATCATTATTGTGATCAATCATAAATTTCTTTAGTTATCTTGACAATATTTTTTATTTTATATTCATTAAATGATACACCTTATTTTATTCAACACATAATAACTGAACACTTGCTGTGACATTATTAAGCAAACAGGTTTTTAAGCGCTGTCTAATCGTGTTCGGTGTTCATTTGCATAAAATTCATTTAGGTTCATAGACTTGTTTTGGATACAACTAATTATTGTGTACCTATTCTATGACCTAATTTATCTAAGTCCTTGAAAGTAACCGTAATATATGTACGTTGTGTTTTGTTTTATGCATCCTATAACTATATATTATGCAAACAGCCTTTGTCCGTAGCTTCGCCTTTGGTACAGCATTTGCCTCGTTGACAGTCCTTTTTTCCGGAGGTCTTTTTTACTATGAAACTACTTGACGAATATACAAAACAGTATATTTACAACTTACACAGCACAAATCCTTAGTAGTTGGTATCCTAGTAGTTGGCAAATTACATTTGCAGTGCAAGATAAATAACAAATCGTGGTTTGATGCAGTGTTTGCTTAGTATTTCGCAAACTCCAATCAATAATTGATCCTTAGGGATTCATAGCCTGCAATTATTGTACAGTTGAGTTAGATCAGACTGGTGAATTACACCCCCAGATATAGGAAATGAGAGAGCGAAAGGAAGGATTGCTGTACGGCGTATTAGTTGTTCGTGTAAATTCTGCATTATAAGTTTACAGATTTTTTTTTTTAATTGAAAGAGTGATTTTACGGAGCGCTTTTAGCCACACTCCGTTGATTTGACGGTGACCATGATTAATCAAATAATCTTTACACTATGTTAAAATGATAAGCATTGCCCGCACGTCGGACTTACTTTGGGTTTGTATAGTGTTTACATGGCAAGTGTTTCTTGGGCGTTAAACTTGAAATTTTAAAATAAGCTGAACAAATAGAGAAATTAAACAAATTTATGTTTATTTTTCTATGAACTCGGGTTTATCTCTTGTTTCAATTGTTTTTATAGAAAAATAACTGCGTGTAATGTTTCAAACGATGTGTCGCTAAATTCGTGCTATGTGAAAAAATGCATACTATTTTTGTATTGGCGTAATGTTTTATTAACCTGTTGTTTTATTAAAATCACTATCTTCTATAGCGTTTGTAAGTACCTACTTCGTTGATGTATTATAAAATATTCTTGATTCAATAAATTTTGTTACCCCTCCCGATCTTCTTGCTACTGTATAAAATAAATTAAGAACGAAAATCTCCCATCCATGATCAAGAAAAAGATAATAACATCACTTTTTCAATATCAATAACAACAAAAACAGTTTACAAAGTAACAGTACAAAACTACAAAGTGAATATCAGTGGGTGTTAATAAGTGGTACAATTATCGTGAGGTTAGCGATAAATAGTTTCGTTTTGACGTGTAACGGTTTTGTTACGGGACTCCGGTGTATGTAGGTCTGTATCGTTTCTCATAAGTACATATTAGAAAAATTGCTGGATGGTAGTGCACGGAAGTAGAGCTGCTCAACTAAGAGAGTGCAATCACGTACAACCTTTTTAAAATAAGAACAAAAAGAAAAGGACGTAATGACCACTGATGTAACTGTTTTGTTAAGAACTATCTTTTATGCTCATAATAACTTCAGTATCACGTCAATAACTAAGAACGTTATTCTTTTTTTTTGCAAAAAGCAAAGAATAAAGTTTTTATTCTTTAGTGACGTCCAATGACCTACAAAATACTGCAGTGAAATAAATGCAAAGTTAGTAAGGATACTAACGTGTGACAACCTACGTAGTTTTCTTAAATGGGGCAAGAGGTCAAGCAGGGCTGGATATTAACTCTTGACCTCTCGCTACCAAAGGCTGGAGTTCCACTACCTATCTGTCTTTAGTATTACAAACTACCGCAATTTGCCGATCACTACTCGATTAGCCCCCAATCTTGAACATAATTAGTAGTCGTTGGACGGGTTATTCGAATTAGTAAACGATTTAATCAACATTTGGATGAATACCGATGATCATGAAATATTTTTGTACTGGTTTTAGACTTAAGCTATATATCGCAATAATTTTCTCCAGGTAAAACAATGTTTTTAATACATATTAAACTCTTAAATTTGTCATATAATTTACAAATCATGCTATTGAAATCAAATCCAGTCTCATTTAAAACACTTTCAACTAGTTCAAAACAACTGCAAACATACACCTTTCCTCAAGGTTCCCTTCACATGCTCGATCAAGGCTGACCATTGTCCTAGTCTTCCTATCGCTTCTAATATCGATAATATTCGAGATCTTATTCTCTTGCAACACTTTTAAAGTTTATAATCTGTTCTTTCACAATGATGATATTGATAATCCACACGTTAACGTGATTAGCATTTGTTTATCGAGTTGTATGTGTTATCGAGGCCGCACATTATGTGATGATAGGTCGTTTACAGGCCGAATGGTAGTTACCGTTGTCATTAAAAAGTTTATCTAAAGTCGACATTAATACATGTTGTATGACAATGTTACAAATCAGAAAAGCGCGTGAAAGTGAAAATATAACTATCAATATAATAGATATGGCACTTTTTGTTTACTGTTAATTTTATGTTCAATAAGAAATTCTTAAAACTCACCTATACCCAAACCTTTCTATAAAAAAATAATAAGTTTCATAAATAATGAGCTGTTTCCAAGAAGGGCTATTACATAAATGGATTTCACTCTTGGAATTAATTTTCTGATTCTCTAAAATGTAGAGTACATGATTAATTTTGCAAGACAGCTTCAGGTATGTTTGACCTACGACATTATAAGCTAGAGACTTAAACAATTTCAATGTTTCAATGTAAAAGCTTATGCCGCCTAAACATACGACCATTTACTTTTAGCATTTATCTTCCGTGTTTCGAGTTTTCTAAACCGTTTTGCTTTACGTTTAATGCTCATCGCAATGCTCCAAGTGTAAATTATTCGCATCATAGTAACTATAAAACGAGGTGGCATTTCAAATAAAGAACCTGTAAGGGCTGTGGCGCATGCGTGAACTGGGGCAACCCTCACATTTCCAATATGGCGCCGACCGCCACAAGTTAAGCACGCGTTCCCTGTTTACATTACACCAATTAGATATTTTCACATGTGAAAATAAAAAGAACACAATAATGTACTTTTAAGTTCGAAGTAGAGGAAGAAGAAAAAGTTGTTTTTAGTGATAGTTTGTGTTTGTTTTTTTTGGTTACAAGTGAAATCAGATGTGTTTGTTCAACTTAAAAGTGTAGCAGAACGTTAAACGCGGGTCAATGCTGTTGTAGTTGTGATGCGTCAAATTTTTCGACATATTTTCTTAGCCAACCTTTTCTTTTAATAATATAGTAGAAAAAAAATGTTACTGTAATCCATCGTATTAATAGAACTATTATTATTTATTCTACCATAAGGTTTAAAATACAAACTTTTGGAGTTATAGCTGTTCTTTTCTTCTGTAAATGTTGTTACTCAATTACAAAAATATATCTTTAATGAAACTTACTTAAGGCAAAGTAAAGATTAGAGTAAAAGAAAAATATCGTATAGTCGAAAATAAAAATTATAATAGCGTACAGAAACTTACTTAGCTCAAATAACATAAAAAACAAAAACAGATCTCGTGAGTTTTCCGTATAAATTTTACGCAAATCCTTTCTACCAAGATATAATAAGCAGTCAAACTGCGGCGCTCGAGGGTCTCGCCAGCGGCGTTGCTGCTGGGTACAAGACCAGTCTCTGGGCTGGTCGAGCCCGTGAGAAGTCCTGAGGAGCCAGCTTTGGACGTCGCACAAGATAAAGCTTACTGGGGCAGTGTCGCTACAGCTATGACAAGTATATACATAATTATGTTTTAACTTTCATTACATGTCAGCTTGCACTGTTTTTAATAGTGGTATTTATTCTCCATTCGGCTTGTGTACTTCTACTAAATCAGAAAACTGTATTAGAAATACGTTTGTTCTATTCGAATTTCACCTCCTTCAGTTATCAACTGTTTCGTTTTGTTTTTTAACACAAACTCAAATTACAGCTACTCTCTTAATTTTTCCACTTCCATGTTTGACCAGTGCTGTGTAGTATATTGTTGAGTCACTTTACGATAATTTGATACGGTCCATTGTAATTTTAAACGTTCATTTTAGATTAGTTTAATTTGGCTTCTCAACACGTCCATATTTACTGATGTAACCTTAAGCCTTATACTACAAGTAATGTGTAAAATACTAGGTAATTTGTATCACTATGATGTATGAATTAATCTGCAGTGAGTCATGCGTATCTTAGCAACTTGAATGAAAACGTAATACCTAGGAATGCATTTTTATGAGGTTTGCGTCGACTGCATTTGAATGTACACATCTTACCATAATAATCGAGTATTCCATAGGATTTTTATAGTGGGAAGTTTTATGGAGGGCAAAATGGCTTTTTTGATGCGATGTGCACGCAGGTTTATTACACAGTCATACTTTTACAGCTATAAAGTAACGGGAATAATTAAATAATAAGGATTAGTATGGATTAAACGGCTGCAGTGGATTACATACGACGGCGCTGTGGTCGTCCTCTGTAACGATTTCCGATTTAAGCGGCATTATTATTTTATTGGATTTATGGATAAGCATTTCGATACCAACCATCTTTTTTGTGAACTAAATTTTATGCTTTATTCAGCACCTACGATAGTCTCTACTGATGGGATATAGATTATATCTGGATATATAATGGTATTTATTACTAGCACATTATGAGTTGATAAATGTTCGTGTATTATCAATTTAGCGTAGTTAAAATATGACCAGGCATGGGTGTGACACTTTAAGAGTAATTATTAATTTTAATGGTTTAAGCTTCATCAGGAAAGCGAGTTGTCGGTCGCTTATAATAAATAGAAACTATATTAAATTTGACCTTTAAAAAGAGTTGTTGGAATTAATTCTAACCTTCACGAGAATGTCTCTAAGTCAGAGAAAAATATGAAGGCAACAGTCAAAGTCATAAGTCAAATAACCATTCATGCAAAAATAAAGAACAAACAAAATTTGCATACTTGGTTTGAAGCGACTATTTTTTCAATACATTTTATGTCAAAAAAAAGCCTATATTTTCTACAAAAGCTGTTACCACTATTCATTATGTTTTATTTACCTTTAAGCTTAGATAAAATCGCTCTCAACTCGTAACTTGCTCTATCTAGGTGCAAAATATCAAAGTTCACATCCATTTACGTCATCCGCCCTGTTCCCTGTTACTGAACATCAGGAGTCCAATTATTGAAATAAACACTTCATATACATTATCCATTTTTACTGTTTACCTAACAAATTGTGCACAAAAATACTTTTGATGTTATTCTTTGACCTTTATTTAACGAACTTTTACCTTTCGTTACGAACCGTTGATCAATGATCTGACAGCTTGTTATGAATAATGAACCGAAATAAGTTTTATATTGAGATTTATTTAAAAAGGAAGGTGTACGATGGCGTTTATCATCTTCTCATCTGTTACATTAATAATAATTGCTTCTGTTTTCATCTTATAATAAATCTTAATTACCTACAAGCACATTCCACTCTTGAAGACTATATCAGATAAAGAAATATATGTATATAGAAATATACATATATTGAAGAATTATATCATATTCTTGATAAGATATTATAAACGGGATATTTACCATATTTATAGCGCCATGATCATGGATGAACCGTTTATCCGTGGTCATGACCCTTGCGACAGTGTCGAAATGTCGGAGAATAAGTTAAAACACGGAATAAAAAATAATCACGCGAACGAAGTCGCAGGCAATAGCTAGTTAAATCATAAGATTCTTCTTAAGTAACGTAATATGTTTACTTCATCAAGTCCCTTTCGTAAATTGCTACATGTTATTTTGTTCAAATTGAGATGGAAAATTTTTGTTCAAAGAAAAGTTTGGTAGGTATTGTTGCTGTAAACGCTTTATTGCTCAAGAACCCGTGATAGGTATTTCAATTTTGAAGTATTGGTGCTAATAATGGATATGGGCGATAAACAAACATTTTGACCTTTGCCTTTATTTGCTTCTATGTTTTCAGTTAACCTTTCTAATTAAATTTACAGTCCGCAAAGTTCGCTTCTCGTACAATTTCTGATCACAATATCCATTTCACATTAATAAATTGATCTATAAATGAATCAATCTGATGAAATCAATCATCAAAATTAATAGAAAAATAGTAGTGGATGCGTAGTGGTCGTAATTATCTTAATTAAAAGACGATCTTGGGGTTGAAGTATCCATGTGGATAAAACACCCAAAAAAAAAAAAAAAAAGAGGATCTGAGAAAAAGTTCAAACAATGAAATCGAAGACTTTTATCTCTTAGTCTTATTACAAAAAACTTTCTTGTAGACTCTCAAACGTTTCTCAATTAATTTAGTTACGCCTTGTACTTTAGGAGTCGACTTTTCAGTTTCTTGACAGGTTTCTTGTAGGCATTCATACTTAGTATACCCTTGGGTGTTCCTTATTCATACTTTTTAGTGTCTTATTATTGTTCTATTTGCCAACCAATGGTGTTTTCTGAGCATTGTATCTGCATAATTATCACTTAATATTTGACAACCATATCAAAGTATAAAATATTAAGTAAAGACTGATTTAATTTAACTTATAGTTGCTTATACATAATCATCAACAGTCTTTAGTAGTCCATTGCTGGACATAGGCCTCTCCCCAGAAAGGAGGTTTTTGGTTTTGCGTTAGGATAGGGTTTGTGTCAAGTTTTACGTCTCTTTGCAGTGCTCTTGTCCTGCGTAATTCGCTCCCATAGACGGCTCTTACGACACCCGCGGGATGAATAGGGACTGTGATACTCCGTATTTTTAATCTGTCAACACCCGGACAATTATGATTTTATCCCACTTACGTAATAAAGTGATTTTGGGGACACTCCGGTTTCTTAATCCGTCACCACACGGACGTTTACTTAAAGGATGGGTTTAACACATATACATATGTGTATGTATATCAAATACAGTTATATGCTCTTCGCTCTTCTGCAACTGTGTAATTTAATCCAAGATAGATTTGACGTCACAGTTCGGCGACTTTGTGACCTAAGAGGATTTCACTTACAACACTATTTTGACTCCTATCTCATGTCATTCTTCTACAAATATTTTCTTTACAAAAGACAAGCCTTTTATATGTATTCCTACATTTAAAAAAAAATATTTTCTCTCAACCAGATCAATAATTATAACAGTTTGGAAATAGATTCCAAACTAGGCAGAGCCAGTACGGTAACCACTGCCGATAACTATTCTTACATTTATAAATATATCTGTATTATTGATAAATTATACCTAGACATAGAACAAGTGATCGTAAACGTGTGATTTATCCGGTTGGAAATCGAACTTACTACCGTTGGTTCAGCAGTCAAAAGGATCACTGACCAACCGGCCTGTCTTAATCTGCAGCTTACCGTGACTGCCTTACTTGTTTGTTTATATTCACATTGAGATCATTGCATAAAAAATATTTTAAGAATGTTACTACTTGGTTCTCATTTTGACTATATCCCAACAGATAAGGAAGTATCTAATTTATTTCTTATCTGAAAAGAAAACTGCGGGTATCTTGCAGCA
This sequence comes from Arctia plantaginis, assembly GCA_902825455.1. Lineage (NCBI taxonomy): Eukaryota > Metazoa > Arthropoda > Insecta > Lepidoptera > Erebidae > Arctia > Arctia plantaginis. The sequence goes on from CADEBD010000288.1 coordinate 3,867,399, forward strand.
GTTTTCTTTTAGAACCGACACGTTTAGCATATAGCTATAGATAGACTAACATAAAGCCAGAAAAAAGTACCTATCAGTACCCACACGTTTCAATAAATATCTACTTTCACTACTCCGTAATAAAGTGCAAAATCTATTCGCATCTCTGCTCTGTTCCTACTATTTTATTAACCTACCATCGTGAGAACAATCCAAAGATATTTATTATTTAGCCAGGTTGCGATTCTCGATTTTAGCACCAAATAAATTTTACTTATCGTTTGTCGATTTTGTTTTCGTATCGCTTCGAAATAACGGCTGGATGCGCTGCTGCTGCACACACTTCACGTAATGTCCCCAGTCTTTATGTCAACTGTTAAATTTTATTTATGGAATAGCGGACAAATGGAGTGATTATTTCGGACTCGAACCGATCAAAAATCGGACACCGTCTTGGGTACTAGTAGCCCTAGAAAGGAAATCCCTGATACCCCGACGTACCTCGGGCCATTTACGGCGTGAAGATGTCCCCTCCTGTGTGGGAACCCCCATATTACCTTTGTGTTCCCGAAAGGCCGCGCGCGCTCCGCATTGCGTCTCGCCACCACCCCGGCCTGCTTCTGCTAAAGTGACAGATAGGCTCACCTGTCACCCCCAGGCCTGCGGTTATGAAAGACGCAGGTCGTTCGATGAACACCTAGAACTCAAAGTTCACACACGCATAGCTGCCTTTGATTGACCCCCTCTAGAATTACGGGCAGTGCTGCTTGCTTTCTTCTGTGACAGCGGCTTTCTGTGAGGCTGTTGTACACACTTGTTAATAATTATAATAAAACAGACATTACTATTAAAATTAATCATCACTAATGTTGGAAATGCGAATATGAGTTTATAACACTTTTCGCCCTAACTAATCAACTGTTAGTATCTATTAAATTAAGACAAATATGTTGTCAATGGTTATTATACAGAAAGATACAGGGATAGGACATACTTGATAGACAGACAACCCTAATTAATTGACAAAAGATTTTATAAGGTAGGCAGAAATGTCGTAACTTCTTATATCGGGTGATCAAGTTCATATATAGTGCTCTATATACGTAAGACTATTCTATCCCGGAACCGCACGTTCTTAGGTAGTTAATTTAAGAATATCTTCATTAACAAATTATTTTTAAGTACTTACTGTATTTCTTGGTCTGCAACACACATAATTAAACTTTAGTGTGTTCAACTGTAGGGTGTGTTAGTCAATTAACTATCGTAACCACTAAGCAGTTTACCATTGCACTATAATTAACGTTTACTCAACATCGATCAAGTTGCCGCTGATATAAGGCTTCCTCAATTAATACGTGTTTAGAATTAGTTTAATTTAATTTAAATTCTTAACTTTACAAGGTAGTATGTTGATATTTGTCCATTACCAAATGACACCAGATAACAATGCAAATAGAATTGAATAGACCGGCTCTCTTAATTGAGAGGTTGAAAACAAGTGGTTAAATAATAGACTTCTTGGGTTTTAAAAAAAATATATTGAGTTTTGTGGGATGCAATCTTACTCTTATGATTATAATATATTTTTAGTATAATAAAACTCTCGTTGGTATTTTATCACTTTTTAAATAATAATATTATAGATAATTAATAATTGTAACATATGTTGTCTTAACAGATACCTAGGTATCTTCTGTAAATGCGATTTGTTTATTACATTTTCACGTCGTAACTATTTAGTCGATCATTAAAAGAATTTTGCACATACGTTTACGGGGGTAAAGACCTAGACTTTTCATCAAGCGTAATAACGAACTGTGCTGCTGTGTAAATATGAGTTTGTCAATTCATATAACCCTTTGCTACATATAAATTAAAAAAGCTAATTTGTGTCTTTAAAGCCGCCAATCTCGGCATTTATAAGTCATATTTGAATAATTATTTTTAATTTAAAATGACTATTCATTAAACAAGACTACAGACTATGTAACATCATACAGCGACACTAAGAAGGGCTCTGTGATCACTGCAACTATCACAAGGGAACTTCGAGTGAAGTAAGAAGAGTATTCTTTAATTGTGCGGAGTAACGAAATTAAACAAAACGTCAGCCTGTTTTTCATAATATTATAAAAATCTTTCATTTCAAATAATACATGCATATCAAATGCTTTTTCCTTTATTTCTATAACATTTGAACTTATAATAAACGGGTTTCAGTCACATTTAACCAACAACGCAACAAGGCTTGAGTTATAGAACGTTCGAACACAGGATTCCTTATTTAAGTGTATTATGGATCAAACAGATTGCTGAATATGTCGGTAGTCTATTAGAATTAATCTTTGACATGAAGGTAATAAAAATGTGGCGAGAGACCGTGTGAACATAACCTTAAGTGTTATAATATACCCATTAGTGTAATAATAAGGTGTTTTCTGGCTGTTAGTTTAGTGCAATAAAAATTATTTAATCGTAGTGATTATCTAGGATTGCATCGCTTTTTGATCGGACACGCACAAGGGTCATCGAAAATAGATACAATTTTGTTTATGACTGTATTTTTCGATTGTGTAACATGTTTACAAATCTATTTCTATTCATATTTCGAACTTGCGTCATCATAAAGAAATCTTACGTTGCCTATACTACACCACCATATTAGCTTAACTTCAAACGAACTTTTTAATGCTTTGTTTTGTTAAATTCATACTCATTATTGACGACCGAATGGCGTAGTGGTTTGTGTAACGGACTGCTATACCAAAGGTCGCGGGTTCGATTCCCGCTCAAGTCAAACATTTGTGTGCATGAACATTTAATGTCTGATTTGGTCTGGGTGTTTCTATGTATAATAAGTATGTATTTACAAAAAAAATGTATATATGTATTTATATCAGTTGTTTAGTACCCATAGTACAAGCTCTGCTTAGTTTGGGACTAGATGGCGTTGTGTGAATGTGTTAGAATATTATTATTATTATTATTATTATTTATATCCATGCAATAATAATAAATCATTCTTTTATTATTTTTAGTCGTATTTGCCAATTACCGTGGAAATTAGAATTCTCATGTTCTTGCAAATAATAACATTCAGAAACCGCATTTAAGTCTAGAATGATAAAATAATTTAGTTTATAGGAAAGTTTATGAGTTACATCACGTTAAATATTGCAATCACTATTTATGAATACATAACGAAATTTAAAAATAGTGAATGTAGATTATTTTTAGATCTTTTGACCTGATGCTGACCTTTGGTTCGTAGTTCATTATAAAATTTTTAATAAACATGTTGTTATAATCGTAATATAATGTATTCTACATATATGTACGATCTCAGTATCGTACATACAAATAGTTTTTACTTTTTACAAATAGATAATTTTGTACACACGTAGCGGCCTACTTTTAGCTGATCGTTATTATTGTTATAAATACATTAATTAATACTTTATAAGTTAGTACGCCACCAACTATTAGACTGACAAAGCACAATCAAGGAAAGAATCTCTACTCTATACATTTTATATATTTTACTTAAATATACTTATTCCGTTTGTCAGTCTTTTCCGGATTACTCAATAGACTACTAAGTACTCAACTACTATCCTACAGTGTACATGCTAACTGGCCTATACAATATATATTTAGATCAATTCTAGTTCGACTAACTTTAAATCTCAAAGTCATCAGTCGTGTTGTAATCAAAAAGTTGTAATCAATTAACATTTGAGTAAGAATAGATTAAGACCGCCATTGTTCTCTCGCTGTCTCTCTCGCGCTCTAAAGCCAAAATAAATTTAAAGAATATCGCAATTCTGTTTTAATTTATAAATTTTACTTTATTGCCTGTCGATTGCTTAAAAGCGGGGTTCTATCTTGACACAGAATCATCTTTAATCTTAGATCGTGTCTGCCTCAAATGCGGGTGCGAATACTCGTGGATTGGGTAATCTAATCTAAGCCGCATGTTATTCAGACATAACCAATATTAAGACTAAAACTGACCTTTTTTTTTTTTTTTTTTTTTTTTCCGTGCGGAAATCCCCTCGGATACCACCTGTCGGTGGCATGTCGGACTCGAACCGACTAAAACCGCACGCCTTCGCCGGGTACTAATTGCCGGGGAACCAGGTATACCCTAGAAAGGAAGGCCCTGGTGCCCCGACATACCTCGGGTCATCTACAGACGAGTAGACGACCCCCGCCCCGTGTGGGAACCCCATGTTCCCTGTGCTCCCTGGAAGCGAGCGCGCTTCGCAACGCGCTCGCCGCCACCCCGGCCTGCTTCTGCTAGGGTGACAGATGGCCTCACCTGTCACCCCCAGGCCTGCGCTTATGGAGGACGGAGGTCGTTCTGCGACCTCCGGCGCCTGAGTCGCCTGCGCTGCCTGGCCCGTGCCCGGGCCTGGCGGGCCGGGAGAGTTCTAAACCTCTCCCGGTCCCGCTCCGCCGTCTCCTTCGCGAGCATAACTTGCTCGCAGAAGGAGACGGCAGAGTTCCACGCACTCTCGCTCCGCACGATAGCCGCAATCAGGCTATCGAGCGAGAGAACTCCCACTCCGATGGCCGCCACGAGGTCTCGCCTCTGCTCAACCCACGCCGGGCACTCTGCCAGCGTGTGGAGAGCCGTGTCCACGGTCTGGCCATCGCAGTGGTGGCACTCAGGCGTTGGCTCCTTGCGGATCAGACACAGGTGATCTCCGAAACATCCCTTCCCAGTGATCACCTGCGTCAATCGGTATGAGAGGGTCCCGTGACGCCTCTCGAGCCAATCCTCCATAACGGGTCTTACCGCCGCAATGACGGCGTGCCCGGCGCTCGGTTGCCCGAGTCGTTCCCTCCACTCCCCTATGGTGACCTGGCGGAGTTGGGATTTCCGGTCATCGATTTCTCGAATCTCGGGGTATCGACCCAACTCCTGCGCCTCCTTGCGCCACTGATACAGTGCTGCAAGGGCTCTCGCCTCCAGGTCCCACGGTGGAGTTCCGGCCAGGAGACTCGCCGCCTCGAAGGAGATCGTGCGGTACCCCCTTATGATCCTGATGGCCAGCATTCGCTGCGGTCGCCGCAGTATCGCGACGTTGCTGGCCTTCAGGGCCCCCGCCCATACTGGGCACCCGTAAAGGGCCATGGACCGCACAACCCCCGAGTAGAGTCTCCGGCAGGAGTCATCGGGTCCCTTCATGTTGGGCAGCAGCCGCGCCAACGCACGCGCTGCCCCGACCAACTTGGGGACCAGACCTCGGAAATGATATCCGAAGTCCCATCGGCCATCGAGTACGAGCCCCAGATACCTGATCGAGGGCTCGATGCCGATGCGAGTGCCTCCTACCGTGAGGCTAGATCCCTCAGGCGGCTTCCTCCGAAGCCCGTGGAAGAACAGGGCCTCGGACTTGTGCAGAGCCACCTCGAGACCCAGCCGCCGGATACGCTCAACGACTTGGGCAACCCCGGCCGTGGCCCTCAGGGTTGCCTCGTGGTGCGTCTTGCCGCGCGCCGTCACGAGTGTGTCGTCCGCGTAGCACACGACGGCGACACCATCCAAGAAGGTACCACGAAGCACCCAGTCGTAGCCGATGTTCCACAAGAGTGGCCCTAACACCGACCCCTGCGGAACACCGCACGACATTTCACGCCTACCGAGACCGGTCCTACTGGGGTAGACGACGGCTCTCTCCGACAAATATGCCCCGACTATGCGGCGGAGGTAGAGAGGCACTTCGTGATACACGAGCGCCTCCCTGATGCAGCTCCAGGGCATAGTGTTGAACGCGTTGGCGATGTCCAAGGACACCGCCAACACCACTTCACCCCGGGAGACTGCTTCCTCCGCCAGAGCCTTCACGCGCATGATCGCATCCACGGTGGAGCGCCCCTGACGGAAACCGTACTGGTTGTCCGCCAGATCCGGCCCAACCATCACGAGATGCTTGACGAGGCGCCTTGCAATCACTCTTTCAAAGAGCTTGCACACCTCGTCAAGCAACACTATGGGCCGGTAGGCGGACGGTGAGTCCGCCGGGCGCCCCTCCTTTCGGATGAGGACCAGTTTCCCCGTCCTCCACAATTTCGGAAACTGGCCCCGCTCGAGGCATGCGCCGAAGAACCCTCGCAGTCGGGGCTCGAGAGCCTCGTCGACTAAGGCCAGGACCCACGCTCGGCCAGGAATGCCATCGGGTCCCGGGGCGGTGTTTTTGGCTTTAAGCCGTAACACCGCCACCCTTAGTTCCACCCCAGTGACCTCAGGCACGTCGTCGTCATCCACGTTAGGCGCCTCAAGCGCCGGAGGCGGAGCCATCTGTGGCGGAGTATGCTCCACCACTCGCGTTGGGAACAGGGAGCCAACGACCCTCTCAAGCAGCTCTGGCTGAAGACACCGTGTGAGCGGCGGGGCCCATGGGCGCATCTTGCCCCTAACCATACGGTAGGGGCGTCCCCACGGATCCCGCTCCAGTGTCTCCAGCATCTCGCGGCGGGCCTCGCTCTTGGCCCGCTTTATCGCTGCCTGAAGGGTCCTCTTGGCAACCCTGTAACCCGCTAACAGCTCCGCCTCTCTCGCTGCCGCATCTTCGGGGCGGCGACGCCCCCTGCGGAACCTGGACCACTGGCGGCGCGCGGTCACGCAGGCTTGACGCAGCCGTGCGATCTCCGGCGACCACCAGTAGACCTGGCGCCTTGCAGTATTGGGCTGAGCCCTAGGCATCGCCGCATCGCAGACGCGGGTCATGGCCTCCCGGAACCACTGTGCCTCAGCATCGACGTCGACAGGCCTGTCCGGCGCAGGAGCCCAGGCCTGTACGATGGCGGCTTCCAGGAGGAGGTCGCGATCTAAGCGCTTGAGCGCCCAACGTGGTTCAGGTGGTGCCGGTCTGACCGGCGCGCCATCTGCAGGGGCGGAGACGTCAAACCGAATATATCGGTGATCCGAACCTGTCTCCTCCCCGACAACGACGCGCCAGCCTTGGACACGACGCGCTAGCGAGGGGCACGCGAACGAGATGTCCACGATCGAACTACCCCTCGCCGTCACGAACGTGGCCACGGCCCCCCGGTTTAGGAGAACTAGGCCGAATCTTTCAGCCCAGTTCTCCAATGCCCTGCCCCTCGGGTTCGTGCGCAGGGAACCCCAAGCCTGCGACCAGGCGTTGAAGTCCCCCAGCACAAGAACCGGGTGGGGGCGACAGGCATCGACGACGACGGCCAGCTGAGCGAGCCATTGCTCGTACTCAGTTAGGTTTCGGTTCGGCGTGAAATAAGCGGCCACGACCGCTATATCTCCAACTATCGCCGCTACACAGCCCCGTCCCCTTGCAACTACTGCAAGAGGTGGAGTGCCGGCTGCGGTACCGTGCACCAGGGCCGCCGTGCCGTCCAAGTCGGTCTCCCAGGCAGGCCCGAGAAACCGATGGACATATGGCTCGGCGATAGCGGCGATGTTGATGGACCACTGTGCCATGCTCTGGAGCAGAAGATCCTGAGCATCGGCACCGTGGCCTACGTTCACCTGGAGGATGCGGAGATGTGGATCCATCACTGGACTTCCATCCCCGCATCCCGCAGCGAACTTTGCGGCTGTCCAGCGGCACTCTCCGTCTGGATCAGCGGCTCGGAGGCGGAAGGTCGGCCTCCCGGCTTCGGTCGCGATAGGGCACAGGCCTTACCACCAACCCGGTGGTCGGCAGGCTTGCCCCCCGCTGCGCACCTAAAGCAACGCAGCGGAGCGTTGCAGCCACCCGCCTTGTGACCGGGCTGGCCACAGCGGAAGCATCGGTCACCTACGGTGGCCTCCGCCGTGCAGTGCACCCCTACGTGACCCACCGACAGGCACCTGAAGCACCTTGCCGGTCGGGCCTGCAGGAGCCGTGCCTGCGCCCTCAGGAAACCTCCGACCAGGAGGCTCCGTCCATCGGCGACCTTCTGGGCCGCCGCGATGGGGCAGCTGACAACCGCTGCCCCCTGTCCACCGGGGCCGAAGCGTATTGCTCCGGCCTTCACGCTGTCCAGAGGGCAGCTTCCCGTCTCCGCCACGGCGAGTCTGAGCTCGTCCGCCGTGACAGAGTCGTCCAGGCCCGTGATGCGGACTTCGGCGCATTTAGTGGGCCTGGACACTCGGACGTCAGCTGCATCCAGTGACTCCCTCAGCTTAGCCGCTAGGGCATCGGCTTTGGGGCCACTGGTAGCGCCGGCTACCTCGAGGAGCCGGGCTCCCGTCCGTGTGTTTTTACACCGGACGCCCGGAATCTCGAGGGCTTTGAGGTCCACGTTGGCCTTGACTTTCGTCAAGACCTCGGCGTACCCCACGCCCCTCTCCGCTGCCTCCGCCGTCAAAGTAATAACGACGGCCGAGGAGCGAGGGGCGCGGAGCTTCCTCGGCGCTCCCTTCGTGGCGGCGGCGGCGTCCCTCCTCGCCTTCTTGGCCGCTTTTTTGGCGGCCTTCCGCCTCTTTTTGTTGTCCCCGGCCACCGTCCAGCCCCGCTCCAACGAGCGCTGTGCGGTGTCAGCCGGGGCCGAGACTGGGGCTTGGGTTGGGGCCGCCTTCCCCCTCCCTTTGCCCTTTCCGGTCTTCTGGGGCGGGGGGGCTGATGACGGCCCAGCCACCCTAGCTGCTGGCTGGGCTGTTAGGCCCGCCCTGGCAGCGGCCGCATAGGTTGCTCTTGGCGGAGCCAGAGGTGGGCGACAACGGGCGCTCTCTATTGCAGAGATGCGCCTCATAATTCGCTCCTCCATCTCCGCCACGAGTCGGACTAAGTCCGGCTCCTTAGGGGCGGACAACGCCACAGGTGCCGAAGACACTGGTGTGGCACCAGCGTGGGCACGAGCCTTGGCGAGATCCGCCTCGAGGCGGGCTCTCTCCCTAGCGTGGGCCTTGCTCTCGGCCACGAGGAGTCGTCCCGCCTCGATGATGGAGCGCACGACCGCTACCAGGGCCTCCTGTTCGGGACCCCTGGCTACCCCGGACGTCTGGAGCAGGCAATCGGCCACGCCGATTGCCTCCTCGATCCGGTCGACGGGGTTGCCGGTTTTGCCTCGCAGCTCAACGAGGCCAGCACCCCCACCCCCGCTCCCCACATCAGTGGTCGACATCTCGGACGCGACCCCCTCCTCTCTTCTCCGTCCGAGACCCCCATCTTCGGCTCCTCCCAGCGCCGCGGGCTGGACCGCCACCTTCTTCCGGGCCACCATGGCCGTGGGGAGTCGGCCTCCGCCGCGAGCGCCTCTGCGGCTTGTGCCGACTTTGGGAGCCGAGGCCTCATCGCTCGAGGCCGACTCCAATTGCCTCTTCAGGCCCAGGCGAAGCGAGCGCCTTTTGCGCTTTGGAGTACCCTTCTGGTGCTGCTCTGCAGCTGAGACCATCGGGGTACTCGCTCCGCTCCTCTCCGAGGCAGTGTCGGTGTTCGACACTACCTCCAGGTTTTTCGCGTCCTCCGCGATAACGTCGCCGGATTTACTGCTCGGCGACGGGCAGGTTCGACATTTGGTGCTCCCCCCAGAATACGAGTGGGAGCTGCCGGAGCCGTTTGGCTCCGGGAGGGATTCCCCAGACACTGTGTGTCCGGGACCCTCCTGGGTAGATTTAATAATCTTTGGCCTCATGTCATTGTTGTTTAGTTTAACGTCCTTCGACGGGGACGCCTTCGGCACTGGACTCCCTCCAGCGACTCAGTCCCTTGCCAGGCGTCAGAACGTGGGCTTAGAGCATTTTTTATAGAGGTTTACGTCCTCGCGGATCCGAAGATCCACCGGTCCTGTCCATTCAGGATTACGGCTGGGCCGGACGGGGTCTGCACCAGACCGGGTCCGTCCGCCCCAGGGTTTTTTATAGAGGTTGCCTTCCTCGTAGCCCTCGAAGAGCCGTCATTCCTGACTGTTGCCAGTCAGGGTTACGACATGGCCGGACGGTGGTCTGCGTCAGACCAGTGTCCACCACCTCTGGACAGAGCCAGCGGCAGTGGACCCGTCCGCCCCCAGCCCGCTCTCCCCTATGCCCTCTGCCAAACAGAGGGACATGCGGAAAGCAGCCCTCCGAACAGCCCTTGACGGGCCGTTCCCACCTCGGCCGGAATTGGCCGCAGGCGGCAGCGCCTTTCCCACCTAGGGAGAGAGGCGCTGCCGTCTCCGTTGCCCAGGGTGCACCACAAGGAGGTTCCGGACCACGCACCCCAAGACTAAAACTGACCTGGAATCACGGCAGACATTTCCGTTGTAATTTTTTATTTTATCTGAAATAATCAGATTAAATTTTGTATTGTTGATGAGACTGGAACTGTTTTTTTTTTTGTAATTTTTTAATCTTATGAAATATCTCGCAAATGACAATAAGTCGTAAAATTTAATAGTTAGGAACTGTAACATTTTACATGAAACTTTACAATTCATTTGATATATTCACAGCTGTTGTTCTAAATGTAAAACGTCCAAATATTTTCTCTATTTTTAGGTGATCTTCTACACGGCTAAAGTTAGCTTAAAATCGTGTGAACAGAATATTAATGACCTAAGGATTGACAGAGATTGATAGTGAATTTCTTTACTTTCTTGTTTATGTCAAGGTTACGGTGACATGATCTTATCATGTTGGAAATAAAAAAACTGTAATAGAAAAAAATAGTATATTCAGTGTTGATAGTTTTGTTTGTATTACATCTAATGTAATAAATCATTCTAAAAGTAGTTATCCTAAAGTAAGTGCCCATTTGGATATTTTTTTTAAATTCATTTGAAAACAAGTAAATGGTTGCATGTGGTGACGTTTCTAACGTGTTTCTAGGTTTTATTAGAATTGATTATGATATTCATGGCTTAAGTAAGTAATTTACGACAAATAAATATACATAAGAACAGCTGGTATCTTATCTGCAAGTTACCTTTTCTCTACTTATCTACTGCCAGTAAAAGGTTCCACTTACTATCATAAATACCCAATATATACAAGATATTTTCTGCTAAACGTATGTAAACATAAACGGATTTGAAAAGAAGTCAATAAACAATATGACGTATCGCGGGTTGTGTTCGAAGTATAGATTTCTTTAGATTTTAGCAATCCTATGTGAGAAAACAAGATTACATGCCTTGTAGATGTTGTCATTTTATTGTTTTTCTTTTTATTAGAGTATTTTATTTCTATAATTAATAAAGTTGTGTTATTGTTTCACTTTTCATTGTAAATATATTCTTTATTTATAACCTACTGCAGCAGACAAGGTCAAATTAAAAATAGGATCCGGGACACGGCTTCCATAATGTGCGTACGATAAGAAAAAAACCCTTTATCATTGACAGCCTTTAAACATAGGTATGATAGATATTTTGTGTTCAAACTTATAACCATGGCTGGTATTGGTTTTGGATCAAAAACACACTTGGATTCAGGGTTGGTTTGGTTATTCAGTATATCGCACTGAAGTTTCGTGTTTTCCCGTTCCAATTTTGAACTTTTGACTGTCTGACTGACTGTAGTCAAAGTTTCGTGCTGTACTGTCATTTTTTTATACCGACTGCTTGTTACAGAGATTCACAGCGCATTCACTACTAAGCTCATCATTACTAAACTCATATACGAGTATATTGCGGGTGTTAAAGAGTTTTTACTACATGGCACTAAATTATTGGTAATACCATGCTATCCGTCCTACTATAACTACCATATCGTAAAAGTTACATGTTGTGCTTACTGTGGTATCGATCTTCTATCTTTTATTGCTTTTTACTGCCAATTTGCATACCGCGTTGCACGTTTACTAATGAAACAGATAGCAATAAACTACTTGTCTTGTCCAAATAGTTTGCGCTTTCGTCATATAATTGTTCGTTAGTGATAACTAATAAATCACCTATTACTTTTACTATGTTGCCAGGGAGCGTTACCAAATTCTACTAATATTTGTTATAATTTAACGCCCTTTACTACCTACATTTTGTTGGTTGATGTATTCTTTAAATAATCTTTTGGCCTACAAACTGAAAATAAATAGATTGACACTTCTCCACCGAGGCAAAGTCGGTATCCATATCAAGTGTCAAAAGCATTTTCCCTTTTCGTGAATTAAAATGAGAGTGCAAACAAAAAATGAAAAACAAATTGTATGAAATATTAATATGAGTACTAAGTTAAAAAGACATTCAGAACGATTTCACAAAAATGTTTTTCTCCAAAATACTTTTAAACTTATATAGTTCCTTTACATAGTGATGCTCCGTGAGAATTAATTAATGTATAGTGATGTTTACACACTCTGTATCTGTGTGCGTGAAGTCCTTAATTGAAGTGTCGAACCGTGATAATTGCGCTACAAATGTTTGCTAATACTTCAAGCGAGTAAATTAATAGTTTTGTCACATTGCAATACTTAAGTAAAATTTATGAATAGGTACGCGTGTAGTGCGTGCATTAGTACACGCGTACCTATTATATAAATTCATAACTTATTATAGATAAATATATGAAACTAGTGCCAGAATTTGTGCCCTACCATTGATCTTAGTATCAACCGCTTACAGGTTATAAGCGGTTGATACTGAGAGCTCTTTTTGAAAGCTAATAAGAGAAAGCTAAATTCAGTAGCAGATATCTTATGGTTATAATTATGATGATTAAAAACGTCAGTTAAATAATTTACATTTAAAAAGAAGGAACCATCCTGAAGATTAAAAATTAACGTCTGCAAAGCAAACAGAATCACATAAACTACAAACATTTATTTCCCCAATGCTCTGTGAAACAATGAAAACTTTTAATTTTGTTTCAAGTCCCTCGTCGTCTCTATTGTGTTAACGTTTAAATAAAATGTTGCCCGCGTTCACACGGCTGGCTTTTATACTTTGTAACACGCAGTAATAAACCGCAGTTGTTTCTGTGATAGACTTGCGTAACACAACCCTTAAACACGAACGAATCGTAAAGAATAAGTGAAAATTATACGAATATTAGGACTTGGTTGCGAGTTTTGTTATATTTGTGCGGTTCTTGAAAGGTATTTTACTAAAGTAAACTTTAAAGATTCAAGGTAATTCGTGACCCGGTACTGGATACAAATAACATAACCGAAAGTTATGTTATTAATTAATGAATTATTTGTAAAATTGCTGTTTTTACGTTATTAAAAATCCGCATTCTACTAAGATTAGTAAATGAACATTTATCGAAATATGAAGTAAAATATTAGGTTTCTTTTCCAAAAGATGTAAAATTAAGTTAAACTAAAACTTCACTTTTTGTAAACGGTCTATCTCATGAAAGATGTAGGTACCTGGACCACATGAATAAATTTAAAGAAAGAAAAATTATTCATGTACCTGGTTAAAAAATCTAAGTCTTTCTTTAGCCGCTCTAAGAACAATTACTAAATAAAATAAAAGTTAAAGGTAGAATAAAAGAACAATGAAATTAATACCGATTTGTTAAATCTTGTACGTTGACACCGAAAAGGGTTCCGTGTGCAAATCCCACTCGCACTTGTCCAGTTTTATTACGTAATTATTATTTTTATCATGCTGTTACTTTAGAATTGTTTTCACCTTTGAAGTTTGACGGTGCCCTGCCGTTTGACGTTGAAAAAACTGATTTGACTCAACAGTCAACTACCGTACTGAATACAAAAATAAGCTAAGTTCAAAGGTAATATAAAAAGAAAATATAATCTTGTAAAATACTTTATCAAATTAGGGTATATTTTACATTGTGACATTAAATGCCGCTATATTTACGTGATATCTTGCGGTTATGAACTTTTTGATGCTGATAAAGGGTCGCAATCATTAGTTAACTAGGTTATTATGTTACGTAAATAAAACATTCACCTTTGGGGTCTTGCAAGACGTATAATCAAAAAGTATTAAGTTTATTGAAGAGATTACTATTACTTATCAATGCATTCCATTTATATATAAATAGATCGAAGCTTAAGAGAGGTAGGCACTAGTAGTAGTCTGCAGGAATCGACGTTTTTTAATCATTTATTAGTGACCTCATTTTATGTGTTTCTTAATATTTAGATTTTATTTTTGGTAATGATATAAACCTATGGGAATGAATGCGATCACAATATAGGCATTACATCCCTTGAATTGACGTTTCCACCGTGGCACTAACCGTGATCACTCGCGTCCTCACTTGTGCACGATGTCCGTCTTCGAGTCCGCGAGGAAGAATAATTCTCATCCAACTTTACATTTTTGATATTTTAACTTACTATCACTAATACTATTCTAACCACTCTCTGTTTTGAAAGAAAACGGAAATAACGATAAAACAAAATGTGTTTTTTTCGCATTGAATTCTTTTTAGTGCCTAAAAATAATGTTCGAAATTGCTGTTTGATTTCTCACGACTCAAAATAAAACCGTATTTCAATGATAACATAATATTTTATTTTATTTATTAGCTGTAATATTTATAAGGCGGGATATCTTTTTGTGTAGTCCTTTGATAAAATATTGCCAGTATTTTTATCCAACTCTCGATGTATTTTTATTCTAAAAATGTAGCAAGTTTGTAAAATATACGAGGGCTTCAATCTGTACGTTTACATCGGCTGTGAGCCGTCGAAATTACCTTCAGATCCGTCGGGATTAACAGCAATAGAACGATATCCTACCAAATTGTTTACCTTCATAAAAACCACAGCTTTTGGAAGTAAAGCAATACTATTTTATAATAAAACAGGTGGTTATGGTAAGTGACCTATTTGATGGTAGGCAGCCACTTACACATCTGTTCTTAGTGCTGTTTAATAATATATATTTTTTTATAATAGCAGCAGACCCGGTAAACGTTGTTTTGCCACATAAATTATTTCTAGTGAATATTTTAGAAGTTAAATAAAAAATAACTAACTTATTGTAAGAATGTTGGGATAGGGTCTGTGACTGAAAGAAGAATGGAGCGCTGTGGCCTATGACGGCCTATAAAAATAACAAAACACTAACCGTTCATTTTCGTAATTCAATGTATTACTGACATATTTGCAATAAACATAAATTCTAGGGAGGGTCACCCTTACCACCTAGGGGTATATTAAATAGCTTACGACCTGTTCTCAGACCTACCAAATATACAAAAAAAAACATTAAAATCGGTCAAGCCGTTTCGGAGGAGTTCGAAAACAAACATTGTGATGCGACATATATTAGATAAACTCTATATTTTAATTTACTCGAAATACACACACGAATCTTAAAGAATATGGTAAACTGCACTATATTACTCTACTTCAGTGAAGGCTTGTGGTACTTTGTCAATACAAAGTATCACAAGCACAGAAGAAGTACAGATTTTGCAGACTCCATCATTATAGAGTCTGCAAAATCTGTACTTCTACGAGTATTCTTCAATCTAGCCATGTGACAACTAGTCTAGTGAGAATTTAATATAATATCGAAGATTAGATCTTATTTGTAGATTCTAAACGAGAATTGTATACTAGATCCTAAACGTAACTAAATTGTGTACGAGGCACAGTCTCATTCTACTTTACGACTTGTAGTGTTCTCTTTCCAATAAGAAAACTCTTTACAATAAAGTTTTTCATATATTGCATGTAACCTACATGAACGGATGGCGTAGTGGTGTGATCCACAAATTGTTGTTCTGAGACTGGGTGTTCTGTGTGTACATTTGAATGAACATTTTTAAAGTCCCCTCGACACAGAATATATTCCTAATGCTGGTGTTGCCGTTCTTAAAACAAAAAATACTATACCTTTACTAACAACGTCTTTCATTGTTTCAGCTACAAGCGGCGCTGGTAGCGGTCCTGGTGGTGGCGACGCGCGGCGTGGTGGTGACGTCACACCGCACGCGCAGCCCCAGCGTCGGCTCATCAAAGTCGACTTTGACAATCTTGAGGTAATTACACTTTCTCACTCGCCTGCACCTGCATATGTACGAGTACGTTGGGTGTAACATGCCGATCAAAAGTGAAAGTCGTGTTAATGTGTACTTTGGTGTACTATCATGCGGAAAATTGATTTAAAGTAAATAATATGAAAACATCGTGTAGGGAATTATTAGCTTTTATAATTTAACTTTATACATTATTCTTTATGATGTGATAAATACTCATTTATTTATAGTTCTTAGTCAATTTTAGTTATCTCATTAAAATTAGGTGTGTCGCGTAATAATAGAGTGGTCCCAGACTGACTCTAAATCTGCCTGTGACCACGGTCAGTACGAGTTGGTTGAAATATGAGGTAATTCAAAGTTAGGTAACACCTACATGTATCACCTTTATTATCTGCCGACTCTTTTCCCAACTTTACATCGGGTCTGTGCCAGTTTATAGGGAAAAACAAAACACATTGCTCCGACCCGAAAGAGATAGAGTAATATCATTAAATTTCTCACTTCTTACTCTCTTTCTAACCCATCTTCTTTCATGCAATACATCTATGTCTTTTTTTGGTCATCTTCTTCTCTTGCAAATTTCAACTTCCATACGTAAAAGTCTTTACCAAAACACTTTGCTCATCTCTCCGTTTTACAATCATTTCTGATCTTGCTCATCCCAGTCACCGTAAATGCGAAAGTGTGTCTGCCTGATTGTCCTTACCTCTGCACGCTTAAACCGCTCGACCGATTTAGATGAAATTTGGTATTGAGATTGTTTGAGTTCCGTCAAAGGACACTTTTTTTAGGACCTTAGTTTTTACCCTAGAAATCATCAATTTAAAAGGCTGAAAAGGTGGGTGGAAGTTTGCATGTTGAACCAATAACCACTAAACCGATTTAAATTAAATTTGGTATGGATATACTTTGATTATTGAGAAAGGACATAGGACATAGACTTTTACCACGACAACTGACATACATGCGGGCGGAGCCGTGGAAAAAACCTAGTGGAATAGAGTTCGAATTCCAATCTCGCCTCCGATGTCTTGTCGATGGAACCATATCGATTTAAAAAATAAAAACATAGCAAAATACTTGTATGAAATTAAGAATTAGTATATATACAACATGGTAGGGTGTGTCGCAAAGGTTCTTGGCATAAAGCCACACGCTAACTTTTTCCCACCCACATTAATTTATAACCACCAACTTATACATAGAAAACATTAATTTTGCTAAGTGGTTCTTGTCTCCGAGAAACTTTTCTGTATTAAAGAAAATTGTTGTAGACTTTAATAAAATTCCATTAATCATTGGTTTAATGCTGTCTAAAACTTTAAAATTAGTTTTTAAACGCACCTTATAATTTGCTAAATTTTTTTGACTGAAATTGCTGACTCTCAATGTTTATTTGTTCATTGTTTGTTGTGTAGTCCTCACATGGAATAATTATTATTTGTGGTATTCAATATTTGTTCTGAGTCGGTGTGTACTTTATGATACAGTGTTAGCGATATTTCCCAAGTGACAGAGAAATATGAGAGAAGCAAACTGATTTAATTCAATGCTAAATATTAACACTCACGCTTACATTTCCGAAGGGGTAGGCAGAGGCATATTCAAAGCCCACTTTGTGAATAACTTCTATGGACGAGCCGATAACTGTTAACCAAACACTCCAGGAATCATATTAAAAAATTAGGAGTATATCGAAATTAAACGTAGGTAAAAGTAGGAAAACCGCGTTTATGAAAAGTCTGATTATGTCGAACGGAAATTCAATCGTTTGTTATATGAAACATAATTTGTTAATGTTTTAAAATGTTTTGACTTTCTTAATCAAAAATGAAAGTTTTGTAATATTTCCAACCAGCGACTTCCTATATACAGGTTTTTTTATAAGTACCCGGTCCACCACCTTTTCTAGCGGTGAAGTCGCATGTTTGTAATAATCTCTTAGTACAGATTTAGATATGTTAATCACCAACGAGATTTAATCTGTAGAGATAAATTTAATATTCGTTTTAGGTACGCCTACATCACTTCTGATATTACGTAGGAAAATCTGAGAGTAAAAATAAATCTGGGTACTAGATTTATATGTAAAATTTATGATGTTTTTTTTTATAACAGAAAATATCCTTTGGGTATTGTGTACTTAGGTCTGCAAAAGTTTTGATTGCTATATTTTAGTCATAATATTATTTGAAAATACGCTCAATGCTGATGCTAAAATTGAATATCACTGTTCAAATAATGTTCCATTTCTATATATTTTTATTTCAAACAAGAAGCTAAATATAATTACGTACTGATATTGTTAGAACAAATATCAAACTGCGGTCTATAAATTGGCATTTCTAAACAACTCGTGCGTGTGATTGTACCACAGAGTAAATGTTTATTACACACACAAAAAACAAATATGAGAAGCAAAACAGTTCTAATGTTAACGATTGGAAATGAAGGAATAAAATTGCTTTCAAATGATGATGAACATTGCTTTGGTCCATTAATGTTGTGTGATTATGATACCCGATCTTTAATGGTGTTCAACAGAAAATATTAATTTTATGCGCTATTTATCACCCGCCGTGACTTCGCCAGCGTGTGTAGTACTTGTTTTATTTTGAGCGGAACCCTGTTTATTTTTCTAAATAATAATAGTATTAGCCATTCTAGAAAATGTTAGCTATCTATCAGTGACAGTCCCGTGAAAATCGGTTCACTCGTTCTGGAGATAATTTAAAAAAATTATTGATTGGTTAAAGATATTACAAACAGCCTACTTCATTTATTTCTGTAGATTTTAACGTCTGTGTTATCTAGAATTTTTAAAACAAAAGAGCTACCTGAGCAATCACTAACAAGAAACGAGGTAGTACTCTTGTTCAAAGCAGTGTTCACGAACAAAAATCAAAGTACACGTTCGAAAGGTTCTATTCTAGGCTTTTTATCGATAACAGAGCTGTTGAACAATACGTGCCAAGATTTATGAAGGTACTTGTACGTTACAGCCACGTTAATGGTTATGTGTGTTTTGTGTTGTATTTACCTTCTTCTATAGAAATTTCTAGTATTCTTATAAACTCGTTGCAGGTGAATAACTTAAAAAATAAATTATATCTAAGGTTTACACGCGTCGTTTTTGTTTAAATAAATTCTTCTTCTCAACCGACTTTAAGTTTAAAAGAAAAGAACACATGTGGCAAATAGCGGCAATCTCACCTGCGAGGTATGAATGAGAAAAAGAATAAGTGTGTGGAATGAAAGCATGAGAAGTAGCAAATGCGAGAATCATTATGTAAGGATACAGTTGGACGACGACTTCAAATAAATACTGGAGGTGCTAGGAACAGACAGTAACACCCTGTGAGAGCGGGTGCCTGCTTAATAATAAAAAAAACCCTTTACCAACCCGTCTGGCCATGGTAGGCCAAGACCTAAGGAGACGCCTATGTCTAATAATGGACTACTAAAAGCTTATGATGATAATGATGATATTTCTAAATTTAGTTATAAATATTACAGATAAATAACACTCAGAGACATAACATATGATCGTGCTCATTATACAATTATTTGTCCTGGGTGGGAATCGGACCCACGATCTTTGGCT
This sequence comes from Arctia plantaginis, assembly GCA_902825455.1. Taxonomy (NCBI): domain Eukaryota; kingdom Metazoa; phylum Arthropoda; class Insecta; order Lepidoptera; family Erebidae; genus Arctia; species Arctia plantaginis. The sequence continues at coordinate 3,886,841 of CADEBD010000288.1, forward strand.
TAGCAGTCAATACCACTGACCACTAGACCAACAGGCCCGTCAAAATTATGTCAGTATCCGCTTACGGTGAGACCGAGGCCCTACAAATAAATAACTGTCCTTCCAAAAACGATGTGTCATACACATTGCTCAGAAAATAATATTAATTATGGCGGCCATGCTAATTTATGTGCTAACGGTAAAATAAATTATATCCTGAAAGCATGTGCACTTGTTCAAACAAGGCTTTAAAGGTTTCTGCGACCTAGTTTATGAAGTAACAGTAATAACAACTTTATATTTGAAGTCGTTGGGTCGTTTTCAGTGTGAAAGCAGGTAAGTCAGTAAACAGTCTCAAAGGACGTCTTGAAATTAAAATTTTAGATACGTTAATAATAGGTTTCAAGATGTACTGTTTACTCTGTGAAGCATTGTTTGTACTGTTTTCGTTGTATATTTTAGAGAAGACTATGAAAATGTGTTAATTTTGCGACTGACATGGAGGGGATAGACTTGTTCAAAAGCCTGATATGGGCTAAAGATAAATTATCAAAACGTTATACAAATAGTCAAAAATATAGATACGTACTAAATAACGTACGACGTTGGATGTCCGTTATAAAACATACATACATACACGATACAAAACATACATCATCATCATTAACAGCCTTTATATCCCGCGGTTGACTACCCACTGCTGGACATAGGCCTATCCTTAGGAAGGTTTTGGCCTACTATACCACGCTGGCCAGACGGTTTGGTATAGGGTTTGTTTCAAGTCTTCCTTCTCTTTGCAGTGCTGTTGCCCTGTGTAGTTTGCTCCCTTAGTCGGCTCTTAAGACACCCACGGGATGAATAGGGGCGGTGATACGCCGTATTCTTAATCCGTCACCACACGGACAATCCTTGAAGGTGAAGAGATGTATGAAACGCCCACATTTTTGCAACTATGATTTTATCCTACTTACGTATAATAATAAAGTGCAAGTGTTTTGCCGTAAATCGACTATTTTGGGAATTAGATGAGAAAATTGGCAGGCAATAAAAAACTTATAAATAAGAAAAGAAAACAATGGTAGTAGAGATTTATTGCTTATGCGGATGGAATGGAGAATGTGTTTTTATATGGGTCCGTTATTATAATAGTAGTAATAACTTAAGTAGGTCCGGTAACCTGTTAAATCGAATTGCCCATTGTCGGCAAAACCGAGCTTTTTTACCGAATGTAAAAATATCAAAGACTTAACTAGTTCACTTCACTAGTCAAAGGTCAAACTTAATTGAAAGAAACTTAAAAATTATTCGGTAAAATTGAGAACTCTTAGAAATTGGACCAAGCTTATTACTTGCACAAAATTTATTTAAAAATGGAATCACAATACGATTTTTTTTAATATGATAACAATAGCCAGTTTGAAATCGTTACCAATTTTATACTTAGTTTAATAAAGAGGTCGTATTCTACTTTAACTGATTCAGAATTTTGTCTAACATCAACTTTATTCCGTAGACAATAATCTCTGAATAAATATATAACATCTTTTGAATTTAATTCTGATGGTTAATAAACATTGTATTTTCTTTTTGGGAATTTCGTCATAAAATTTAAAATAATTACATAAGGTCTCATCTTCCACAGTTACTCGTCTCTACAGCAACTATATACTATTCATCTTATATTGTATTTACCGTGTTACTAATATATATATTAATAATACAGTAAATAAAACATTCAGGAGCCTACATTCTATGCTACCTACCCTAAGTACGGACCATTGATTCACAGCTACCTAAAGCGGCAAATTTATTCCAAGTATTACGGAGCGTCGACAAATATTCAAATAGCAATAAAGACCAGCCAGATTCAGGATAAATATGTATGTATTTGTGAAGCACACACATCTTGTCCTGTGTAGGGATCGAATCACCGTGGAAAGCCATGCTTAGGCACAAGAGGGCCCCTCGACCGGAGTCATGCCACGGCCTTATTAAAAACCGGTGTTGACCTATTCTTTTGTTGCTTTACACCGAGTGAGTGAGTTGAGGGGGGACCTCAATGGTTGGCAACGCACTTGTAACTCTTGAGTTGCAGGCCAAGTGCTAGTTTATTTCACAGAAGTAGTAGAAACTGGATCGTCACGGTGACCGCATTCGGCGTCGCGTTTAGCCCGCATTGAAATCTCCACCAATCACAACGCTAAACGCGCTCTCCGTCGGGAGTGAGTCGATGTGAAATAAACTTGCACTCGGCCCTCAGGAGTTGATGGGGTGGAAGTCACTAGCCATCAGGTGTCTGCTCGTTTCACAGTTCCTCCTGCAACTGTAAAAAAATCCGATCCCCAGATGCTTCGTAGTGGCACGGCAACCATGTGTAAACATTATGCTATCCATGCAGTCGATACCAAATAGAAATATTCCATATATTGACATTTTCTAATCATACAAAGTAATTTAGTTAGAAATCCGACGCGTAAAAAATCCATCAAAATTTAATTTTGTACCAGAGTATCCTAGTTTGGCGCAGTTCCAATTCATCAGTCTGAAGCACAAATTAGATTTGTTACGCTGAATATTTTGGCTTGTACAAGGGTTTACTTTGTACATTTACAATCTAGTAGCCTTTGCCCGAGGTTTCGCCCGCGTGTACGTCGGTTATCGTGGTAAAAAGTAGCCTATGTTATTTGCTGATATTGTACCGTTCCATTGGTGAAATAATTTTTAAAATCGGTTTAGAGGTTTAGGCGTGAAAGCGTAACAAACAAACTCACTTTCACATCTGTAAGTATAGATGTAATGGAATGTGATGTCGCAGAGCCGTTTGCGTCAGGTCAAAGGTCAAATTCAGTACGGGTTTGGTCTTTTAGATCTCCATTATTTTTATTATAAAATTGTATGTAGAGCGTAGAGCTGATAATAAACAAATTATTAAATCTAAATGTAATGATCTGAATACATGGGCGTAACCAGCGATTACTTTGGGGTAGGGCAAAACTAAGAAAACTAGATAAATGAATTAATATTTTTTATACCATTTACTTGTAACCTTATTTCAATAAGTAACCTGCAAGGATTACTGCATACACTGTTTGAATTGTTTTGCTTCCAGGACCTTCTTCCAATGCACACTCATCATGCAGAAGCCGACAAATCGTTTTTCTGTCATTGTCGATCTAAAACTAAATTATTTTGTTGCAATGGAACCGGACTTAGTGAAATGTTTTAAACTTTAATCACGAAATAAAAATCGGTGTGTAAGACAATGTGGAGGGTCCGGTAAGCGCACCACCCTACCCCACTATGGCCCATGTCTGAATGAATTTTTGACTATCGCTAATTGGGTTCATCACATATTTTAATATCGTACAATCTTTTTATAATATTTAAATACGGTCGTTCTGATATAATTGTGTATAAAATTAAACGGCATGACTTCAATAAATCAATCAATCAATTAACGGTGTTACTCAATAAAATAAAATGTATTTTTTTAATAAAAAAGTTCTACTTTCACAGTAGTTTACGATATAACAATGATTGATTCAGACGAAACAATTTTAGTTTTCAATTTTATGGGAACAATAAATATTATAACTGTGAAAGCCCGTAGCTTTCCCTGTGTATAACGTCACAATGAAAGGTACCTGCACCTCTATAATGCAAGGTCTTGCATTATGCAAGAGCCTGCAACAACGCCGCGATCTCTGACATTATACGGACACTTTCACGACGGAAGATATGAAGTCGATACAGCAAGTACCCGAACGCTCCTATGAAATATTTCTTTGTATTTAAATGGCGCCTTAGAAAAATTCGTTTAATAAAAATTGTTTAAAATACAATTGATCAACAGTATATCAATAAGTTCTCTTAAAAATAATACAAGAACTTCGATTCCGTTTGCACTCGAGATCACACGATGTTTAATGCATGAAATCAAACAAAAACCCTATAATACTATAGGGTTTTTGTACATAACTGAGCTACTTTCTGTAAGCTCAATGAATATTTTAGTATTCCTAGATTTTTTACGATAGTTGGGTCGATTCTTTTTACTTTTTCATTGCCTGTGACGTCAGTAAGAAGGGTCTAGCTAGTAGGTAAAATGAAATACGATATTACTGTTTACGCAACCGTACTGAAGGGTGAATAATAAAATGTTATCTTTAACTCTTTTTCGTTCGATGTTTTGCGCTTCTTGACAGACAGCTAATTTGTTCCGAATATATATATCCCAGTAACAATCTTGTGACCCAAATACAGATGTACAACGAATGACCTAATTAATAAATTAATGTTTGTCGCTTTTGGGGGGCGGAATTAGGAAATTAAACAATAACAAGTGCGACCTACAAGCTGTGCCGTGTGATTATGTCAACTGAAAGCGGTTATTGTATTTCTTTTTCTATAATTAATATAATTATAAACCCCTTTTCTTATGAAACGATTGAGTTTCAAAAATTAAATCCTATAATTAGTATTTAGTCTTAATATAATATTGAAAATCTCTAAATATTTTTTAACAAACTGTGCAGTTGGAATATGCCCATGCTTTTCCACTACAATACTAAGTTTGGTTAAAACTTGGTAAATTATATAATAGGTAATATTATCATTTGGATCGTAATTAGAATTTAAAGAAAATTTGAATAAAATAATATGTAGGTTTTTTATGTGTAATTATTTCGCCGCCGCCATCGGTCGCCGTGAGAGTTTTATCCGCGTGTCGGATAAGTTAAGCGTTATTACCTTGAAATATTACGGTAACTTTTAAAGGCGGATACTAATTTCAATATTATTCGATTTCCGAATGATCTTAGCCACATAAAACCATAAAGTGATCTAACTTGTGTCTAAATATCACGAACACTCAAAAAGAAAAAGATCAAAGATAAGATTTTAGTTTTATTAATGATAAGCCGCTTTATTCTACTTTTTGTATGAATACATGTATTTGTGATGCAAAAGAGTAAGTAATGCCTATTTAAAGAGATTTGGTATCCGATGACAACCGATACCTGACTGGCCTGTTGGAGCCGGAGGTCGTGCGTTCGATTCCCACCCAGGACAAATTATTCACCATGTCTGTCTGGATGAAATCTATGTATTTAGAAATATTTAAGTATGTTTATCAGCGGTCTGGTTACTATGGTGAATTTCCTTTTTTTACTTTAGTTATCTATACAAATAAATAAAATTGGAGTGTCTGTTTGTAATATTAAAATAACCGCTTTTTACTAAATGCATATGTATGTTTACACGGTACATATGTCTCTCTGTTTGTTCCGGGTAATCTCTGGAACGGCTGTACCGATTTCGACGGGACTTTCACTGGCAGATAGCTGATGACATAAGAAGTAACTTAGGCTACTTTTTTTAGACAAGCTTTGCCCCGCGGCGTTGCCCGCGGTTATAACAACAAACGCGGGTAACACCGCTGGTCTCAGCTAGTAGAGTATAAAAGCTTATACTGTCTTTTTGTTACGTAATTTTTATTAGATGCCCAGGTTTAGTATATACCAAACCACCCATCCAAATTAAGTTCATTTGCAAAGTCATGTGTTTAGGTTAGTATGCTCTTTCGTTGAGAACTGGTAAGTGACTTGTCTAAGTGTTTACGTCTTATATCAGAGTTAGCGATTTAATTACAATAACCAGATACGCACCATTGTGTGTAAAGATCAACTGCATGTAGAAATTGAGTCTCGAGGAACATTTGGCATCATTTCGAGCAATAAATAAAATGCAACTAACGAATAATAATAATCTTTTCGGACATCTAACACAGCGCCATCTAGTTTCAAACTAAACAGAACTTTTACTATGAAAACTAGATTGACCGATAAATTAAAAATAATTTCTAAAACGGGTTGATTTAATATTTTGCTTTGTTATGTATACCTACATTTTCTGCATTTCCATGACTGATCAACAAAATCTCCTTTTTGTATCATACCATCCATACCAGATGCTATATATTATCAATTATTCATAAAAAAAACTCCGTTTAAAATAAACGCTTCACACTTTAATCCTGAATCAATCTTCTTGAAGAACTTACTCGCTTATTATAACTTTAGTTTCTTAATAAATACGTGTCTAATTTGCTCACGAGAGCGAAGTTCCGTGATAAACAAAAGGTGAATAAAATCGCTCCGATGCCATTCGATTTTATGGTGAATTCATGATAAATATTATAGGTAGCAAATGATTGTAATTCTTTTCTCACACCGTTTAAAGTTTATTTTGCCGTAATGTATCTATATGCTACAGATGAGAAGATCTTAGCATAGTCTTTGCTTTGCGCTTTGAGAGCTAGCTTCTAGCTAGCTTCATACATAGCTTTTAAAGTGTTAACCGAAGACTAAATATAGTTGATACAAAAGTTAAGTCTCATATCTACTTGTATTCTTATTAATAACGACACTGAAAAAAATGCCTCGGTTCTCAATTGCTACTTAATACACTTTAAATATAACAATACAGCTTTTTGTACGTTAGAGCGTCCGTGAAGCCTTACCTTACCCCAATTTTTCTATAAAACCGATTTCATTGCAGACTATAGGTATACGGCGAAGAGGAAGTCTCATTTTTACATGAGATGGCTCAAAAAGGAGCGTAATGTTGTCAGAGTGTTTGTGTGTGTGTTTTTGCATTATAGTTTAAATGCTGATGTTTATATGTACATATATAGGGTATCCTTAGAATGCTTACGTTATTACTTCTTAGTAAAAGTATTCTTGTTTATAAGTAACTTGTTGACAATTGGAGTATGACAAAAACTAAAACATCCGATTTTTATAGCCTAGAAGCCGATTCCAAAAAACGACTTCGTGTACAAGTATAAAAAGTTTTTTTTTCTTTTTAAGGATGATGAAGACGAAGATGACACAGAAACTTGTACGAGCCCAGAAGTATGCGCGCCCCAACCTTTCCCAAGACATATGGCACCTCAGCAACAGACTCCTAAACCTTGGAAAAGAACCGGTAAGCAAACTTCTACTCTAATCTATGTCTAGAATAAGAGCTATTTTAAAATGTATCTCCTCCCGAATGAAGGTTTCATTAATTGAAATTATTCCAAATTTAAAATTGGCATTAAGCACTCAATCCTTCCTACATGCACACCTTGACAATATGGTGACATTTGATGACAGCCTCCGAAGAGCCGCCGAGGGCACCGCCGCGCACGCGCATCTCACACGACGAGTACCATCAGTTCTGCGACCAGACCCTCGAATGTATGAGAGCATGATAAAACTGTCGCATGACGTCACGCTTTTTATTTTGCAATACCAAACGCTTGGCAACTGTCATGTTATTTCATATTTTCAGTATGAACGGCCTCTATGACATCACAACGTTCAACCGCGTCATTTCGTCAAGTTGTTTTATTGTGATTTATTATCATCAAAGTTTTATTATAGAATCATCAGTGTTACCATCGTTTATCCTTTAAAATACATCAAGCTTACATATTTTATAACTAGACTAAATCACATTACTGAGTTACCTTTTTGTACGCATTTACTAATTGTATAAATACACCATTATCATCACTGTATAACTGGTTACGTATTAATAACTGTAAACTCTTTAGTAGCCATATTTTGTTCATAAAAATAAAAAAATGACCATGGGTTCTATTTTGATTTTATTTGTAAGCAAAGTTGACTCGGACTTTGTTTTATGTAATTCTAATGCGTTACATAATAATAGGATATAGAAATTATTTGCATTTCCCATTACATACGTCCTGTATTGGTAACATGATCAATGTTGATAAATTGCCAACGGTTTTTTCACGTCATATGAATGATTGAATACAAAGATCATTTGGTAATTTGTGGATTGGATTGGTTAACTGGCAGCGTAGGTTGTCTTTCCGATTGCTATTTAATACTTCCGTGTACCGAGTGATATAATTATGATTACATGTTTGAACAAACTTTGAGCTGATCCAGCGCAAATCTTAAGAATATACAGGCCTTGGTTTTGTGGTTAGTGGCCCTAACTGCTAAGCCAGAGGTAGTGGGTTCGATTCCCACCCAGGACAAATATTATGATGAGCATGATCATTTGTTCTGCGTCTGGGTGTAATTTATCTATAATATGTATGTATTTAGAAATATTTAAGTATGTTTATCAGTCTGGTCACTAAGCACAGGCTCTGCCTAGTTTGGGATCAGACGGCCATGTGTGAGATGTGTGAGGTATATTATTTATTTATATACCTACTGCCAATATTCATCATAGTAGGCCAAAACCTCCTTTCTAAGGAGAGGCCTTTGTCCAGCAGTGGACTATTAAAAACTGTTGATGAATATTCATGTAAAGTGGCAAAAAAGTGAAGAAAATAAAGTAAAAATGGCTGCAATGCATAATGAAATTCTAAATACAAAACGTTTCATATGGGATTAAAGAATAATTTGCCTAATAGTTAAATTATTTTTTGTCAGCATACGACCTGGCGACTCAGTGTCCGTCGCGACGGGCGTCCATGAGACGCCACACTGTTACGCACACTGTCTGCCCACCCACCGATGGAGCCCATTCATTGCCACATTCGAGGTACGTATAATATACTCCATTAAACCTTTCTCTATAATTTTTATAAATTTTTGACAATGCCCCGTGAGTCTGGGTCTGGGTGTTCTTTGTATACGTTTTATGTATGTTTGTAAAGTCCCACGAGACACAGGATATATCCCTAATGCGAGAGTTGTCTTTAAAAAAAAATGTAACCCGTGCGAGCAGCAGGCACATTATATTAACCAAATACGCAAATAACCCACGTCTTTGCCGCTCTAGCTACTTTGACCGTGAAGAACCACCTTCAAGTTGCGTGATAGGTTGTTTAAAGTTGCGTTATAGGACGTGATATTGGTTTACACGGCCCAAACACTGTTTAAGTAGTGACTTAACTCGCAACTGAAAAAAAATTAATAGAACACTTAATTTAATAGACTGTTAAAACAGTTTTTGATCTCCATTCCAAATTTAATTTTTAGATTGAGTTCGACCAACACTGCTATATGAAATCGATAGGTACAGTAATATGAAAGTAGGCACTTCAGGTTTAATGTCAAGGGGTCAAGATTTGTGATTCTAATAACGAACAAAAGGTCACTACTCTGCCCATTTCCTATTGACGTTGATTAAGCGTAACTAATTAGAAGACATTAAACATTTTCGCCCCTGATTGATTAACTTCATAAAATCAGAGCTCAGAGTAACAAATCTAATAATCTGAAACAGATGCTTATTTTTGATATATCTGTGCAAATACCAACTCGTTCAATATTCAAATTTAGATGCAAAGTCGCTGTCAACTATACAATTTAGTCTATATTATCTAAGTGGCTGCCAGTACTCTACCATGTACCACTATCCATTCCATACACAAGCACGTACATGGTACGAGTACAAATAATCTTCATAATAAAAACGCTAGAAATCATAACGGGTGGTTCAATTAATGCGTACGATTATATTTTAATTAGTCATGGCACAATAGCATATACAATAAACTGTCATTGTATACCAACAACCAATTAATGAAATAAAACGGGACATCCAAAAAGGTCCAAAACTGCCAGTCAATTTCCATTACTAAAAGGCGATATAGTCAATTCACATGTCTTGTCCCACCAGGCCAGGTTCCCGAGCGTCATGCGCCGGCGCCGCATCTCTTGCCAGCAGTGACGCCGATGGACCTCTCAACGAGCTGTCCTGGTCTCGTTCCTCGCTCCAAGATGAGCTCATCAAGTCGGTTAGTGGCAGTCCCACTAATAGCTCGCATGTGAGTACAACTTATAAATTTAGTGCATTGATGGACGTTTTGGAATCTGCACCTCAATGAGATTGAGAAGGTATTTGTAGTAAAAGATTTGCTTGAAATGGCAGGGCTTACTCGAGAATTTATTTATCGTTTGGAATAAAAACCAAAAAAGCTGTTATAGGATCATTTTATCATCCGTCTGCTCTGTCAGTTCAGATATTTTATAAAAAAATGCGGTTAGGTTTGTACGGTACACACTTGTCCGGCTTTTTAAATATTATATTAGCTAGGATGAATTGCAAATATTAGATACTAGTTGGAATTTTAAGCAGGAAGATTTGCACAAAAAATCTTTGCTTGTACCGCAAACTTAAAATTCGAAATGTTTGAAACTGAATTTCTTTACGGGGTTCTTAAGTTTGGAGCAAAAATGTAATTTGTGTTTAAAAAGCTTTAATACTGCTTTTGTTGCATAAGCAGGTTGCTTGTAGTCAAACACTTTTAATCGTTACAGACTCCCCAAACAAATACGTAACATTTGACAACCTCCAGTACTGATTGAAGTAATCTGATAATTTTGCAGTCATATTGAGTAAACCTTGTAGATTTCAAGCGATCACGTCTCCTATTATAGATCACAACTGACAGAGCAAATGTATTGCTATCTGTTGACTGCTCTGCCACTGCTATCGTTAAAGACGCATCTTTATAGACATATTCTTCAGTACAATATATTATTCATCACAAAAACTGCTGTAGTTATTCACGTAGAAAATAAAATTAGTTTATTGTTTACTTTGTGCTTGCTTGACATTTAAACTTAGTAGATACGCTATACTCGTATACCATGCACTACCATTATGACGGAATGGTAACGCTTGTAATACGCACACAATTTATGCTATGAAAATATTAAGTTGTTTTAAAACCAAGCACAGCTACTTCAGTGCAGAAGCAGAGTTAAATCTTTTTTAAAAGTGCAATATTTACAATATATTGGCTATTTCAGAAATGCAGATCGATAACAGACACATAAGTAATCATTGGTACATGTGCTTCGTTTTAAAGCAATAGATATATATTATAGATGCATTTTTTTTTTAGCAATGATAAACCTGAAAGCAGCTTTCGTAAACAGTAATAGTTATTCGTATGTAAATCTAGCGACTGTCAAACAAACTTCTAGAAGAATCTAGTAATAAATGTTTTTCTTTTGTATTTCCAGAAACAGTGGCAAGATGCCATTATGTCTGACGACCGATTGTCTTTGACCCTAGAAGAGATTGTCCACATCAGGTCTGTACTGACGAAGGCTGAACTAGAAGTACTGCCAGTCGAAGGCAGGGTCAAAGAAGACGTTGAGAAGAGAAGGGTAAGTGATTATTTTCAGTTTTGAAGTTACCTTATTTAATTTAACATTTACAAGTTTGAATAATATTTATTTTTGACCGATGAATTAATTTATTTTTTGTTTACAGGTATGCTTTTTATGTTTGAAAACAAGATTCGGCATTTTTGGTCCCTGGGGCCAGAAATGCAAACTGTGTAAAAAGACTGTCTGTCAAAAGTGCTGTTCAAAGGTGAGTTTACAAAATTGAATATAGCTTTACCTCACCAAATCTTAGTTTTATTATCTATATCTACCCTAATTACATTAGGTCCTAAGATCAAAGACAAAAACCCACTGCCTTCGCTAAAAACAATATTAATTTAATTAAGTAAAAAATAAAATCATTATCAACAGCTTTAAGAGTCCACTGCTGGACATAGGCCTCTCCTTAGAAAGGAGCCACGCTGGCCAGACGGGCTGGTATAGTTTCACGGGTTTCAAGTTTTCCTTCTCTTTGCAGTGTTGTTGTCCTGCGTAGTTTGCTCCCTTAGTCGACTCTTACGACACCCACGGGATGAATAGGGGTGGTGACACTCCGTATTCATAATCCGTCACAACACGGATAAATAAAATAAAAATATACATTTCATCCTTAAATTGGCATCCTTTCAATGTACATCTTTGTCACAGAATTAGGCATAAGCTGTCCATGTCTATTTCAGATGAGAATACCAACGGAACACTTCGCACACGTGCCCGTGGTGCTGCTGAGCCCATCACTGCTGCCATCACCCGAGGACGAGGCGCAGTCGTCCTTCCCCAGGAGTCTCATGTCGAGGCTCGTCTCTCCTGATTACTCGGTGAGTTATTGTAACTACGCAGTCGTAGTAAATGGCTTCCTTCATAACAATATCTCTATTAATTATAATCTGAAATCACTGTAACAATTGTTGAAGTTATATCCTTGAAAAGCTTTTATTAAGACATGCAAACTCCTCCTATTGAATACAAAAGAATAGAACTGATAATATATGCTCATAATTTTTAGGTTATTAGAAAAATACTTTACCTTAAGTTCACTTACATTCTTAGTAATTAGTTAAAAATGGCCTTCCAGTCAATAAGAGACTACTAAATCAAGTAAATAAATGATTCATTTTGTTAAATGCCCAAATTACGTCATTTATATTAAACAACGAACTTTGAATAATGTTATAAAAGAAACTCATATTATGCCTCAAGAAAATATTTATAACCATGCCTCGTACACTCGTAATGATTTCGCATCCATAAAATGCGTCTGTTGTTTCTCATTTGTGGCAAGTGTTAGATGCAGAGTAATGGTGGATCGTATACCGCAAATTGCTTACATGCTCGTGAATAGGCCTCGATAACTTATTTTATGACTTAGCTTCTATGTAACAACACCGTTGAAGTATTATTATGGTTATATATAGGTACTTCCCTATAGATAGTATTCTTAATACGAGTAAAGTGATAAAATGTTAACGTCTGTAAGGTATAAGGGTAAGCGGTTACCGAAGACCATGTAATTTCAGTGCAATTCCAAAGAATTCAGAACTAACCCCAGAACTAATCCCACTAATCCCTGAATGAAATAGCAATCGAAAGGTAAGGAGTTAATACGAGGTGTGTTAATCAGCAGAGTATGGTGGAGAACAGCGTGGGCAGTGCCCCGAGCAGCCCTGCGCGGGCGCGGCGCTGCGGCGGCGCGGCGGCGTCGGCGCCACACTCGCGCGGCGGCTCGGCGCTCGGCTTCAGCGACGCGCTGGCCGTGCCCGCGCGGGCCAGCGCCATGTCGCGCAGCGTCGAAGGGCCACAGGCCATGTCGCTCGTCAACACGCCCCCCTCCACCTTGGACCGCAGGTGGGTACCGCAGAATCACCTCGGCTACACACTACATAGTCTGTAGCGCTAATGGACATCCATTAGTGTGAAGAAAATAAAATGAACATGAATAGTGAATTTCGATAGCCACGAAATAATAATTGTTAAGCATATTTTGAATTATTTTTCCCACATGGATGTAATGGTAGACTTTTTAATGACATTTTATAAGAATTCAGAATATTCAGAAATTTTGAAGTAACTTTATCAGTGACGTTTACCGATCCAAGTTTTTAACATTACAGAGCGAGGTACGGTCGCAGCACGACCGGCGTGACCGCGGCGGAACGTCTGCGGGGCGTGCAGATGGCGGTGTGCCACGACTGCAAGGCCATGGTGCTGCAGATCATCAAGTCGTCGCGGGCCTCGCGCTCGGCGTCGCGCGACCGCGCGCTGCGCCACCTCACGCTGGACCTGGCGCCCGTCTACACGGCCGACTGCTAGTGCGCGCGACACAACCCGCCGGTAGTGCCGCCACACCCGACATCTATCCCATATAGATTATGAGTACTACTACCCTACCTTTAATTACCATGTCGTATACCTAGTGATACCAGTGCTTTTCAAAATATTATCCGATATCTTGAACTTGATAGGTTTGCGGCACCGTGAAATTCTCATTTCGATTTTTAGTGTACTCATCGTAAAAAAACCGGGCTGCGATATCGACGTGTCAATTATTGATGCGTTTAGCTAATGGGGTGTGTTTGCGTTCACCAACAGTTACGATCGTGTTCACCGGTTATGGTTTTTAATCAGTGGAGATACTAAACTTTATCCGTTTGTATTTCTACCGCGACACAACATAGAACGTGGACGGGAAGATCTATGACGTTGGAACCGGTCTAATGTATTCTCACCTCCATGCAATTGTTTATTTATTTCTAGAACCGTAATATTAATGAATAAAACTCAGGTAGCAGCTCAATGAATTTATTTATTTATAATTACATTAGCGACCGAATAATCTCAATAAATTATTTAATTAATAACATCACAACGTAAGCTTTCATATACTAACTTCGTCATACTTCTATTTCTATGATCAAACATTCCTAATAGTCTTTTATTTTGTATATTCTATAATAATAGCATTCGTTTCCATTTTGTATATAATAATAATAATACTCATTGACATTAATTAGTAAAATATATAAATTGTCAACAGTTAAAAACTATATTGACATAAATATGCACTTCATTCGTATCACGGATAAATTTATTGTAGTCACCTCAAATCAATTTATCAAAGTCGACACGTGAGTTATAGAAGTCACCACAAAAGGTTCAAAAATCGAGCTTCCAAGGTTGTGTAGAGTCTATGTTGTGTTTCGTACGAGGACCATACATTTTGCTTTGACAAAATGAACTTTGACAATACTGTATGACCTTTGACAGGCGTAACTAACACTATTATTATTATTTGTCGCACAAAAATCAAACAATTCATTAAATTATCAAAATATTTATCCTACATTATCAGAGATATTACATTATAATAAATTAAATATAAAATAATGATATATTCCAGAAATTTACTAAACAATATTTTGTCACTTATTATTAGATAAATTTATATTTTTCTCCGAATTATAGATTGTTTATTATGTCTACAAAATCAATGTGAAAATTAAAATAAATGTGTGTTCAAAAATATAATGTACTTCCCTATGAATGTTGTTGTATAAAGCAAAAATATATTGTATAAATGTTATTAATATCTTGTAGAATCTGTATAATGAAGTGATCAATCAAACATAAAAGCTATACCCCCTTTAAAGTCAAATTGTAGAAAAAAGCAATGTGTTTACATGTGGGTACATTTTCGTACTTTGCATTACAGTTGCAATTTAAAGTCACGAAATATTTACTTTTCAATTTTTCTACAGTTTGACTTATATATTGAACTCTACGTAGCTGTCCCTTGACGCGAAAATCCCCAGACTAAAAGCGGTCAGTATCACACGAAGGATTAATTTAAATAGCTGAATGACATTCATGTCCTCAATAAATTATTTACATTATTGTGATAACTTTGTAAACTTATTAGTTGAAGAATTTTTTTAGAAAAATAACATAATCTACGTGTGAATTGGACATAAAAATACCCCTTTTTAAATAATTATTATGAGTGACATTCAGAGCAATTGTGTTTTCAATAAGTTAAGTTTCCTGTGCCATACAGATCGAGAAAATGTTTTATCCGTGACAGAAATCATTTAATCGCATGTGCGTTTAGTCGCAAATAGAATGTCACGATATTGTTTATGGAAATCCTACGTGCCTACCTATGAGTACAGATCAAGACTATATATTTTGTTGTAAGTTAAATTATCAACTTTCCATATGCTTTTTGGTTCATTACGTAAAAATACAAAAATAACAAAAAGAAATCTGAAATTATTTCCGCTCTGCCGGTTGCGTGCTTTTGATAAAACTGTCATTATTATGAAGGATTTTGTATATTGTTTTCTTTATTTAGTCGTTCTTCAGTAATTTAAATATAAGATTGAGTTTGACAGTTCAGTCGACAGTACGGAACCGGCTTTATTAAGTCTGATTGTTTGGAGGAGATGTATGTTTTGTATAAATGTTTGTTACTCCGTTCATGTTCATACAAAGTCAATTATTATACTGTGGCGATAATACAACTTAAGTAATGTAGGTCATTTTTAAAGCTAATCGTGTACAAAACCATGTACTTACCAACTATTCATATATTTTTTTGAGATTCAAGACTGAATCTGTTAAATGGCATATTAATGATGGCATTTAAATTAATAATAAAAAGAAGCGAACAAATTTCAACTAAATTATTATTGCCACAGTCATAAACTTGACTATTTTTTAGATGTAACTAAATTATTACTACACGAAATGTACCCACTTCCTAGTACTCTTGTAAATATAGATGTCTAGATCGTAGTAGCGGTTCTAAATAAAAGAGTAGAACTATTTTCCAACTAATTAATTATGTAGAACTGGGTTTTCCCTTAACTCTTACATTCCCTCCGTTAATTTAGTTATTTTTAAGTTATAGAAATAAAATATTATAATCGTAATGCTGCAGGTGGCCTAATTTTGGAAGTTCTTTTGACATTCTCGCATAAATTGGTTTATTTTTAAAAACATTCTGAATTCAAAAATATATTCATTTCAACATTGTATAAAGCCCAGTTACTATACTTGTAAATGTGTAATTTAGTAGGCTGTTAGATGTTACTTAGACTGTAACTGTTTAACGAACTTAAGTACTTACGTAAGTGGAAATAATCGATGATAAAAACAAAATCATATTAAATAAACATACAATGTAAATCGCATTTTTTATTATTATTATACCCCAACAAGACTATTACTTAAACCTTTTATACCCAATTAGTTGCTAGTACAGGGTAAATGATTAGGGCTGTCCGTTGTCCGGGCAGAAGCAGGCCTAAATGATGGCTCGATGTGTTTCGTGATGGCCTCTAAACCAGAGGGCGGTTAAGTTCTGCTAAGTTAAGGATTGGAAGGCTTTCTTCTCAGGGTATACCCAGGTTCCTTGCAATAGAACTTTAAAAAAAAAAGCAATAGACCTAGTAATACGTAGACACGAAATAACTTGTGGTTTTAGTCAGCTCAATTCCGACATACCAATTCACAGTTAGCTTCATTGAAATGATCAAACGCGGGTGCTTCCATACTGTAATTTTCCTTGAAAACGCCTTGTTGTTTTGTGTTAGCAAAATGTTTATTTTCAACCACTACTATTTCATTTTATTAGGCGCATAAATTACAGTAAAGTGAAAATAATGAAAACCACATCTCAATCATGGAATTTTATAGCACGTACGTGATAAACAGTACTCGTACATCAGTTTTCATAAAAAAAAAAACATTTTTTATATGTCCTGAGTACGTGTTTTAAGTGGCTCTCCTAGGGAGTTTGCTCCGCACTAGAGGCACAATCGATGCTCATTATTTTGATACCTAGTGTACGTACAGCGACAGCGGCATAAGTGCATTATATACGTTTGGCGTACATAATGTATTACTACTTATTATGGTGGCTCTGCGGTAGAGCACGACACATGAAAACTCATTGCGCCGACCTCAAATAAATTTGATAAAAGGGCAAGAAGATGATGAGGGTTATAAAAAGGTTTTTAATAAAAGATCCCTAACCTATATTTTATTGAACCTTTTATTATCCAGTCGTATCAGTATTAGAATGTCAGATGAACTGTCTGAATCTGTCCGTGTTTGTGTGTAGTGGGATATTGTAACCCGTTCGAACGCCATCGAAACCGAACTTTTTCATCCTCCTCAACTGGTTACGAATCATCGGTTTTAATGTCGGCCGAAGGGCCGTTACAACCTTCTTGTTTATATCCTGATACGACTTGTAAAAATATCTGAAAAGATTTACTTGCAGAAATAAATATAAGTAATTTCATTTCATTTCGATAAGTGTGTGGAGGAACGGTGTCATGTCCCTCTAATACAAAGGGAGGATCCTCCGACCTAGCCTGGTGATCATGCCTGGCGGGCCGCGGCCCAACGGTTGATGTTGGGAAGTTATAGTGAAGTATATATCCTAACCTTATGGAACAAGCACTTAGCGTAGCTAGCGGTTAACAATAATAATAATACCATAGGTCCTGAAATACATACAGCTCGTCTTTGCTTTCCATACCTCATTCATTCATCATCAGTCTATTGTCGTCCACTGCTGAACGAAGCCCTCAGGGAGCGCCAACCATCCCGCTCTTGGTTAATAATAATTCCATAATCTTAGAGGACAAAGTGGTTATGGCTGGCCTGTAGTTGGACGGATCAGCGCATTTCCATATTGATTGGGGACCAACCAATATGGGACTGCGCCGATCCGTATATTTATAATAAAAATAACAATTTTAATTTGAACATTTTATTTTGAATAAGATGTGTTTGGTGTCAACACATTTCGACTGAATCTAAACTTCAATGAAATCATTTTGTAATAATTGCATTGCAATCTAATATGATATTACTGTTTTACAAATTAATCTCACTTTATAATTAAATAAAACAATCATAACAGTAATCAAATTTATTGATTGATTAGCGATTCTATTGATGTACATTGTACCTTAATAAATAAATTGTCTAATAAATATTTAGCCTACAACTAGTATACCCTCCTCGGCGAAAGTGTGGGGGGGTACTTCCAGGTTGAGGGGTGCGGGGCCTTTACGAATGCGGCCAGAGGCGTCGTAGTGAGAACCGTGGCAGGGGCAGTAGTAGCCACCGAAGTCACCGGCGTTGGCAACGGGTACGCAACCCAAGTGGGTGCATACTCCAATGACGACTAACCATTTGGGCTGTTGAGTGCGTTGCTCGTCAGCTTCGGGATCGCGGAGCTGGTCGATGGATACGGCCTTCTCAGTTGCGATTTCGCTTTCGGTTCTGTTGGAGAAGTGGAGACGTAGATAATTTAGTGAATGAAGGAACCTTTGGGATTTCATTATGGTAACATGGGGTGACACACACTTTTTTTTTAATAAATTCTAGACTAAAAAAAGTATGATACGCTTTTATGGCTTCAATAACAAGGATTTCAGGACGCGAATCCTTTGTACTGTCAACATGGACTACTTAAAACATCAAATACAATGCAAGGTCATTTTATGTACATAATTATTTTTAAATATAAAAAAAAACATTGTTATAAAATCATGATACTGGATTCTAAATTACCTGTGACGAATGAATAAAGGCTTTCCACGCCACTTAAAGGTGACTGACTTTCCTTCTGGGATGTCAGATAACTTGATCTCAATCTTGGCCAATGCCAAAACATCAGCTGCGGCAGCCATGGAGGACACAAACTGTGTAACTACAGACTTGGCGGCATAGGCACCAGCGACACCACCCGCTGTGAATTAGAACAACGTAAATTGTTACACTAATATTTTAGACAAAAACCAAAGCGAACAAAACTTAATAATTATTATTTATTACACGCTTTTTGTAGTGTGGTGACGGATTAGGAATACGGAATGTCACCACCCCTATCCCGTGGGTGTCGTAAGAGCCGACTAAGGGAGCAAACTACGCAAGACAACAACACTGCAAAGAGAAGGAAAACTTGAAACAAACCCTATATCAACCCGTCTGGCCAGCGTGGTTTAGTAGTCCAAAACCTCCTTTCTAAGGTGAGGCCTATGTCCAGCAGTGGACTATTCTAGGCTGTTGATGATGATGATGACACGCTTTTTATTAGCTTCACCTGTATGTTTGTTTATAACCAACTCCTTTGGGCGGGATTTTGACTGACTTTAAATGGTCAGAATTTGTTCAAACTTGTTCAAGTTTGTTCAAACATTTATTATAAAAAATAAAATTATTTAAAAAAAAAAAGAAATAGGTTAACACGCTTTTTATAGAAAACCAAACTAAAAAATAGAAAATAAATTTTGATAAATTTGAAAAAAAGCGTGGGGTACCTTTTACTATGCACCCAACGCTTTTTTTTAGTTTGGTGTTCTATGAAAAGCGTGTTTTTAGTTTTTTTAAACTATTATTTTTAATTACTAAAAGGTAGGTAATATAGGTTATTGTACCTACTCTATTTCACACATCTATTAGTAAGCAGATACAGTACTAGAGAACCCAAACTGCTGTTTAAGATACTTAAATATTTCTAAATACAAATATATTATAGAAAAATTAAACCTGGAGGCAGAACAAATGATTGTGCTCACAATGAAATGGGAATGGAAGGAATGGACCTACAACCCTGGTTTAGCAGCAGTCAGGGTCACTAATGATTAGACCAACAGACCCATCCAAATAAGGTACAATAAGGCAGTTTCATGTGTATTTTTAATCTACACATATAAAATATCTTAACAAAGTCCGTACTACCCGTTGTTTTCATTTAAAAGTACCTGCATGATCTAAGAGTCATACTATTGACAAAATAAATATAGATTATAGAGATGCACATTTCACTTGCTTACATCCTTTTTATAATCAATTGATTAGTAAAGAACTTAATTCTTATTTTAAAATGATTGGATTTTTGCTTTTATTGCTGTAGAACAAACCTTTTGTTCTTAAAGGTATTTTCTTTTTAATTTTAAAGCTTTTGCCTTTAGGCACAGATATTCAAGATATAAACATAGATCAGGTGTAGGCTTTTTGTTAAATAATTTAAAGTGTGAATTGCAAACCAAATTTCAATGACATTTTCTATGTAATTGCGAGATATAACATTAAGTCGTCATTGTCAGCTTTTATTTTTCTTCCTTCTAATTTGACATAAGCTAAAGAATTATTTCTCTTACTAAAATCTAGATATTTATAACAACTGTAAACATTTTGAATACAATGAAATTATAAATGTTTCAATACCATGTCCCAATAATACTTAGAATTAGGAATACATCCTGTGTCGCAGGGGACTTTACAAACACACATGAAACATACACAAAGGACACCCAGATTCAGAACAACAATTTGTGGATCACTCAAAGTGTCGTCAAATGTGGGGATCGGACCCACCAAACTCAGCGTAGTAGTGAGCGGCGTGGCGACTGCTTCAACCACAGACTGCTTCACACACAACCAGATGTTGCATTGCTTAATATGTGTCTGCTTTTAAAACTAAACCTATATGAATTCTAAAAAACCTTCAGGAGTTAAGTATGCAAATTAGTCTGTCATGGGACGGCAAGTCTATATGTAAATGTCAGATATGTTCTCCATGCCCATGATATTATTTACAAGTGTTTATTATTATTTAGAAGAGTTATTAACTAAATTATTTACAAGTGAAATGAATCTTATGATCAAACTATGATCCCCAGGTGATCTCTAGTATTATTAATGTTTAAGCTTTTATTTATTATCATAATGTATATTATGCTTAAGTGTATCAATTTGGGATATGAATCTACATGACCATGGTATTCAAACCCAGATCACATAAAAGCATGTATTTGTGTTGGACGGAATTCAAGCTATTCATACCACCATTACTCGCCAAAAAAACCCATAAAATATAATATTATGTGTAATAATAGTTTAGAGAGGTATATTGCCCTTTGTTAAGGTACACTGCGAATTTTGTTTTTTCTAAAAAATATTTTTATTAGGATTTTATCTCAAATCAAATAATATTTAGAAAAATTCTTGGACTAAAAATTATCACAAATTTAAGTATTAATAGCAATTCAATTTAGTATTTAAGTATAATTATGGTCTAGAACTCTTACAGTGTTTTAAATATTTGTTTATTCTTCACTTTTGTAATTATCAACAGCATGAAAGTTACAGCTTGTTTTTTTTCAATTGTTAAGTAACATTAAAATTACTGTTTAAGATTATAAAACCAACCTCCAGCGATAAGGTAGGTGAACGATTGGCGTCCATCGCTGCTCTCAGCATTCTTAGAGGTAGGGTCCGTGGTTTCCTTGCGACGATATGCTGAGAAGTCGGGGATAGCGATATCCGTATGAGCGAACCGAACTTGACTTGGTCCTGAAAATGACAACCGATTATGTAACATGATTTTCCGACGTAACTTCCTATAATTAAGAGTTCATACACAAAAATCTTCAAGAAAATAACTCACCACGGCCGTTTACACTAGCCTTCAAGCCTTGAATCGGTAAAGATCCATGCAACGACTGAACAGTAGACGTTTTACGTTGAGGATGTACGATCACCTTGTCAGAAGGTACGTGCACCGAGGTAACAGGCTTGAGGCCATTAGAGACCACAGATGAGGTCGCCTTGAAATATGGGGCCAAATGCCCAGCCCGCACTACCGAAGTCATAATGTATCACAGTCGAAATGCGCAGCAAAATTATTTTACTTTTGCGCTAAGCGCAGCGCTCGGATTGAAAGGTTGTCAAATTTGCAGAACCGCACACTGAGCCAATTATGACGTTATTTGCAGTTCAGAAAGGCTACCTAGAAATAATTTATTTCTTCTGAAATCATTTTCTAAAATTAAAGTCTCCATGGACATTAAAATAAAAAGGAAAAATAGTAATGATTTGTTATTATTTAAATTTATCAAATGAAGAATATTTTTTTATGTGAAAGCAACTTCCATACAAAAATGATAATATTTCAAAATAATGCAATATAAATAACGGAGTTTATTTATGACTACACGTACATTATATGTTATTATTGAATTACAAAGTACAAATCAAGTTAAAGTTCTTTTAAATCTATTTCAAAGAAAATCCAAATTTGTAATTTCTGAACGAATAGTTTCTTTTTTCCTTGGCAACATTTTAATTTAAATATGACGCGTTCAAAAATTTAGATTTTCAAACATGGCTATTTAATTTTTCTTAAAACTATCGTAAGTAATCAAATCCTAATTGGATACTTATTTGCCAAATCAGATTGTTGATATCGTTGTTGTTATGTGTTTTGATGACGATATTTTAGAATTTTATAAAAAAAATACTTTAATATAAATGTTTATAGCGTGTTTCTACGTGTGTCATTACTGCTATTTTAAATTATGTAATTTTAAAATAATTACTATCATATAATCTGATGTCCTTAATAAAATTGAAGGTTTTACTGACCAAGGAAATATCTAGTTTAAGTTAGAGACTGCAAGGCTGTTTTGCAAATCTAAGTAGTGTAAGCTACCTTAGCTAGATGGCGTCAGTATAAAAACACTATATTTCTATTATTTTGTGAGCAAATTAATAATGTAGACCATTCAATGAAATATTAGTTTTTCTTGAAATTATGATTGGTCACGTCATTATTATGGTCTGACCAGATCAAAAATAATCAGCGTTTAATGATATTACGAATTCGTATTATGGTCAATCACTAGTCATGATATTCAAAATAGTTAGGTACATTATCCACTGTCAGAAACGTTAATATCGTCTTGTTTAAATAAAGGATTATCAGTACGATATTTTTGTGACTACCTTTCGCTGCACTTTTTTCTTTTATTTACATATTATTATTCCTGTTGCGATCTTAATAGCAAAAGTATTTTTTGTAGTATTTCTTTACTGATAAGTTCTTGTTTATTTAGAATTTTTATTAAACCTACTACTATTTACTCACTGCTGGCACTGGCAAGCTCCACAACAGAGCATAGACAGCTGACTTATCATGATATCAACCTCCGGTCTTGGAGGGGAGTGATGTGGCGCCTTCCACATACAAAGAAACAGAAACATACCACAGCGCCATTTAACGAAGACACACCAAACTGCGGATTAACTGCTAAAATGAACAATCTCTCGCCGATTAGCATATACAACTTCCCAACATCAACCGCTGGGTCGCGGCCCGCCAAGCATGATCATTTCGCCTGGGCCTCAATTCTGCTATTTTATGTTCACGCCAAGCCACTGTCATACCACTGACACACTATTGAGATGCCATCGAGTGGCCATTGGCATCGGTATAAATCTGCTGCTCAGCATCGGCATGCATCGGCTGGTCGGAGGATACTCCCTTTGTGTTAGAAGGACATGACACCCGTTACTCCACAGTATCAATGATTGAATGTTATACGTTTAGTACCTACCTACCGAGCTACCATAATGCAGGCTCTGCCTAGTTTGGGATTACACGGTCGTGTTTGAGATGTGTGAGGTTTATTATTACTACTACTGATACCCCACATTAATGATAATTATTACTAAATGTGAATTCAAATATCAAAAAAAAATTGACGGTTAAAGAATTAAGTATCATTTTAAGCCGGCCACATCATGAAATACGAACATGAAGTATCGAAGATGTGTTCTATTTTATATACCTATATTTGGCCACGATATGTATCTATAAAATATATGGAGATTATAGATCTCATACATAAAAATCAATTGACACCGGTCACCGCGGGGCACTACTTGAAAACAGTTCGAACTTCGTCTGATAATTTTTGTACTATTCCTAATTTCTAGAAGAATGTTTTGTATTTGGCTGTTTTTATGTTTTTTTTTTCAATATTTAAGAACACCCCCCCCCCCCCTTTTTTTTTTCCGTGCGGGAATCCCCTCGGATACCACCTGTCGGTGGCATGTCGGACTCGAGCCGACTAAAACCGCACGCCGTCTCGGGTACTAATAGCCGGGGAACCAGGTATACCCTAGAAAGGAAGTCCCTGGTGCCCCGACATACCTCGGGTCATCTACAGACGAGTAGACGACCCCTCCCGTGTGGGAAACCCATGTTCCCTGTGCTCCCTGGAAACGAGCGCGAGGCAACCCTGAGGGCCACGGCCGGGGTTGCCCAAGTCGTTGAGCGAATCCGGCGGCTGGGTCTCGAGGTGGCTCTGCACAAGTCCGAGGCCCTGTTCTTCCACGGGCTTCGGAGGAAGCGGCCTGAGGGATCTAGCCTCACGGTAGGAGGCACTCGCATCGGCATCGGGCCCTCGATCAGGTATCTGGGGCTCGTACTCGATGGCCGATCAGCCTGTGCAGAGTAATATTGTTTCTTTAAACATATCGTTTGTCAATTAAGGAGTATTGATAATTGAAAAGACTACTCTTCTTCAAGACTTTAAGCAATCAGACGTAAAATATTTAGTACCTGGTGGAAATCCTAGTTACATAGATACACATTCAACTGCCAGGGACAGGATACAATTCAGTTCTTATACCTACATATACCAGTTTCAGATAAGTAGTGGGTTAGTAGGCCAAGGTTAGGAGGCCGTATATGAAATGTTACACTGAAAGATAAGGTACAGGAAAACTGTCTTAAGAACAATTATTTTGATTTTGGTATGGACACATTTTTGTTTAAACGTAAATATTAAATTTATTTCACGTAAATAACTATCAATTTATATAAATTCCTATAAAGCATTCCGTATTTCGTTCAAGATTAAAAAGATATCAGAAAAATCAAATAGGTATAGGTACTACCATTTGTTAGTAATTTTGTAACTGGTAACATTTAGTGAATAAGTAGTAGTAATTACGATGCAATTCCTGTATTATGGAGGTAAGAGGCAAGGAGCAAACCATCTCATATGGGGGATGGTTCAAAAAGTATCCAGCTGTATACTGAAAATAGAAGTCGTTGCCGTACGAAAAACTATGATATGAACATAGCTGTTGTAGACAGAGTGAAGTGTGCTGAGTTAAAATATTATAACAATTTTATTGTCTGAAAGTTATGGGAGATAGGACAAAATCACATTCAACTGTGAATGAACGGTGATATATCATTCGATTTTTACATACTTACTTCCACGTTGTTGCTATTAAGCTGTTTTCAGATAATAGTAGATCTATAATTATCTTATTATATATAGCTACCAGTCCCTACATAAGAATTTGAAAAATACTAGATTTACTGTTAAATAGCGTCTAAGCTACCTGCCTAGCAACCCTAGCCTACGTATGCAACAATCGAATGATAAATCACAGTTCACTGTGATTTTGTCTAATGTCTACTGAAAGTTATTACACGTTTATTTATTATCTGTAAAACTCATTGAGTATTTTCGCAGTCTAGTATACAGTGTTTAATTATTATTTAAGCCAATATAATATTTCTTTAAAAAATATCCTTATGCTACTGTAGTGGCCCCCAATTTAACGCATTTTGACGGACACTTTTCATACACAAATATGATTCTCCTTGCATCTACTCTCCATACTCTGAATGAATTCTTTTAACATATTAGAATAAAATAAAAATTTGAAAAAAAAAAGGAAAACTTTTATGGGTTTAGCATAAAAAATAATCTCACATACAAAATTTCTTACTAAAATTTGTTAATATTAATATTAATCACTTTCTATAAAAATAATTTCTTTGATTTTGATTATTATGATTTCATGTTTTTTAAGGATTTTAAAAATTGAGACAACCTAGGATGTTGAAGTATATAACATGTGCCACTTTGACATGCTTGTTTTCCACCGTAGTAAATTCAAAATTCGTATTTTGTAATACCAGGCAAATTCGATATAACTTGACACAGGTTCCTTTTGTACTGTTGTACTGTACTGACATGATATTATAGTAAAAGAGACACACCACACTCTTCTTTTCATCGGCCATAGAAAATACATCATCATTAGCTGTTTTCACCTATTATTTAACGTACTGACCCCTGAAAAAAGTGAAGAATTATGTAAGAATCAATAAAAAGACCTGGGTCGACTCATTCGATTTTTGGAAGAGGATTGCATTTGAGTTACAGTTTCTCCTTCATGTAGGGGGAAGTGCGGGAATAAGCCTCCGGTAGTTATTCACTAAATACTCACTACACAAAAGATTTGAATAACACCGCCGTCCTTCCTCACAGAAAACCGGTGTTATTCAAATGTTTCTTGTATCTCTCCGGTCGAGCTGGCCCATATGTAAGCATGACTCTTCCAAGATTAAAATTTGAGCAGTAACCGACTGTGCCACGAAATTCTGGTAAACACAAAACTTAGTATATGTATATATTCACCAAAATATCAACAGAATCTCATGTTACGAATTTCATCTTCATCACACGAAGTCCGGATGCGTTCGGACGTGTTCGTACTACATCTGGGGCCGCCGCTCATTGAATACGATTACTATTCAGCTTGCGATCATCACTTGATTTGTTATCCCTGCACTAATAGTGTTTATTATTTTCTTCTAACATTTGTAGGCGTCATTACCAAGTATAGTAATAGGCCATAGATACTCTATAATTATGCATTAAAATGTACTATGTTAACAAAAATAAAACAGGTCAGTACCTAATACATGTTTTAATTTCTTTTAATTTTAATGAGACTTCGCTTTCGAGTCTTAGCTTTCATTTTCTGATACTTACAAATATAGTGCGTGTACACAAAAATGCAGTTCCTACCACTGCAGCTGTAGTGGAGGTTACTCTATAAATTGTGGTAATAGACCAGGGTTGTCCAGTCAACGGCACTATACGATGCAACGGTGTGGGCGGAAACTCTGATAGCCCAGAATAAGACGCGCTCTGATGGTGCTAACTATCAGAGAGTGCTGGCGGATTTCTGACATGAGATTTAGAGGCGGCAATGAGTGCTTGCTGACTTGATGACTTGATAGTAGTGCCGGCTGGAGGATCCTCGTACCACCGCCGTGGAGGCGGCCAACCGGTTTTCTGGACACGTCTGTTCCAGCAATCGATCGCTAGGAGTGAACTGAGTTGCGCTCGTCTTGAGTGGTCTCAGGTGTCCGGGTTTTCCCCTCCACTCGCTACGAAGGCCTACCGCCAGGAGTTGACGTTCTCGTGAAGGGGACGTCTTCTAAATGAGAGTTTATCCCCAAAGGTAGTGCCCGCGTGTTTAAAGGGCAGGCACAAGGAGGGGTTCGCCACCATTATCTAACCAAGTAGGACCGGTCTCGGTCAGCGTGAAATGTTGTGCTGTATTCCGCAGGGGTTGGTTTGTTCTGTGGAATGTCAGCTACGACTGGGTGCCCCCCGCGGTGCCGTCTTGGATGATGTCGTCGTATGTATGTACGTCGTACTGGGTCGGGATCGTATGACTCGAGAAATCGAGGACCAGGAATCCGATGAGAGGCGTGCCTAAGGCGCTTGCATATCGACTCGACAGGAGTGATATCATTTCCTCATAGGAAACCTGTGTTAAAGAACTCTTTTGTTGCTTAACACAGGTGACCCGCCCTTTTCTTTGCGCCCTCTTGCATTTTTTTCAATTTTGTCAAGAGATTTTCTTTAGCATTTGTATTAGTATTATTATTAGCCAACTACGCAGGACAACAGCACTCCAAAGAGAAGGAAAACTTGACACAAACCCTATACCAACCCGTCTGGCCAGTGTGGTATAGTAGACCAAAACCCCTTTCTAAGGAGGCCTATGTCCACACTGAACTGTTAAAGGCTCCTGATGTGATGATGTGACATAGAAACCAATGTTTATATAGTTACGTGACAGTTAGGTAAGGTAATTACTATAAGTTCGACAAGCAATTTAAATAAGTAGTATTTAAATCGCTTGTAATTTATACGACGAAAGAGCAAAGAAACTGAAGAGCAAAACAATAAATTTATTACCTAAATTAAATTACACAAGCATAAATAGGTACTTACCTAAATTATTTTGAGTCGGCGCCAACTATACAAATAAGCAAATTCGGTCCACACACATGTATATATATGTGGACCGAATTTGCTTATTTGTATAGTTATTTGTATATTAATAAGTACACAAATTAGCATTAGTTACATATTAATACGCGCTTGTTTGAAAAGAAATACATTAACCCAAAAGGAAGAAATATTATTTTAGAAGACTGAGATTGACGGGTTACATTTTTTTATTTAGTATTATGCTAAAATGCTTAAATTTTAACAAAATAATTATTGCATAATGCCACTTAATTTTTTTAATAAAAATATTGTAGGTTTAAACTTAATATTGTTTCCTATCATGTGAACAAGAAGTAGATGGCGTTGTATGGTAGCAATAAGTGCGCGTATCATTTAAATATTTTATTGATAAAATCACTTTATTACCATTAATTAATTTTTAATTTTAATAGTCGTATTTTGTATGGTAGGAGTATGGGAGGGCTGGCATATTTTTAATGTCAGAGGTCAGTCGTGTATTTTTTTTTTGTTGTAGTCTGGCCTTATATTAAATTTATTAAATAAAATAAGGGCCAGTGTGCTCGTATATGAAAAAAAACAACACACAATTTCCTAATGTTGGTAGGTACAAACATTATGGTTGACACATACCAACATTAGGAAATGCCATACGAGGATTTGATCGCAAATAAATTTTTAATTACTTGATATTCTTAACACTGCGAAAAAGCATAGAATGCAAAAAGAGTCCTTCAGAAAACCTCTAGACGAAGTGCATATTTAATACTGCTATTTTTTCTTATCAAAGAACAAGTATTACTTTACTATTAAGCATCACAAACATCGCCAAATTCAAAGCTGCATGTTAGCGAATAGACTTAATATGCATATAGTACAAGCAAATAATACAATACATATAATTTAAGTGGAAGTGTAAATGCCTTTTCTTTAATCTAATATACGGCTTGTGATAAATCTTTTTGCGTGACAGCCCTGCTACGCAGCCGTACAAACAATTTCATGGCCAACGCTGCGCTTTGTTAGGCGTCCGTGAGCACCGCAAGTACGCACACACACGTAGAAATTTGGGTTTTAAGGTTGACACAATACAGAAGTTAGATGTACATATCAGAATTGAGTTACATGGGCCAATGGAAAACCCAGCAATAAAACCGCGCTCCAAAAATTAAGTCGATATATCTAACATCTAACTTTTAACAGATTTTCATCAAATTTGAACGATAAGAGCATTATTTCTGCCAAAAATAGTATTACGTCCTTTTTCAAAAGTAATTTAATTTAATCTCAAGGCAATAGTAGAAACTAGAAAATTAATAAACAGCAAACCCTCCTTAAGTGGCAGTTGTCTGTATTAAAATGCACTTTGATTTTCGGATTCCGTGCCTAAAATTTAATATTAGGTACATTTCATCAATTCCTTTCTAAGGAGAGGCTTATGTCCAGCAGTGGACTATTAAAGGCTGTTGATGATACATTTACTAGTCATTTATTTAATATTTATTTAGTTAATTGCTTTTTTTTGGTTTTTATAGTAAATCATAAATTGCTGGCATTTTGCCGCATTTCAAGTGTGATGCTATTCTGACGACGTGATGGAGAAAGAACTATGGATGTTTTATCATTTAGTAACAAGACAGAAAAAAACCGGCATTCGCAATAGAAAAACCCTATCCTGAAAGATTCCTTTTTCCTGATAGATTTTTACTTTCTGTTTTTACAAAAACCGTTAAGTATACCGATTTTGGTGATGTAACACTTTATCCTCAAGGTAATGTTATAGTAAAATACAGGAGACGCTTAAAATATTCTAAAACAATACAACAGTACTGACTTGATGGAGTAATGTCATTGTCCTAGCCACCAACTTATAGAAAGGATAAAAAATCTTTGTAAAGAATTATAAATTAAATAGCTAAAATGTATGAACTGGAGTTGAAATAATCAAACTGCCCGTTGCCTAGACTTATTACTTATTTCTATAGTTAAACATTTATAGAGTAAAACATTGAGTAAGTATTGGGTTTGTTACTCAAAGTATGTTTTAACACTAACCTTCAGTTGATTAAAATCCATCTTCAAACTAAATCAACGTTAAAATATGCTACAAAACTTAATTAAAAGCATTCATGTACCATAACTCATTCTTGAAACGTGTACGTTCCTCAGAATGTGCAGTAAAATATATACGATGAACCATTTACCCCACAGGTGGCAGCCCTCACTCACACGAACAGACATTCACACACATAATGAAAATAATCCTTGAATTATTCACACACACATACAAACCAGTAGCGATGAATAACGCAGTTTGGTTGCGTGCGCTACGTAGATTGTTCTACGTCTGTTTACTTTGCATAGAATTATACTGATACCTTTTCTTTCAGCAGTTAAAATATTTGTAATTTTTAAGACTAATGATGAATCAAACCCGTTTTTACAGAGAGATGTAGATACATTGTTGTGATGGATAATGCTGAAATGAATCATGAGAAACAATGACTGTAGAGCCGCTTCTTCAACTACGGCAGATAGTTGTTATAGGCTCCTATTCTGTACAGGTCATGAGTTTTCGCTCGTGAAAACCAATAGTTTAGGTAAAACCTGACCAAAATTAGCTGTGTTTGGCTATTAAAGTGCGTAGATTTCTATATACAAGGTGTCTCAAAAGAAAGTTTATATTTAGTAGATCGATTAAAAAAAAGTAAGCAGTGTATCGAAAAAATGTTTATTAATTATTAAAGTACACAATTTGGGCATTTATTTCTTAAAAATAATATCCTCCAAATGTAGACCCTCGCGTTCGCGGCACTCATTTAATCGAACAGTAAAATTACTTATGACGGCTCGGCATGTGGACTCAGTGATGGCTGCCATTTCGTGACGGATATTTTCTTTCAAATGCGCCAGGGAAGTCGGTTTATTCGCGTAAACTTTAGATTTAAGATAACCCCATAGGAAAAAGTCCATAGGGGTTAAATCAAGACTGCGTGGAGGCCAATTTATGTCACCTTTCCTGGAGATCAATTTTCCTGAGAAAATTTCACGAACTCGTGGCAGAGACGTATTGGACGTGTGTGACGTGGCTCCGTCCTGCTGGAACCCTGTTCTTTAGTTCTGGCCAGGCAAGTTTTGCAGTTCAGGCGCCAAGAAGTTGTTTAACATCTCCATATAACGCGCTGAATTCACTGTAACTGCACGCCCCCTTTCGTCTTCAAAAAGTAAGGGCCGATAATTCCTCGCGCCGACATCGCAGCCCATACTTCACTTTAGGCAATTCTGCTTATTTACGTGTCCATTAACATGAAAATGAGCTTCATCCGAAAACAAGATGTTGGTAAACGTTGAAAAGCGCTCAATCGCCTGATTTAAGTCAAGCCTCTGACTGGCATCTTGGGGCTTTAATTCTTGCACCAATTGAATTTTGTAGGGGTGCAGCTTTAGGTCATTGTGCAAAATGCGGTGTAATGATGATCTATGCACATTTAAGTTCGGGTCGTCACGAACTCGGGTCGTCACGAACGACTGATTAACACTCTCCACGTTTTCTACCGTTCTTGATGACCTTGGTCGCCCGGAATTTGGTTTTTCCAGCATTGTACCGGTCTCTTCAAACTTTTTGACCCATTTTATAAGAGGAATGCTTGGCGCATCATTTAAATGGCGAAAACCTCGAACACTACAGAACCTTCTACGCGCTACAGTCGCCGAAACACCGTTTTTGTAAAACTCTCACACGCACAACGTACGGTCTGCTCTCGAGAAACGCTCCATAGCAACTGAATTCCCAAGAGCCAGGCTACCGATTGACATAACCCCCGTGCCCCTCGGACTCGTTGCGTTCACGCAGTAAGCTAAATAAATATAAACTTTCTTTTGAGACACCTTGTACCTATTAAATACCTTAAACATTCGGTGAACCGATATTGTTCTTACTTTTTTTTAAAGGCTTACTTGCAACCAAAATTACTAGATACTATAATTAACCCATAAACTAAATATTTTATGTTCAGTGACGATCTCAAGCGACAGCAAATAATGTGGTTGCAATTAGGTCATTGTTATCATAGGATTGTCAAATGAGGGTATAAAAACAAGGCCGCTTCGGTCCAAAATTGCATTTTTTAAAGTGGGCACACCAAATTGCAGCGATCCCAAGCAAAAACATTATACTATAAATATCAACCTTTATTATTATTTTATATTATAAATATCAACCTGCTAATTCACCTCACTCCTGTGTAAATTGTACTTAGAACATAGCGTTCACGTGCAAAACGGTTTTGATCCAAAGTTTGTTACGAGCAACCGCCTCTGTCACAATCAACTAATCGGCAGCCGCCATTTCAAAATTTCTAAGATGGCGAATCTGTTACTTTTCGTAGTAAGTCGACTGTAGATAGTGTCTGTTTTTAGAACGAAGTTCCTTATCGCGCGTTGTGAAAGGGGGTTAGACGGAAAAAATTCGTACGAAAATTTGGAACGACACTTATAATATAAACTAGCGGACCCGACAGACGTTGTCCTGTCAAATTTGACACTGCGATGGTAGCGCCGTCTGTCTGATCCAATGTAAAACATTCCAAAATCAACAACTACTAATAAATTAAAAATTAATTAAAAAATCATTGTCCAGCGGACAAAATTGTGAATCTAAACCATTCCCAGATCCCCTTGAACACACACAAAAAATTTCATCAAAATCGGTCCAGTCGTTTGAGAGAAGTTCAGTGACATACACACTCACAGAAGAATTATATATATATAAAGATTGACGTCTAACTGTGGATACCATACATTAAATTTGCTTTAACGTTCGCCAACGTCCATACCATGTTGAATACACCGGTTCTCGTCCGATCACCGAAGTTAAGCAACATCGGGCGTGGTTAGTACTTGGATGGGTGACCGCCTGGGAATACCACGTGATGTTGGCTTTTTGCTCTTTATTTTCGTGTCATCTTGTCAGACATTCAGCGCCATCTATCGAATAGATAGGAAATCATTTCGCAAGGAGATTTTACCAATGTATAAATTGTTTTAATTGTTTTTAATATGTAGGTAATAGCCGCTTTCATAGATGGCGTTGTAATTAAAATCGTGTCAAATCAGTTTTACTCGATCGTCACAACTTCGTTCCTGTCGGGTGTCCCACGACACCACACGGCTTTTTTTTTAGTGTTTTCTTTTTAATTTTAAAAATGATGGAAGAAAATATTAAACCTGCTCGTTCGAGCTGAGTTCGAGAAATGACCATCATTGGCGACGAGTTCGGGAAAAGGCAGAAAGGTAACGAATAATTTACTAGTATTTTTGCCGTTATGGGTAGGGTATGTAGAAGCTTTTTATTACACCTTATAACTATTTTATTTTACAAACTATTTATTAGTAATCGTCAGGTTAAGAAACAGTACCTACTAGCATTTTATTAACGCTAATCTGTTCTTTTTGGTAATGGTTTCTTTTTTCTTTTGCTTAAGGTACGCTACAAAAGATCTACCGCAATAACCTGCATGTCAACATACTAAACAAGATATTTACGGTATAGTGGCAGCCGATCAAAGTCAAACTACCCAAGAATGAGCGACATGGTTTAACGTTACCCTCCCTACAATATTGATTCATTTGCAGCAAATCAATAAGATAAAAAATATGAAAAATGGGTGCCTCATGATTTGAATTATCTGCAGAAACATGTACCGAAAACTGGATTCTTTATGATAACTGTAAGCGAAAAATCCAATGGCTGACCCTAGGTCAAACGCCGCAAGAGTGCCCTAAAGCAAAGCTTACCAATAAAAAGGTAATGATAACTGTTTGTTGGTCTCTTCATGGTGTTGTTCACCATAGCTTTCTCAGGTTTGATCAGGCAATAACAGCAGATGTTTACTGTGCGGAACTTCGAACAATGATGGCGAAACTGGCAGTGAAACAGCCCGACTCGCGAATAGATCTTCACTATTATTGCTCCGTGATAACTCAATATCTCACACTGCACGAGAAGCCGTTGTAACTCTACAGGAGCAGCAGTTAGGAGCATACGTCATCCTCCGTACTGGCCAGACCTTGTTCTAACGGACTACCATTTTTTTTCGTGATTTGGTCAATTTTCTACGTGATAGAGCATTTTCTGCCCACGAACGTACAAAATGCTTTTAAAGGCATAAATGAACTTTCGTTTAGATGGCAGCAATCTATATATAATGAGCGTAAATATTTTAATACAAATCGGCAATTTCATACTTTAACCTCTAATATTTTCCATCTAATTTTATGTCCACTTTTCAAAACAAAAATTGTTTTCTTAACTGAAATGAACACACTTATACTGTTGTAAAAACTTTGTTTTATTTTGCAATACTGATTGCAAAATAAAACAAAGTTTTTACCTACCTTACGTCATTGTCTTCATTGACAGTTATCATATTAAATAGTAAGATGTAAATTCGCATCGTTCCAAAGCAATGAAAAGCAAACATGCTTTAGTCCACCGTTTAAATTCAAATACACCTTAGTCCTAAAGTCCTCAATTATTGTGAAACTAATGTAAATTTTATTAATTTTGATTAATGTTGCTTAAATAATAAGTTTTAATTAATCCACCAACATCTGATTATGGCAAAAATAGCTCTGTTTCGGTATTTTGTGATTGAAGCGCCTTTCCTTTTCTAACCCTCAAATATCGGATCGGATCGGATTGACTGCCTCGGTGGTGCAGTGGTAGCGTATGCAACTGCTGTGCTGAGGTCTCGGGTTCTATTCCCGGGTCGGACAAAATGTTTGTATGATCTCCAAACATTTGTTTCGGAGTTTTGGTGTTTTCTAGGTATACAAAAAAAAGTATATAAGTATTCTATCAGTCAATCTGGCTTTCATAGTACAAGCTCTGCTTAGTTTGAAACTAGATGACGTTGTGTATCAGAATTCAGATGTCCGTAAAATGTTATTATTATTATCACAATTTAATCAGCAACAAATAAAGGAAATTTTATAATTATAACTCTACAGTTTAAATTTCCATAGCTATACTTTAAGCTATTTTACAATTAAACATTCACAAATAATCTTGAACGATTATTTATTTACAAGGATATTACCAATACATTATTCATTTCAATTATTTTTGTGTTTTCCTAAATAGTTATCTACCTGATAGCACGCATAGAAAATAACGATTCTGTTAGATTAATGAGAAGTATCGCTTTAATAGCTTTGATGACCTTTAATGCATATATTATTATACATAAGCGTTTCCGGAATAAGATCATTATTTAGTCACGCACATTTTTACTTCAAATATTTTATATTGAATAGCAACTACTACGAAGTTCATAGTAAGAAGTCACAGATGGCGCTGGTAGTGGCATTTTAAAATCAGTTCTAATAGTTTTTGGGATGCGTTTCAGAACTGAATAGTTGTTTGTATGACAGATAATGGCGGCGATGCGCGGGGCACACTTGGGAGGGACGCGGCCCAATTCGATGCGCGCTCTGCCATTACACAATGAATTTATTGCCGCATACGGCTGACATATATTGCGTGCATGCCATGGGCCTACTCTCTGGAATATTGAGCAATTAGCGTTCACAATCGAATGCGAGCGATATAAGAACCGAACCGATTAGTGATTTTATAGGAAAAATATTTTATCAACACCAAGTTTTTTAGTTTACGTTCTGGGGGCTTATATATTACAGTAGTTTTAATACTAAATTAGTTTCTAACTAGGTAAAGTACACATTGTCATAGCGTTGGCTAGTGGTTGCAGGTTGCCCCTCGGGAAATTCTCTTATTACTATGACATAAGGTTGAGAGTTGTTTAAAAAGTAATTTAAAGCGGGCTGTGATGATCTAGTGTGGCCAGTTTCTGCTTCGTACTCTTGTTGATAAGAGAGCCTGGACATAACCAAGCGCTAAAACCTAAAGGTTTGAAGAGGTCACAGACTATTTGGAGTCAGACTTATAAACAACGGAGAACTCGCACCAATAAAACAAGATGGTGATACTCTCACGTTATTGGTATATTTCAACTACGGATAGATAAATAGAATTCAGTGTTATCTTTAATGTTCAAACTACGCATTCTCTATATTAATACAGATATTACAATTTTGTATTATCTAATATAACATCATTAATATTGCAGTAGTTAATATCCACAACAAAAACCATACAGTATCTTCTCCTCCTATTTATCCCGTCGGTGTCGTAACAGCCGACCAAAGGAGCAAACTACGCAGGACAACAGCACTGAAAAAAGAAAGAAAACTTGACACAAACCATATACCAACCCGTTTGGCCAGCGTGGTTTAGTAGGCCAAAATCTCGTTTCTAAGGAGAGGCCTTTACCAATGAGTGAAGCGACCATCACTCTTATTTTTATTCTCATCTATTCTTTAAATGTAATGTGCCAAACTGCAAACTCATACTACAAACACCTCCCATAACAGGACTGATTGTTGGCACCGGAGGGCCACTGTAACATTGTTAACGATTCAAGGTAAGATTGGGGATTAAGGTAACTTCTTAGTATCGAGCAGGTTATAATCGGATTGATCAACGTTCAAACCACAACAAATACCTATGTATTTACACTTGAACTTACATAAAATGAAAATTGAGACCAATTAAAAGCTGATTTCTGAATATCTGTAAGATTGATAGGATATGAATATGTTCATATAATATTATTAATTTTTTGAAGAATTTATTCAGCAGGGCACATTTATATAGTTAGGGCATAGGGCAACACCGATAGGTGGTATCCGAGAGGATTTCCGCACGGAAAAAAAGGGCAAAACATTTATGTAGTTTCTAGAATAGTGTTGTGTTTTTGTTTGGAAGAAAAAAAATCCTGGAATAGCCAGACGACCAGAAATGAATGCGTAGTGCACTCGTTCACTGGTAGCCTTAATCCCAGTACAGTACTGATTTGCATTAAGATAAAACCCCGCAGTACCCCGGAACAATGTATTAGATTCAGTCAATGACACTACATTTTGGCGGCTATCCAAATTAAACGGTCATTTTGTGTAATTTGGCAAGTTTTCACTTTTACACGACACCTGCCGTCACGAGTTCAGTTTACTGATTGGGTTCAGTGGTATATGTACGAATGTTTAGGACGAGTAACTCACTACAATGGTACCCCGAAAGGTTCACGTAACCTTAGCACGAGATAATTTAATCGTCTAAAAAGTTCACCGATTTCAATGGCCTCAAAAAATTGTAGTCAAACAAAGTATACGCTTCATGATGTTATTTTTTTAATTTCCAAAGTACAGGGAATTCCAATTTAGGGCATTAAAAATATATATTTAAATTGGTTCACAAATGACGAAGTTATCGTGTAAAAACTTCTTTTTGAAGTCTGTAAAAACAAAAGAAGTAATACAAGAGCTATATCCAACTCGTATAGAGGGTTACCAAGTAAATTCGCTGAATATTTAATTGAATTATTTTGTCAGAATTTGTTTTACAGGGATATTGTTGTAGGAAAGTAGGTTATAATTTAATGGATTAAAATAATAACAGAAATGTTGTAGTTGGTACTTGTGATCTCGATACCGCATATTTGAGAAAATTGGCCTTAATTTTCAAACTCAACATTTTGTACTATTTGTGCAATGCGTTCGCTTTTTTCCAGCGAATAAGTTCTCCAAACGTAGTTTAGCGAGTCATGTTTAGTCAGCCAAATAAATATTGCCTTCGTTACGTCAACAGTCAACCAATTATGTCGTATGTAGTAATTATTGCATAATTCCCTGAATAGGGAGAAGGATTATATGGGGCTAAATTAGGGAGGATATGGGGGATAAGATTGGCAGCACACGAATAACATCTTGATGATTGATACTATCTACAGGCATCAGTAACTGCTAACCATCAGCCACGAGTAGCGTTTTTGATATTTAACCAAGTTAAAAAAGGAGTTTCAGTTACATTTTATGATTTGAAAAAATAAATACTACTCCTTAGGGAAAATTAAGGTAGGATACAGTTCATTAGAGTTCATCATGATTTAGGTACAATGTAGTGGGTGATATGTTTCAAAGTTAATTATGTTGTACTTATAAGTGTATTTTTTAATTTATTACTCGCAACTTTTTAGACCTTTGGCGAAAGAACAAAAGGCGGTAGCTTGTATTCGAAATTCAAATGACATCACAGGTCAATAGAAGTGAATGAATGATTTGAAAGACCAATCCACTACGTCTACTTAATTGGTCCTTCGCCCTTCAGCCACATTGTTAAATTTGAATACAGAACACGTGTCGGATAGGTCACCCCATCTTTGACTATTGATACTGAAGAGTATTAAGTAAATATAGACAGACTACCTACGCGTACATATTTATAGCGAAGTATGTATGTATTAATACAATAATCTGATGCATAATACTTTGGGCAAGTGAGAAGCTGACTTGTACACTGTAGATTCCGAACACAGTATAACAGTTCCATACTCAAGAATCGATTCTCTTAGGTTTTCCCCTGTTTTCTTTGAGTGACACACTTAACTTTCTCATTCTAAAAACACTCTATCATAAATTGTTAAAATCACAGTAAATTTTTCAACATCAACATTTATAATTTGTGATGTGACGTGATTAGAAGTAGCCTTCAAGAAGCAGATCAGAAATATATAATACTTAATTTTATAGCTTCGAAAAGTCGAAAGTCTGAAGTGAAGTGAATCGAAAAAGGTATTTGTTTCATTTTAAGACACGGAACGAATCATGTTAATTACCAATTGTAAAGCAAATCTTACTTTGAGGAAGCGATAACAACCTAATAAAGCTTTTTCATTTTATGACAATCATCATCATCATCATCATCATCAGCCTATCGCAGTCCACTGCTGGACATAGGCTTCTCCCATTGCACGCCACTTAGATCGATTTTGGGCTTCTCGCATTAAGAAAATTCTCTTAATAATAAATTCAATTAATTCTCCATCTTGTCTTTTTATGACAATACTACTTCTAATTCGTGTCATACATAAGTGTTGAAGCTTGGCTCTCCTAGTGTTAACATAATTCTATCAAACAAATAGAATATTTGTAGAGTCTTCAACAATAGTTTAAGGTACAATGGGCAGTCTTATCTCTGAAATCATTTTCACGAGAAAACCTTTAGGTTTATCAAAAGACAGGATTATTGCCAACTGACGCTATATTACACAATCACACATTATATGTAACTAAATATATACGTATATGTCTACAGTTATATAATATATAAGGTAAACAAACACTGACATTTATAAATAAATACATGGAGTAGATGTACACATAACTAATTATATGTGATGTTTATAGGGCAATATTGTGTTTTGTTATTACCACTTTTAAACATTTAAGTCAAAATCTATTTTTGGTTGTATCGGTCAATAATACTGTCATCATTCTAATGTATAAAAGTATAAAAATTTGATGTTAGAGGGCTCTGAAGGTCAAACTGTCTGACTGACCTGAGTGGGATACCGTTAATGGAGGGTGATACTCACACCCTCACACATCACAGAGACTCACGTCCCTGAAGGGGTTTAGTGCCACTTACGTAATAGGAGACAACCGCGCACAAATATTTCCAAACTAGCTCTGCCGGTGTATATTGGTTATCGCGGTAAAAAGCAGCCTATATTACTCGCTGATAATGTAGCTTTACACTGGTGATAGACTTTTTAAAATCGTTTTAGTGGTTTAGGCGTAATAGCGTAACAAATAAACAAACTTACTTTCACGTTAATAATATAAGTATGGATACACATTCTGGTATATTTCTACTGTACGTGTTACGTATTTATATACAAATAAATTATATAGAAGTGTCTGTTTGCAATGTCAAAATGATAGGTTTTTTCATGCGCTCAGGGTTATTTGCATGAATAAAACCTATGAATAAAAACCACTTTAAACATTTTTGTCTATCTGTTTGTTCGGGTATCTTCAAAAGGACTGGACCGATTTTGATAATATTATACTCCCAGGTAGCTGTCTATATATGGAGTAACTTAGGCAATTTTTCTCTCAGAAAAACCCTGTCAAATTTTGCCGGGTCTGAGAATCGAAACCACAAAGGCAGTGATTTTCAAATTCCACGCGAACGAAGTCGCGGGCACCAGCTAGTCCATACTAATATTATAAATGCGAATATGTGTGTGTGTCGATCTGTCTGCCTGTCTGTTACTTCTTCACGCTTAAACGGCTGAACCGATTTAGATGAAATTTGGGAGATAGTTTGAGTCCTAGGAAAGGACATAGGATAGTTTTATCCCAAAAATCAATCAAGGAAAGAAAGGACAATCGCTACTTTTTACCGCGATAACCGACCTACACGGGTACGCAGCTAAGCTATTAGTAAATAAATGTATATTCTACAACAGGATAATCATCTGTCCGCACTCTAGGAAGACATGTTACATATGGCATCACGTGTGTAGGGAACGTGTTTACGTAGAGTGTTACGTATATGTATATAGTTATTATCGAACTTTTAGAATATATCTGTTGACTGTTACATAATGTATCTATTTTTAATGTATATATTATCCTCAGAAGTAATTACTCCACAGTTTAAAAGGGATCTTTGTAGTATATATTTTGTGTGTGTATCTGATACGAGTATGAGTGTGTGTGTTAGCTTGTGTGTGCATATGTGAGTGTGTGTATATATGTGTGTATGTATATGTAAATGCAAATTTACATATACTTATAAATTGTGACACGTATACGTAACACTCTACGTAAACACGTTCACACACACACACAGCACATCCGCCACTCACACTTGTGTCTCTTAAGTTGCACGAGTATGTGTGTGTGTGTGTGTGTGTGTGTGTGTGTGTGTGTGTTAGCTTGTGTGTGCATGAGTGTGCATGTGTGTATATATGTGTGTATGTCACAATTTATAAGTATATTATAAGGCATAGCCTTGTTCAATTGTTACACCCACCAAACGCATAAAGACGCCTTACTATAAAGATGAATATGCACTAAACACTAACACACACGCTTACAAATATTTGCATTTCTAAGATAAGGGCAGCACTAACACAAGTAACTCAACTCAACTCAACTCAAACTTTCTTTATTTCATAAAAAAATATTTGAAATCGTCTTCCATGTAGACTCTAAAGTCATAGATCAACACACACAAAAGCAACAATCTCTGTTTTGTCAAATAGTAACCAAATAAATTAAACAAAAATCAAACCCATACAAAATCTATGATATGCCAGTGCCGATCTACAACCGCCCGTTTCCAAGGGGTTGAGCCTTATGAGAAGAAAGGGCAAACAAACTCATGGTCACTCTTTTGCAATTCACAGGTACATACAATGGCACTATTAAATATACCACAACATTGTTTTGACTAGTAGTAATATTATTAAATACTATTTGTACCCGAATATTTGAAGAGTGTTGTACTCTTATGTCGTGTCATTTGAGCTCAATTGGTGAAGAACTTCTAGAGATTTTAAAACGTACACAAACTAACATAACATTTTTATATATATAGATTAGAGGTTTATGGTGCAAGAAGCAAACTCCTAGAAAGATTTTTAAGGCCAAAATCGCCACGTGAACTGTATATAGGTCGCCGATTGCAAAAGTTTTGTACAATTTCCAAAGTCAGGGCTGACATGAAAACGCAATGTTTACGTTTTAAGTTTTGAAAAGTAAATTATACATTTATCAGGCTTCTTGTTATTAAATGGTAGCCAGCTCCTTTATATGCGATCAACTAACTTAAAAACTTTTGTTCTGAACTCCTTGAATGTTGGCCAAACATTAATACAGTTTTACGTAATATGAAAGTCAACGACAGTTACGCAATGATCTCAAGTTTTAGTTATAAAATTTCAGAGGACATCTAGACAAATTAAGAGAGTAATATTGACCTGATTCAGATTTAAGAGAGTGATATTGAGTTGAACTACCTGTTTTAGTAGTTTTTTCAATCTTCGTCAATCTGTGGTATCCCTTTCTTTCTATTTTTTTTCTTGCCTCCATCGTCT
Source organism: Arctia plantaginis (assembly GCA_902825455.1). Lineage (NCBI taxonomy): Eukaryota > Metazoa > Arthropoda > Insecta > Lepidoptera > Erebidae > Arctia > Arctia plantaginis. Next base: position 3,928,940 of record CADEBD010000288.1, read on the forward strand.
TTCCCATTGTGGAGCGACGGTTTGGAAAACTGTTCATATCGCGATACAGGATTAGTAGTTACTCAATAGTTCAGTGTGTCTCCGTTAGATGGAACTGAGGTATGTTTTTATTTCACTGTATGTGGAAGTTGCCACATGATTTCTCTTCCCACATAATAAATTTGACCGCAATTAGGGTCACGGGTAAGGTGAGAGTTCTTCCTTAATCCTGTCTGAAAACGATGTCATTCCCAATGAGGGTAGAGGGTAGAGAGGGTAGATCAGTCAGGCGGCCTTTTTTTATATTATTAAAAAAGACAACACGCGCACTAGGAATAAAGGGGAATGCCGATATTAGGCCCAGAAAGCCCAATTGTATTTTGCTGAAAAAACATTAATTAAATTTTCTTAATCTTCCTTGCTATTCAAGTCAGGATAAAAGTCAGAATCATTTTTGGCAAATTAAATAACACTAAAACAATTTTATCTTAATACACTGACATTTGCATTTGCTGGGTTGATAACATTTCGTAAAGAAATTAAATAGTATTTTGACAAAATATTCACATTGAGCTTTTTAATTACTTGTACTTTATTTATACATACATTTGAGTATTTTAAAATTCTATTGTATTATAATTATACATTGACAATGAGCATATAAAATACCTATCTACTTGTTGCGTCGATCGATACGCTATTTTTTTTATTTAATGGCAACAATACTATTATTATTTTAAAACTCTAATCAAACTGACAGCTACACAGTTGTTAATTTATGATTACTTTGTTTGCCTTTGCATCATCGTGATTTGTGCGTGTTTCTCGATATTAATTAATATTAAATCGTTGATTCTGACCATGAATACTGACTCTGGTGATTCTTCAACCATCTAAGATCATAAAATATAAAAAAAGAGCAGGAAAACTATACCAACCCGTTTGGCCAGCATGGTTTAGAAGGCCAAATTCTTCATCCACCACTGGAGCAGTCCCATGCTCACTAGTGGGAGGTTTATGGACTGACATGGATGGATGAATTATAAATACAATATTAACTAGATATATGTATACAGGAAGGGTTTCCAAGAACTTTGTTGCACTTGTGTAACATTTAAAAAAAATAAAAACCTTGACATTTATGAAACCCCAAGTTTTATGTTAACTTTTCTTTTGTGAATAAATTATTTATTTGTCAAAGAAATATTTGCATCCATTTTCACATGTGGGCACTCAGGGCCTAAACCACTATGGTGTCCTGGTATCCCCCTTTACAATATAGGGACTTTACAAACATATATGAAACGGACACAAAAAGCACCCAGACTCAGAACACATTTGTGGATCAAACAAAGTGTTGTCCAATGTGGGGATCGAACCCACAACACTCAGCGCAGGAAGCGGCGAGGTGACCGCTTAAACCACTACGCCATCCGTGCAGTCAAACGAACGCCTATGAACGAAACCAACTTAACCTTTGGAAAAACTGCAAGTAAATAATGATAATAATAATAATAATAACATCTCACACACGGCCGTCTGATCCCAAACTAGGCAGAGCCTGTACTATGGTAATCAGACTGCTGATAAACATACTTATATATTTCTAAATACATACATAATATAGATAAATTACACCCAGACACAGAACAAATGATCGTGCTCATCACACAATTATTTGTCCTGGGTGGGAATCGAACCCACGACCACCGGCTTAGCAGTCAGGGTCACTAACCACTAGACCAACAGGCCCGTCAAATGATGATGATCTAAAATCACGTAGGCATACAATCTCGTCTCTGTCCCCGAATCAGTAGACAGAGGCGAATTAAACGGATACAGTTTACCGATCATTATTTCAGTCGAACTTATTTATTATGAGGCAAGACTACGAGTATATATTGCTTTACTACAAACTATTATATTTACTATGCACTATTTAAGACTAAAGTATGCAGCATCAGTACGGATCTCTGTACAATTCCCTTACACTAGTTATCAACTCACTACAGATCCAAATGTTAAGGATATTACAGCTAAATGAATGTGCCAGTGCTCCTGACTCTCTAGCGATGCTCCATTCAAATGGTACAGATTCGGTATGCTCTGGACAAGAACGTCAAGACAAGATGAACGATCAGTATTAAGCGCTGAAGTAAACAGGTAGCTGATATACAATTGAAGTATTCTAATAGTTAATAATATACGAGTATATTTTTTTAGAAAATATATGTCCAATCGACTTAAATAGGCTTGCCTTCAGTAAAGTAAATAGGTCAAAAATTATAGCCGGCAAAATGTGGGCGTTTATAACGGCTCTTTCTACCCCTTTCAGGCCTCTGTGACCCAACGAACTAAGCATGTATTAAGTCAATATTTTCATTGAGGTGAACTCGCATATTTTTATTCGGACCAACAAAAAAAATCGTAATACAATGAAAATCTTGAGACATATATCCACTAAGACAAATAAAATGAATTTTCTTTTACTTACTGTAGTTTAAACGTCATCATCATCATCAGCCTATCGTAGTCCACAGTCCGGATCAGCAAGCTGAAGTGGCAGTGGGCTGGCCATATTAGCTGCAGAACCGACAGCCGTTAGGGAAAACGAGTTCTTGAGTGGAGACCAAGTCTCGGCAAACGTGGTGTAGGATGGCCACAGGCCAGGTGGAGTGACGATTTTAGGTGCATCAAACTCATTTAAAGATCTCTCACGAGAATGCGCCACTGATGTAACGCTACTACAATTTTGACAGTCCCTTTCAATTGAGCGAAAACTGAGCTCAGAGTAGGGCCTCTGCAAGCATTGCGATTGGTGGAGATTTCAATGCGGGCCAATCGCAGCTCCGAACGCGATCACCGCGACGATTGAGTAGATGGGAAATAAACTCACACTTGGGCCTCAGTGGTTTTACTAATTCAGTGCACGAGGAAGTGAGTGACAACCGTTATGCATGCGTTATGATCATAACAATGAGACACTTACACGTGCCGACTTTGCACCAAAATAACATTGAATAAATTGCAGTTTAGATTTTTGACTAGCTCTTACGTGACAGACATTTTTGAAGTAACACTTCTTAACGCACGCTCCACTTGGGGAGTAAGCTGGTGAATGCGTGACCAAACGTTACGGAAAGTGTGATCGGGCGAGGCGACCGGAAGTTGAGAGGGAGATAAAAGTTATTGAATATAGAAAGTGAGAGAGTTACGTTGTGAATATCACTGTAAGGGCAAGAGAGAGAGGTGCGAGCACACATTTTCTTCCTTTTTCTCTCACAGCCTAGAAGTTTTACGTCAATCGTGTGGTCTAAAGCACACCCGTTTTTTTAGAACGAAGTTAGTGATCGCGCGTTCTGAGCTAATGGGACCTAGACCGACACTTCTTCTGTTTAAAAGATCTTTCTTTTAAAAAGAAACGCCCGCATTTGGAATATATCCTGTGTCGCGGGGGACTTTACAAACATACATGAAATGAACTCAAAGAAAACCCAGACTCAGAACAACAATTTGTGGATCACACAAAGTGTCGTTCCATGTGGGGATCGGACCCACAACACTCATCGTAATAGTGAGCGGCGTGGCGACCGCTTAAACCACTACCCATTCGGAAGAAGTCGGAGGAAGACTAGAGTAAGTGTTTCCAAGACTGATTCAGGCGGATGGAATTTTGTGTAGAAAGTGATGGAGCGTATTTTGAAAAAATATAATAAGAATGTAGGAACGGAGCGTAAGGTGATCGAGTGAACCGGAACGCGAGTGTAAGTGAAGGACGGAAAGAAAAAGAAAGTGTCAGGGATGGAGAGAACAGTTCGAATGGTTAACGACGTATGTACAAGGAAGATAGATAAAATTTATTTTAAACAGTTTTTGTGGAGTTAAATAATAAATAAGGTTGTGGCGACTCCCACATACAAAGAAACAGAAACATACTACAGCGCCATCTAATGAAGACACACCGAACTACGGAGTAACTACTACAATAAGAATTGCTAATCCTGTATCGCGATATAAAGAATTTCCTCGCCGATTAGCATATATACAACTTCCCAACATCAACCGTTGGGCCGCGGCCCGCCAGGCATGATCACCTCGCCTGGTCGGAGGATCCTCCCTTTGTGTTGGAGGGACATGACACCCGTTCCTCCACAAGGTCATTATTTACGGTGCTTTATTGAGGCGAATAAGAGTCTCACATAAATTGTAAGTATATAATATATTGTTTGCTTACAATGTTTATACTGACCTACGTATGTAGACTCTAAAGTCATAGATCAATAACAATAGGAACAATCTCTGTTTTGTCAAATATTTAACAAAAAAATAATAATAAAATTATATCTATCAAAAATCTATTACATATATGCTATGCCTGTGCCGATTTGCCCGTTTCCAAGGGGTTGAGGGTTATGAAAATAAAGGGCAAATAAACTCACGGCTACTCTTTTCTAATTAACAGATAGACACAATGGCATCATTAAATGTACCACAACATTGTTTTGATGTTTGCCAGTATGTCAGTTATTAAGGACTAAAAAGTAAAAAGGCTATGAAAAGAAAAAAAGATAAAGAAAAAAGATAGAACAGCAATGGAAGTGACGAAAACATAAAAAAATTAAAATAATCAATAAACACACTACCCACACTACATTTCCACTTAAGAAATGGCCTGTGCTAAATTAATCCCAAACATTCTTGTCTTCTATGCAATCCACAATTGAGTAGTAGGCGTTCTGACATAATTTACGATTTATTGCAGATTTTTCAATTAGTTTATACTTAAGTTTTGTATTTCATTAGGGATTTTATAATAAAATCGGACACATTGACCTCGAAATGACTTGTTTATCTTTTGAGGCCTAGAGGACGGTACAACAAGTTGAATCCTCTGGTATTTATAGAATAATGTACATCACTTCTTTTCGAAAAGCTATCTTTGTTTGTATGAACATATATTACATTTTCATATATATGTTGACATGACACTGTCATTTCTTTAAATTACTGCCTCAATGAACAACGATTGCCTAAATTATAACTTGCTCTCTTCTGTAGCACAAAAATAGAGTGAATGTCGTCAGCATTCCCCCACAGTAGAATACCATACGACATGCTATGCTATGCTGAAATGACTGAAGAAAACAAGTTGTGCTGTATCAACATCAGTCAAGACTCAAATTTCTTTTATTGCGTATGCTGCTGAGCTGAGTTTACTCGATAATTTATCTTCGAAAGGCACTTCGTTCCGACCAGGGGTTATAGACCCCTCACGCTGTATTTGTTTGTTAATTAGGATTAAACTCAAAACAATTCGAAATTCTACGAACATTTTTGTACATACAATCAGGAAAATTGAACCCTTTTCAATGTACATTTGAAATACAACTAGAGAATATCATAATCATCTGAGTTTTGTTACTATGGTAAGGTTCTGAATAAACTAGTAATCAGGCCCATCACAGTAAGTGAACACATCCTACATACACTTCGTCGTCGTACTGAGGTCCAGCACAACACAAACGTATGCCAATTGTAAGATAACTAAGAAAAGAGTCCCTTTAAATATCCCTGTATTATCTCGCTACCCTCCGCTGAGTGTACTTTTGCTTTTGGGCCGTCATAACCCGTTTTGTTGAAAGTTTTAGTTCCTGTTATTATAATAGGAAGTTTATGATTGTTTTTAAACTTGAAGAAGTAAATTTAAACTCTAATTAGTAAGTAGTAAATATAAAGAAATTATATCGAAATCTTTTAAGAATAGGATTTTGTAGTAATCGATGTTTTTGCCCCCCTCCCTATTCTTTAATCTGTCAGAATTATGAAACGTTACTTCTTAGTTTATATGGACTATAAGTGATTGTCGTCCCCAGAATCCCACCATCGAATTAGGGAGAGGAGCGTTCGGGCTTTATGAGGCCGTGGAACATAGACATGTTAACGGGGTGGAAGATCCTCATGCATGTCTTTCGCCCGGTGGGGATGGTGAAGGGGTCTGTCAATCAATGCCTGTCAGGGGTGGACAGGACCCCTGACAGGCATTGACTCGTCTCACCCAAGATGAGTCTCGTCACCCGTTGCGACCGGTAAACTTCGGTCTTAGTCCTCTAGAAGTGCACACGGAACACTGTGCGCTGCCTCTCGGGCCTGTATCTGTTCGGGCGACGAATTCCCCAAAACCGTCGCCCCGAGGCCACTTCCTAAGGTAGCTGGAAATCGACGAATGCTCTCTGGCGCCCAGCCGATTCCTTTGTGGACATCACATGTTCGCAGAAAGAAGCGACGGCGCTCCATGCACTCTCGCTGCGGACAATGGACAAAACCAAGGTCGGAAGCGAGACGCTACCCGCAGAACTGACTGCCGCGGTAAGATCACGACGCTGGCTGGCCTAAGCTGACCATTCCGCCAGCGTGATAAGCGACGTGTCGTCAGGGCAGTCATCACAATGATGGCACCGTGACGTCGGCTCCCGGCCGATCCGACACAATAGGAACATAGATGTAGTCTTTGACATTTCTTACATATTGAAATCTTTTTTCTTTAAAACTATTTCATTTAACTATAATTTAATGAAAATAATAATAACTTTACATCAACATGGAATCATCAATATGGAAATACAAGGAGAGCCTTGAAAAGAGGTTTTGGCCTACTATATATAAATTAATATTAAATATAAACTGAAGTCTCATTTTCTGCAGAACATGGAAAGCCAGTGATAAACCTGTAAATGTTGTTACTAGCCTTATTTATTTGTTTATTAAAAAGAAACACTATCAAGTATAATGTTTTACTTCTAGCACCTGTGTAGGTGTCATTATTTTGTAAGTATAATATGACTATACACCACTTGTAGCATTCACTACAAACCTTAGTGGTTTAAGAATGCTATTTTACGAATTATATTTGTTTGTGTGTGTTTTTTTTTTGTATTTTATTTGATAAATAATTAATGAAAAAAATATATCCTACATACTATAATAATAACTTGACATATCTGAAACCATTTAGCGTCTCAAGTTTTGTATTTTTCTTCGAAAGCCACTTGTATACCACATGCATTTTAAACTTGCAACTCAGAGACATTAGTTGACGTACTTACATATACAGGTACACATTAAACATTAAACCAAATCTAAATTGTTTATACATTAATCAAACCTGACATACAATTAATGCACACAAGAATAATAATTTACGGAAACGATTTCACGACATTATATTACAATAAAACAGCATTGAACACGCCCTTGGCCTCAGCCGTGAATTTAACATTATTGAGGGTTAATTAACGGAAGATGTATAAATTTAATCCTTTGCGTTTATACATAATAATACTTAAATAACTTGTGTTACCACACATACCCCATGTGTGTATATGTGTATGTATAATTTGATGTATGTAGTAAACCGTGTATATTTTTATTGAATACATAATATGTAACCTCTGGGCACCCACCTTACAAAATTTCCACACCATCCAAAGGTCGACTAGAAGACAATGCGCTGAAAACTCCGCCGATGTACCAAAGTGCATAAAGTTAAATAGGAGTCTGTTAGCATAGAATATACTCGGAGATTATATTATGGTTATGTCGTAATTCAGTTTCACAAGAGAGGGTTTTTGTTGTAATATTTTAATTCAAATAATGTTTTTGCTTTATAAAGATTAAGCTGTTTTTTTTGTTTCATTTTTTTTATAAAATTTAATGAACAAAGATTTTTATGGAATTGGAAATGGCTTTTAAGTATGTTGTAGTTTCTTGTTGAGTGTCAAAATTAATAAAATAATAAAATAAAAGCCATTTGGTAATTTTTACTTCCTGCAGTGTATTTTAGACTGGTATATATGTTCCTATACTTCTTTTTACTCTGTCTTTCTTTTGATATATTTTATTTGAATATTACTTCTGCCTTATATTGTCCACACTATTTGAGACTCGATGTATGTGAAAAGTGTGGTAATCTGCTTGACAGGATCTTCCTAGTTCATATACCAGTCTCTCACAAAGGTAAACAATAAATATTTTGTAATCAATAAAAATAAATAAAATTTAAGTGTCTGTTTGTAATATCAAAATAATAGGCTTTTTCATGCTTATTCGGTTATTTGCACGATATCTATGCCTAAAAAACAGTTTAAATATTTTTGTCTGTCTGTCTTCCTGTCTGTCTGTCTGTCTTCTTGTCTGTCTGTCTGTTTGTTCCGGGTAAATAAAAATATTATTATTATCATAAATTATAATCGACCAGCCCTTGAGAACCAATTCAGTCTCAGTACTGTTTCTCATGGGAGACAGTCTGCAACCATCACCTTAACTGCGGCACTCTATCTGTTTTTCTTATACCATTTACTCTTTTCTATAAATTTATACCACAAATATGTAAGTAATAAACTACTAAAATATCTGCTTTCTTTATTTAAAAAATAAACTTCTCAGCGCCCACCCTCCTTATTCGTGCACCTAGGTAACTGCTAGACAATGCCAAGTTCACTACTTAATGCAAGAAGTTGAAATAAAACAAAATAAATAATTCGTAATTCTATTAATGAATACATTGAACTTTTCTGAGGCCCAGTTCTTTTTAAATATACTGATTCTGTCATTTATTCAGTTATTTATTTAAATTCGCTAAGTGTTCTACGACATCGGAATATAACTTGACAAAATATTATATTTATTTATTTATTTTATACATTTATTATACATTAGAATATTATATGTGCACACTAATATTGCGATTGCAAACTCTGCGGTACATTTGCGAAGGGCAAGAAACGAGCTAGTTTTTTAGAGTCGAATGTTACAAAGCTATAATCATGACTTCATAATAATAATAACAGCTTCACACATCTCACAAAAGGCAGTCTGGCCCCAAACTACTATGGTAACCAATCTGCTGATTAACATACGTATATATGGGGTCTACCAATAAGAACGTCCTGGTTCAAAAATTGAATAAAACACACAATTTTTTATGAAAAATGCATCCGATTGATTTATTTGATAGATAATTTTATGCAATTTGTGTTTTAAATAATATATCGGCCAAATGACCGCCGCGGTTCTTTTTGCAGACGGTCACCCGCTCACGCCATTTTTCGATGACGCGGTGCACCATTTCGGCCGGTATGTCGGCTATGGCTCGTCGAATGTTTGTTTTTAGGTCACGAATTGTAGCTGGATTATTGCTGTACACTTTAGATTTAACGTAACCCCAAAGAAAATAGTCTAAAGGTGTTAAATCACACGATCTTGGTGGCCAACTGATCGGTCCATTTCTCGAAATTAACGACTCACCAAACTTTCCACGCAATTATTCCATGTTCACTCGAGTAGTGTGAGGTGGTGCACCGTTTTGTTGAAAATAAAGGTCGTCTGCAGCAATATCATCAAATTCTGGAAACAAATATTCGGTTAACATCGAGTTATAGCGCTCGCCATTCACAGTAACAGGGTTTCCTTCGTCACTTTCAAAGAAGTACGGACCAATGATTCCACCGTACCATAAACCGCACCAAACTGTTATTTTTTGCGGATGCAATGGTGATTCATGAACCACACGTGGATTTAATTCTCTCCAATAGCGAAAATTTTGTTTATTAATAAATCCATTGAGCCAGAAATGGGCTTCATCTGAGAAGATGATTTTGATAAACCAAAATCTAAAGAAATAATTGGAAAGAAGTAATTCGCCCAAGCATCTTACATACTTAAAAGGAGTCTCCAACAATAATTGTTGTGATTATACCTGAGTTATGGCAATAAAGTTATTATTATTATTATAATTGGAAAGCATCATGGTATCGTACATTTTCATAGTTTTTTTTAGGTATTCAAGATAAACAAAAGTCTTACTACGTTTGTTAAACGTAGTAAGTATTATTTGTTAAACAACACGATTCAAATAGTAAGCACTATTTGAATAGTGTTGTTTTTGTCATTGAAAAAGTAACCCTAAAACTTATGTATATAAGTTAATATAATGATAATCAGATGCAAATTATTCAATAGGCTACATGGAAGACAAACTCTGTCAACCGCACCATTCATTTAATTTAAAATGAAACTAATATAGTTGAACAGGTTTTATATTCTTCCTACTTTACCATTATTAGATTTATTATGACACAAAGAAAAGATAATTGTGTCATTGTGAAACTGCGTTTGTTGTTGAAATTGGCAAGTGATAGAGGAGAATGGAAAAATAAAATATATATCTATATATTTTATAGGCATATGTTATACCTAATAGCAAGGGCCCACAGGTGCTTTGCATCGAATGAGTGAGATCTCCCAGGATCTCCGGAGCCCATCTCAATAATTTTTCATTTATTTTATTTCAAGGAGCACTGCAAAGAGAAGGAAAGCTTGACACAAACACTATACCAACCAGTCTGGCCAGCGTGGTATAGTAGGTCAGAACCTCTTTTCCAAGGGGAGGCCTATGTCCAGCAGAGAACTATTAAAGGCTGTTGATGTGATTACAAAAAACAATGGTGATTGTGTTGAAATTATTAATATTAAAATTGTCTAATCAATCTAAACATAAAAAAATTCGTCACCAAGTAATGTAATGCATTGATAATCAAATTCAAATATCTACATTAAAATATATATGTCTACATAAAAATAAAATATCATATCAAAAATCTAACATTTAAAAATTTAATACAATAAGGAAATCCTTTTGAAAATAAGTTGAACCGACTTCAAACAGTACTAACAAAGACCAACTAAACGCACTGCTCCAATGAGAGCAGGGCAAGGCAAGGTTTCGTAAGTAAACAAAAATATCATCGATGTATATAATTTTTAGTTTTTGTTGATTTTTCAAAAACCGCCGAAAATATACCACTTTCCAGGTGGTCGAATTAAAATTTTAGTGAAATCATTTAAAAAAAAAACAAATCGGTGAACATACATAAAAGAAGATTCCGACGAATTGAATTGACTGCATTCACGAACCTCATCTTTTTTTAAAGTAGGTTAAAAGTAAATAAAGAGTCATCACGAAACGTCATTTCATATAATCATCAATTGAATAAAAACACCCATAAACAAGAAACGCCCTAAGACTAGATTTAAATTTCATTGCGTACACGGTGCTTTTAATTTTCAAAGGATGTTTATTAAACAGTTTTACTGTATTGTAATATGAACCATGTTTGACGACTTTTGAAGTAGGTGCGGTCACGGAGAGCAATCTTGTCTTCTGGTACTTTCACGCAATAACCTTTCCTCGTAACTTTCTTCGGTGTGGATATTTTTTGGAAAATGTGTAAGCAGAACCATTATGTACACTGTTAATATTTTCAGATATTTAAAATATTGCTGACATGATTGATGTTGCTTTATGCGAAATATTATTCTTACGGCCCTTTTTTGGGCATTTCTCCCCCTAAAGAGTTGGGCACTCAAAGGTCTCTTATGCACTTGTGACCTTGCGTAGCAAGCCTTCGTGGCAAATGACTACATTTAATCGTCCATATTGATTAATTAATAAATTAATTTGAAGAAGTATATAATAATTTCGTCATCTCAGTTATATTGAGCCTTTTACTGAACTTAAATCTCAGCTGAGACTTCCATAAACAACCTTGTTTCTCTACCCCTTCGAGCAGGTCTACGATGATCTATTTAGTAGAAAATAACGGGCCTGACGCTTGTTAAAAGATATCAAATGTTTCAAATAACAATTATATGGTTACCATTTAAAATAGATAGAAATACAATCTCAGCGAACCTAGGTTAATAAATTCATTTCTACATTCTTCTAATCTCTTTGCTACAAATTTTATTGCGTGGAGAAATTTTAAACATACTCGTTTTCCTCGCCGATCCATAAAGAAACTGGTTTCTTTATTTCTTTAGAGGCCTATAATTGGTGGGTACTCATTATGCGTTATTTGTTATTATTATTTTGTATGCAAATATGATTAAATTATAAAAACCTCAACCGCACAGTCATAGCTGGGCATTCTGTTTCAATTTTTTTGACACGCATAATTAATAATTTTCTTCTCCTATTGCTATAGTACTTAAAACTTACTTTATGTGCATTATTATAAGTGTGATTATCATTTAGCAAAAAAAATTAAAGTATCCTTGACACAAAGATAAGCTTTCTGGTAGTTTTTCGTACATTGGTATATTTATACGTGTTTGCAACAAACTACGCATATTCGCATATTTTCGTTCAACGTCAACCAAAAAAGGTCTCTCCAACATGGGGCCCTCTTCGTACCGGTCTCATAACTGGTTCTGTTGGCCTTGGTTTCGCGGAAGGTTTTCTATGCGGCCCCTGCGCACCACTGAATCAAAGATGCGTCGACTGAGCTCATTTTATATTCTTGATTGTGTAGCTTTTTTATAAGTTTATGCGTAAAGAACAGACATTCCTTAGATTAAAACCATACAGTTGTGATTTCTGAAAGTTTTAGTTTACAATAGTAATGTTTTTTTCTTGCAAGTAGTGATCGCCGAGGTTGAAATTAAACTGTAATTTATAAAATTATTAATAACAGTTAAGCTCCATCGAATTTATTTAAAAAGGCAAAATTAAAGTATTTTAATAACTATTCAAAACTTTTCAAAAATTTAATATTCCCATTCCTCTGGCTTAGAAGCCAGGATTATTAATTATTACACCAATGTAACAGTCTTTAAAACTATAAATTCATCCTCAGATTTAAATCAATTAAGAACCCTAAATTAAATCAATTTAGGCCATTACTTTTTCGTACATGAAGCTACTGCTATCTTATAATAGTGGTAAATTTTACGTTTTACCGAAAATAACCCCTTACTTTTTCCTTTTTTTTCATTTCTTTTGTTGTTTTTTATGTTGGTGGTACTGCTTAGTTACTACCTTCAATACTTGGTACTATACTATCCAAAAAATCACTTAACAAGACAGACTCGTTTCAAAAAAATATCCTTGTATAAATTAGTTAATGGGTTTCATTTAAATGTAGTTTGCATTGTTGCCATATTAATGAATTAAAGGTTAACCTGTTATCTGCGCTTCCTGTTTCTTCAGAAGTTATTAATTTTAATTTACATTAAGTGATACTTAGTGAATGAATTTGAATATAATATGATAAAATACCTACTGTATTCGTAGTAGAAGTAATTTCAGTCAGTTTTATTTAAAGTACCTCTGTTTTGTTGTTATTGGTTTTAGCATTTTCTGAGCATGCTTAGTAACATGATGTAAATTTAAGAAGTATGCGAGTTTTTTTTTTCAATAGTCTTAAGTCGTTCGATGTTTTTAATCTTTTTCATCTTTACATAGTATGAAGTAAAGTCGATTTTTGTCCTTGTACGCTCAGATCTTTTAAACTTCACAACGGATTTTAACGCAAGTTTATATGTATAATTCATGTATATAATACATGAATGTATGCATGTATGTATGTACTCGTAGCAGAGGGAATTCAAGAATTTTAGAGATTTGTAATGTGTTTGTGCGCTTACATTGTAAACGCTGACTAAACCTTACAAGATGGATCAAAGTATAGTACTACGAAATTGTATATCTTAAAAAGAATTACAAAATAACACATTAAACCATGCCGCTAATTCCTGGGTAGTTTGACCGGCTCGGCTTCCACCATCTTCTTCAATTCGGCGTTATTCACCCGTGTGGGCGGTCTTCCACGTGGTTCGTCGAAGTTTCCATCACAAAAGCTAAAGCCAAGTCTCCTCTCCAAACGCGGCGTTGATATTGAGAGCCGCCGAAAAATGACTCGGATTTTCGAAGTATCCATCTTTCACTTTTAAGCTGAATAAAAAGACAATTGAACGTCGAAATTCGATTGTTGAAATTCGACAAGTTTTAAAAGAAGAACCTCATAGGATCATTGTGAAAAAAGTATCACAAGTAAATGTTACACCATGAAAGTTTTATGGCAATTCAAAGTATCTATTACTATACAACAGCAATTTCATACTTTAACCCCTATTATGTTCCGTAATGTGAAACTTTGTGACATAAAAAATTATTCCGACAAATTCAGAATCTCTTCCTTTTTTGAAGTCAGTCAATAAAAAATAGCCTCCCTGCCCTCGAGTAAAGAGACCAAGCTTAGGAATTTTCTTACCACACGTACTTGATAGAGGATAACTGCCTCCTGCATCAGGCCCTTGACCTAACTCCCTAACGTAAATCTCTTTGAATGTAGGTCGAGGCTCTTGAGAATCAGTTCGTGTATTAAACTTGAGTACCGCGGTAATAGTATTTTTTTGTAATATTTTGACTTGTAGCACAAAGATTACAGTTACAAGTATTTGATGCAGTAAAAACGGTAGATTTTTGGGTGATATTTATAGTTATTAAACTTTTTGGGGTTTCTAAGCCTCAGGCCTACATACAATTCGTAGTTTCTACCCCCTAGGAACCTTAACCTCTCAGCACCTTATACAATCCTTGATGGATCAATGCGAGTTATGTGATTGTTTTTTTTTCATAATGCTAATGCTCAAACTATCTCGGATGTTTCTTAATGACTCGAACTAGTTGATGATGCTTATTATTTCCTTCATTTATAAGATTAATAACTATGAGGCAGTCTTAGCGCATAAAATCAAATGTAAGGCATTTCAAAAGCATGTAATCTCCATTAATGGTGTTATTTAAATTTCGTTTGTGATAATTATAGTGCATAAAATGTTTTTAAAACGACCTCTAAGTGACGTTCTTAAATATTTTAACTTTTAAACTTTTAACTATTAAATTTTAAGTGAACTTAATCTGACAAGGATAGGATATTTGAGGGTTTTGGATACTGTACTTAAAAAAATAATGGAAATTCGACAGAAAGGTGATCTTTAATATTTTGTTAAAAATAAATAAAACGTAGAAAATTTAACGCAGCTTCCGAGACAATTTAAAAAAAATCTAAGACTTGAACATTGTTAATTTGACAGATATGGCATTAAATTCATTTTTAAAATTACAATCTTTTAGAGACAAGTTTAAAAGTAAATTTTTCGTTTTGAATTTTTGAAATATAGTATTATTTTTTCGCTTAAAATAAGTGCCAGGCTACAATTAAACTATTTTGAAAATTTATCAACACGCCTAATATAATAATACTGTAAATACTACCAATACTTATAAATAAGCATTCTAAGAAATATACGAGGAAATAATAAATATACAAGGATCGCAGATATTATTGCGGGTATATAGTTTAGGCGTACGGTGGAAATTAAAAACGTCATTGTGACGTTCCGCCAATGGCTCTGTTTACGTCACTCACCACAACAACACTCGTATTAATGACGTCATAACAATAGACGAATTATGACAACTAAGACGTCAAATCACTCTTTACTAAAATCCTTATTCATTTATCTTCATCATCATCATCATCATAGTAAAGTAACTGATCTGCGTCACTTCGTCTGCAAAATAACTTTTGCCTTCCGTTTTTGCAACATTTTTCAGTGATGTTCGGCTCCTATCGGCCGTATCGTGATGTTATATAACCTGCAGCCTTTCTCGATAAATAACCTATCCAACAATAAAATATTTTTTAATTCGAACCAGTAGTTTCCGTTAGAGTAGCGTGTTCGAACAAACAAACAAACATTTGAGCTTTAAATATTAGCATAAATTTAGAGTTTAATGAACATATCACGTTATATTATAGAATATTGAAATAGTCACTTGGCGTAATTGTGGCAGTTGCAAAGTTTTTTTTTATTATGAGTGTTAATAAAAGTTAATTACAATATAATAATAAATATAATTAATAATAATAAATACAATAATTAAATTATTTAATATAAATATAATAATTATTTTAATTAATATTAATAAACATAATAATTAAATATGAGTATTTTTTATTTTATCAGAATAAGCGTCCTAAAGTGGCAATGGGCTGGTTACATCTCTCGGAGGACCAAAAGATAGAATGCTCTCTAGCTCGACGGACCAACGATCGGAAGATTGCCTCGGTGGTGCAGTGGTAGCGCAAGTGACTACCGTGCTGAAGTCTCGAGTTCGATTCCCGGGTCGAGCCACATATTTGTATGAACTGCAAATATTTGTTTCGGAGTTTGGGTATTTTCTATGTATAATATGTATGTATTTACAAAAAAGGTATATAAGTATTCTATCAGTCAATCTATCTTTCAAAGTACAGGCTCTGCTTAGTTTGAAACTAGATACCCTTGTGTGTCAGATGTCCGAAATGAGCAGGGATAGATCGGATACCGAAGACGACCAGCAGTGGACTGAACTATTTTGATTGCATGATTTTAACTTTCCTATTGATATTTTGCATCCCTTTTCCACTGCAAGATACTGTTTCTGCTAGCAGTACATTTAATGTCAGAAACAAAGTTTGGTTTATCTCGGTTCAATTTGGACATCTCATGAGTCTTTGCCCTTAAATTTAAGTTCTCAATGTGTAAACAAATTTCCTATTTAAAATACGCAATATTTTAACAATGCAGATTGATTACTTAAAACTACTTATTTAAATGCAAGGTTATTGCGGTGCGTTATGAGGTCGTTTTAATTAAACAGCATTTGTATTATTCAAGTAAATTTGACTAAAATATTACAAAGAACCTTGCATGATGTAAATTTATATTTGGTTCATTGCATAGAACAAAAAAAAACAAAACTGCATGAAAATATTACAAAAATTATTGCATGTGCAAATATTTTTTGCACAAATGCAGTTTCGTAGCATCGCTACAGTCCGTAGATGAAAACGTAGCTGCATTGCTACAGTGCATTGATGCAACCGTAGCGCATCCGTAGCGCATCTACACGATATGCGACAGAGTTATTGTGACACATTACTTCTAAGTTAGGAAGTGGAAATATTATAATTAATTTTAATTTAACTTTCACTTCTTAAGATGGTTTAAAATATTTCTACGTTCTATTTCATCTGAATTTCATAAATAAAACTTCTCATTCACACTAACAATAACTTTTTTTTTATTCCTTTTTTTGGCAGCCTTGCAGTTTTTTATAGTGTCTTAGTATAATTCACTTCTTTAATGAATTACACATAGAGGTTTTACTATTATACTCGGAAGATTAACATAGACTTCAAATAAAATATTATTAATTACTTTAAGAAATATGTTAAAATAATACACTGAAGAGGATATTTTTTGTTAAAACTTAATTATAGTATAATTAAGTGTTTATACTAGAATTGTGCACGCATGCGCGAATATCATGACATAAGATGCGCGTGAGAACGGCCCCGGGTAACGAACTCATCGTGGTTTATTTTTATTCTCGTGTTTTGGCCGGTGCGTTCAGCGCAGCTGACATAGATCATTCTATTATGGATAGGATACTTTAAAAAAAAAAGATTAATGTGCTTATAATGCTATTTTCAAAACTAAAATTAATCTGTATTTTTTTTTAGAAAACTAATATTGATTTAGTATTTTTCCAAGTCGTAGGAGGGGTCTTCTTCTTCTTCTTCTTGAAATGCGTCTCCGACTAGCAAAGGTTGGTCATGAAAGAAATGAAGAAATAAAATACAGTTTTTATATTTGTTGCAAATACATTTTTGATCAACGAGGCTTACAATTTAGGCGCGTACTGCGATAGCGATAAACTATTTGTCTTATACGACTATCTAACACACTAACTTTCTCAAATTTGCTTACTCTCTTACGCAATCCGTTCATATGAGCAATATCCTTTTTCTCCTTTCTTACCTACCTCTATCTCATAATATTCTGCCAATTACCCAATGACGACGTGGCGTCAATTGGAGATCTTGTCACAATAGTGTATTTAAAAAATTACAATTCTCAACTTAATACATGAAAGTAATCAAGTAACAAAAACTTATTTGTAAGGAGTCCTTGTTTAACATAAAAATAAATACAAAGAGTTGCATCAAGGCACATTTTAATTATAAAAAACTCACACGCGTGCTAAAATATATCGTGTACGCGAACCATCGGGAAAATTTTATGGAGGATTGGCTCGAGAGGCGTCACGGGACCCTCTCATACCGACTGACGCAGGTGATCACTGGGAAAGGATGTTTCGGGGATCACCTGTGTCTGATCCGCAAGGAGCCAACGCCTGAGTGCCACCACTGCGATGGCCAGACCGTGGACACGGCTCTCCACACGCTGGCAGAGTGCCCGGCGTGGGTTGAGCAGAGGCGAGACCTCGTGGCGGCCATCGGAGTGGGAGTTCTCTCGCTCGATAGCCTGATTGCGGTTATCCTGCGGAGCGAGAGTGCGTGGAACTCTGCCGTCTCCTTCTGCGAGCAAGTTATGCTCGCGAAGGAGACGGCAGAGCGGGACCGGGAGAGGTTTAGGACTCTCCCGGCCCGCCAGGCCCAGGAACGGGCCAGGTACCGCAGGTGACTCAGGCGCTGGAGGTCGCAGAACGACCTCCGTCCTCCATAAGCGCAGGCCTGGGGGTGACAGGTGAGGCCATCTGTCACCCTAGCAGAAGCAGGCCGGAGTGGCGGCGAGCGCGTTGCTAAGCGCGCTCGCTTCCAGGGAGCACAGGGAACATGGGGTTCCCACACGGGGGGGGGTCGTCTACTCGTCTGTAGACGACCCGAGGTATGTCGGGGCACCAGGGACTTCCTTTCTAGGGTATACCTGGTTCCCCGGCTATTAGTACCCGAGACGGCGTGCGGTTTTAGTCGGTTCGAGTCCGACATGCCACCGACAGGTGGTATCCGAGGGGATTTCCGCACGGAAAAAAAAAAAAAGGTACATTATTAAAGTACCCGGGATTTCCTTTCTAGGTTAAACCTGGTTCCCCATCTATTGGTACCCGAGATGGTGTGCGATTCTTATTCCGTTCGAGTCAGACATAACCATTCCACCGTTTGTCTGGTTGGGTGTATTGTGAGGGGATTTCTGCACGATAAAAAAAGAGGTACAGTAGTAAAAAAATACTTAATGCTATGTCCTAAGTAGTAGTCTTTTTTTATTAGCTAAACAATAAAACACGAAAACCTAAAAAATATATTATTTAGATTTATTTTGCCTAGATTTTTGTCTAATGACTCAGGACAAAAGTAACAAACTTTTGTCGTGTCCTTTCAGTTCACTAGCAGATTGACATAATTCGCTAGATATTACAAGAAAGGGTAGACAATAGTATGTGAAATATGATTGACTGCCTCCATTAAGCTAGAATCTCTCTTGACTTAATATCATGACTATAGATAAATAGGCTTGAATATATAGTGTTAATGTATATGCGTGAGGAAATCAAAGATTATGTCTGTTAAGATCTGTTATAAGACTTATCAAATCTTACAGGAAATTTAAGTTCTCAAAAACTTTATAACTGATTAAAATGTGGGTAAAAGTACGTATTGTTAGTGATTTTTGGTAGGTAAGTAACACGTAGTAGTACATAACTTGACAAATGAGGTAAATTAGTCTCGAAAACGCACACAATCACAGATTTTTATAGGGCCGGTAACACACATTTGCATGAAGTTTTTGGAACTATTCTGAGAGAAGATCGAGAACAAAATATAACCCATGAAGAACTAGTCTTTATGATGTTTTTGGTTATTGAAGTGGTTTATTTCATGATTTAACTTTTTGCAAGATTCGCGTGATAATGTTGACTTAGCAATGTTTTATAAAAGGTGTGTATTTCTACTCTATTTAAAATATGTCTAGTCACTATTACATTAGTTGTCTTTTACCTGATCGGGTATCATTATTTTAAATATTATTTATATTTCTTATCCACCCATTGTAAAATCAAAGTTGCTAGCTCTATAATAATAGCACACACTCATAGACGAACACATGTCTAATATCTGTAACAGACGTACTAAACAATGCTGTTATGTACTTCTTTCTAAAAAACGTTTTAAAATGCAATTAAAAATTAACTTGTTTTTACATTGCGTGCATTGATGATTTTATTCTTTGGTTAAAATATCTGATTTGTGTTTTCATGGTTGTGGATTTAACATCTATTTGGTCGTACTTAAGATGCAGATATAAAAAGCGGAGACTGAAGACGATTTACTTTTACATATTCATAATCATCATATATCTGCTTCATAACTATGGTTGTATCGTTCTCTTACTCTGTTTTCTTCTTTTAAAAAGATAGCAAGGAAGATAAAGTAATTTTACAACATAAAAAGAAATATATCTTGAGATCAGAATATTTGTTTGTAAAAATATATATATGTAATCTCTATTTCTAACACAATTTTTACTTTAAGTTATTTTCTTTGTCAGTTTTCCTTACTTTTTAAAAGCTTTAGTAATTCTTCACTCAAGTGGTTGTTAATAAACATCCTACGCTGCGCTTTCCTGTCTATTCTAGAATATTTAGCCTACATCTTCCACCCACATCACAATTAAGTATCAGTGGGTACTGATACTTAATTATAATGATCCTTTGGGCTACAAAAATAGCAAACACTTGAGAAAATTCGCACTCGCTTGTCTGAAACTTAACTAAGCAAAGCCTGCACGGTATGGTACTCTTTAAAGATTTAGAGGGGTAAATGAAAACGGATCATCTGGTGAAAAGTAACGTGAAGCTTATAGGCAGCATCTAACTGGTGGTTAAACAAGTTATTGTCTAAGAGTAAGTATAATGATGAAGTGTGATGTTATATAGTTTAAACAAGTAGTGGAAAATCTTTAGACAGAAATATGGAAAAATCGCGGAGAGCAAATGCATTATTATCTTTTGTGGCTTTAATAGTTTTGTTTTTTTATTTTATTTAATGCTAAATCCATAGAAAGTTTCAAAGTAAATATAACAGGCTTAGCGAAGAAATGGGGATAGGAAAAGGGAATATTTAAATATATATACATATAAAATTCAAAAAGTCTTAAATGCCTATACCCACATAACGTACATACATATTGTTTGTATATACATGTGTACACTGTATGTACATAATCAATATATGTGATTAACTTTATTACTTCAATAAATTCACTGCTAAATTTAAACTGCAATTTAAAAATTATCAATAACTTATAAGCAAGTTTGTTACCCTTTCATTTTACTCATTTACTATAAACCTATTATTATATTAAATCCATTGCATGACTCAGTTTCAGACTGAAAACACATTATTATTTCCGTAATCACAGAGAAAGTAACCGTTACTTAAAAATCCAACCGAAACCTGAATAAAACTTTTATTGTTTTTATTGGGGTTACTTAAACGACACGGTCGGTTACGAAATTATTAACTAACTACTGTTTTTTTCTAAAGACATAAAATATTAAAAAAAGTACTCACGATAGTGACTTATACACTCACACAGTTCACAGTCTGTAAAAAAAGAATGGATGGAAGTTTTTCCTTATAGTAATGCAGTTCAACTACTCCATTGTTGTATTTTTGTAGGATTAGAGCTTTTTAAAGGGTGGAATTGGATTGCAAATAAGTAACCTCACGAGTCTTGTAAGTGTTTTATTTATTTTTTATGTTGGAGGGTTCAGACGAGCAGACAGGTAAGTGACCATTGCCGCCCATGAACGTCTGCAACTCAGGAGTCACAAACGCGTTGCCGGCCTTTTTGAAGGAGTACGCTCTTTTCTCGAGGGTTTGAAGGTCGTATCGGTCCGGAAATATCGCAGATGATAACCCGTTTAAGTGTTTAAGAAAATCGATATTTTACCATAAGTTAAAGTCCTTATTTTTGCTAGATAATTAAAGTATCGACTTGTATGCATTTTATTTGTACGAATTGGGACTTAAACGAAGTCATATTTATAAGGTATATTCGTCAATGTTTTCGACGTTTCGATGGAATTGGAATAGGCGTGTCTGGTGACTCACTTATTATCTCCATTAAATCCCAACTTTTACATCTGATGTTACTCCTAATATTCGCAAGAACATCTTCCACTCACAATATTCTACTCAATAGATCTTTGAACGAAGTTGGATTTTGTAATTCACTTTCTATGTATTTTCAAAAATACACACACATAAATCCTATGACAATTTAATAATACAAAAATCACACCAACGTTAATACCATGAACAAAATTCAATTCACTTAATCGACTTCAAGCAAAAGATAATTTTCTTGAAAATGTTTTTATGTATTTTCAGCGATAATTCAATAAAAAGTTTCTATTTTAGCCCAATATTTTTCTTTTTATGAACGGATGCCTCAAACCTGGGCACATTTGAAAATCCTACGATGGAAAAATGTAAAAGGACTATATATCGCTGACATTTTTGAAAAGAAAATTACGATGGCCACGTAATTATCTAAATATATTTATAAAATTCGGCTTGATATTACAAATGTAAGCCGCTAATCATTGAAAATTGTCTAATATAAAAATTACAAATTTAAAAACGTTCTATAAGTAATAAGACCTTTTGTTGCAAGCTTTGACATTATCGACGTATTTAGCTACAGCTATACGATTCAGTACAGCCTAGCTTTGAGTTCCTGTTGATGAATAATGTCTTTAGAGCCCCTTGATTAAATACGATTATACATATTTGTTGTAGCGAAAACGTAGTGAGCTCAAACTTAATAATTAGAGCTCGCTTGATTATAACTATGTATGCTATGAATTTCTTTGCCATTCCACAATCTATACTAATATTCTCTAAACTAACATTAAACTTAGTCAGTTCAATATAGATTTTAGTAAACTTTGATCTCTTTCTATTATTTCATATGAGATTTATAGAAAATCTAATATTATTACTACTGTCCAAATGTATAATCGTTTTTGTATTGATAGCCTTCTTGATACAGGCTAAGCCTAGTGTGGCTATCATTGTAAAACAAATTATGTAAATCTGGACTTCAACTAAATTTATTATTATTATTATAATATTATAAATGCGAAAGTGGTTCGTGTCGTGACGGATTAAGAATATGAAATGTCACCAAACCTATTCATCCCGTGGGTGTCGTAAGAGCCGACTCAGGGAGCAAACTACTCAGGACAACAGCACTGCAAAGAGGAGGAAAACTTGACACAAACCCTATACCAACGCATCTAGCCAGCGTGTAATAGTAGGTCAAAACCTCCTTTCTAAAGAGAGGCCTATGTCCAGCAGTGGACTATTATAGGCTATATATATATATATTATTATATTATACCCATTCTCCCACAGCTAAAAAACGAGCGCGCTCAGCAAGATTGTATGTACAGGCATGTATGGCGTCGGCCTTGCAAGACATTTCAGAATCAATCAGTGTGCTTATTAGAATTTTCCTGGTTAACTCTTTTGTGCCATGGACCGAAGACAGAAATGCTGGAAGGCTGACATCTACACTTTTGCGTACTCCAATACCACCCAGACGAACTGGTAAGGATGCTTGGAGCTAGGTTCGATCATTAAAAGGTATATTCACCACTTTACTGAGGGTGTTTTGAATAATTTTGTCAACTTTTTCTAAAAGTGATGGGTGTTTCCAAAGTGGGGATGACCGAAGTGCATGTATAAATTTAGGTACAAAAAGACAAAAACGTAGTATAGTAAAAGCCGAATGGACATTAATTTTAATTAAAAGATCCGAAAAATCACCAAAAATTTTAATTTTCTCCTCTATAAAAGATTGAAAACCATCGTCCAAGACTGGACATCCAAGAAGGCGAAGAGAATTTTTTTCTAAAAGTTTAATGTTGGGTGCTAATGAATTGCATTTTTGTACAGTCGCGAGTCTGTCTGTATTGTCACAAATAAAATTTTCGCATTTGTCAGAGTTGAGTTCTAAGCCAATGGATCTAAATTTATTTTTTATAAAAGATAAAACTTCTAAAACTAACACATAGGTAATTATTAAACCAAAATTATAATGTACTCATATTTTGCAATGTGTTTACATAATTTAGAAATGAATACCGTCAGTATATATACGACCCTCACTTTGCACTTTTTTGCCTAATAGATGGTACTAAATTGCTCCGTGATGTAAAGCAGACATTCCTAGAACACTCTTGAGTTTAAAAAGATTTACGTGATTCATATTACAAGGTCTCCGTTGCGGTTTTCCTGAAACTGGTATTGTATACACATTTTTTAAATTTTAAAGGTGGACGTTTGACCTGTGTTTTTTAATAGGGCAGTTACAATGTGTTTTAAAAAACAATAAAAAATCAATACTCTTATACGATCATTCCTTTGTCTATGCGGCTTTTAAAGTCATTTTGGCCACAGGAATACACATAAAAGTAGTTTTTGGTCTTTAATAATAATAATATGATAAATCTCGAAATTGTAAATATAAGTTTTTAAATTTACAGAACAACATTAACGTTAACATGTTGATTGCATAGATCCACGCCAGTTTAACTTGCATTTCGCCCTGTTTTAGAGAGTATTTAGGTTTACAAAAAACCCAATTGTTAGAAATCGTCCAAGGAAAATGAGATGAAGTGAACAGGATGGCTTGATATCTGTGACAGCTTACGTAAAGCTAATTACCAGAGCTTTAGTAAACAGTTTAGATATACAATTCACGTAGATCGCAACATTCACTTAAACTATCAGAGGTTGATAACCTCTATTTGATGACGATATCGTCTTTTTTTTAAACCACACCTTGTTTTGGTTAGAAACCTTTGAAACAAAACGCAATTCGCTTCATGGGAAGCCAGGACTGAGAAGGAAACCAAGTGTCATTCGCGTTGAGCAAATGCAAAGCCCTTACGGCCGTCACCCCACCCGGGTTTGCGGCGGGGTTGTGTGTCCGACTAAAACCACACGGTGTACCACTCAGCGCTTGAAATAGAAGGGATCCGGGAACTGCTGTTATGAAGACATGCCGACCACCCCAAACTTTTTCGCCGTAAGTCGACTGAGGGGATTATAAGAACTAGACATCGTAAAAACACTATTCTGGAAGATTGAATTTATCAGCGGTTTTTTGTAGATAGTGATCTTAATCTGGTGTATTTCACTTAGTTAATTTTATAAAGATTTATAAACCTATGTCTGTTATTTTACAATTTACAATGTTGGTATGCATGTTTCTTCAATTCAAGTCTATCAATTTTTTTAAAAACGTTGTTCGTCTTTAAAAATGTTTTTAAAATTCAAACTTATTTTGTACTATACATCTTCAATAAAATAATAATTATAAAGTTATAACCAATAACTAGTTACTGAGCGAAGTTATTATATATAACGAAATTATAGTATGCGTCATCAAAGGCCGATTAATTCAAGCCCCTTGCGGACGCCCAGTAAATACTCAACACGTGAACCTAAAAGTAGCTGAACATATGGCGGGGTCAATAACCTCAATAGTATTGACAGAAGTAGAAGTTGTGCAGGGGACAAATATCAAACCACATTTGATTAATAATGAACATTTTTGAAGCCAGAATTCTTCTTTAAATTCAATATCCGATATAAATTGATCTTCCTCGGCCCCCTGCCCCATTTATTACAACAAAGTTTTTGTGCATTAACCATGAGAGGTAGATGTCTCGTTATGGTGGTTTCTGGTAGAGAAGCGACGCACTTTGTTACTAAGGGCCATATTCACGCATAATCGGCCTTCAGCCGGTCGCAGTATTGCGTCATCGCAATGTGCTAACAGAATGTATAGAACGCCTTGTTTGTATTGAGGCAATGAGATCGCACAAAATAGTAATTAACCGCACTTTCGTGAGGGTTTGCAATTAAAAAATGTTTGAATATAATTATTATAGCTTTTAGTAAAAGCCCTAACATGCATGATGTGAATAAAGAGAATAATTTTGACTGAAACTATGTGTAGACATAGATGAGTGTGTAATAATATTATTGTAATAATATGTGTTGATCTCTTAAGGACAGAATAATAGCTAACGGCTGTTTATCGTGTATTTTAGTATTTATGGATTTGTTTGCTGTATCATGTTCTAATTATTAGGTAAGTCCATAATTTTGTTAGTAATGTATGGAGTACGATCTACTAAAAATAGTAAGGTTCAACACACAAAATACAAATTCTTGAAATGCAGAAACCTACGCTGGGCATTAGTGTCTTATTGACAGCGTCACAAATGCTAAATATCTCTCGTCGCTGTCATTTCGCATCTCAAGAATTCATATTATTTTGTTAAGGCCAACGTAATGTACATTTAGAAGGCGATTCAGTAGTAGCTTTTATATTCCCTATTTTCAATACTCAATACTTTATTGCTTCCACAATATAAATACATAGGTGATATCAATTTAAATACATATAGTAACAATTATGGACCCTGACGGGCGCAGCACAGTTTGTTTGGGAGAGAGGAATTAACATTTCATTTATTATTTATCATAATAGTTGTATAATTTATGAATTTTATTATTTTAGAATTCTATCTTCAAAATATTCTCTTATGCTGTAGTAGCTTTTACTTAGAAGAAAGAGTTTTAATTTTTTTGTGAAACTGTTATATTTATTTTCTTGTTTTGTGTATAAATTTTATATACAAGTTATATATTTTATGTACTGCTGGTAAATCGTGTAACACAATGTTCTCTTCTTCATTTGCACTCAGGTTCCTCATCTCTCATCAGAGCATAAACCTAATTTACAATTCTTCCGCCTCAACTTTAATTTACGAAAACAAAAGTAACTTTGGCTCAATATTTTCGTAACTTTGCATAAATGTTGTTGTACAAAGGTTAGGTAGGAAGATCAGATTCAGGCAAATATTTTGCTGTTAATTATCTATTATCTCCGTACTTTATAATCGAATGTTAGAAGCAGTGTTCATGACAATGGTTGAGTATTTATTATTAATACTTACGCAAGAAAACAAGCCCGCAACAACAGCTGCAGCTTTACTGACGGTAAATGTTTAGAGGTGTCTTCAGAAGTCTTTTGCCAGTTACCACCTAGCGCGTTGAGAATTTAAGGAAAAAGTTAATTAATTGTAATAATAAATCATAAATAAAATTAATATCATTTAGGATTAGGATTATTTCTCAGAGGTTTCAAGTGATATTAAAAATACAAAAGTAAGTTGGTTATTTTGTAACGCTTCCACGCCATATCTACTCAGCCGACTATCCTTAAATTGTATCTGTACAATGTATGTATTCTTATTGTCTTATGTACGTTCTTCGATAATTGTGTTTTGCATTGCAAGGGATAAAGCAATGGACATGGGGTATCTTTTACCTAGTTATTCTAGGACCGGTCTTGAGGGATGGTGAAGAATAGGTGATATAAAGGTGGTTAAATATTATAATAACTTTTCATAATTCCGATGAAGTCGAGATAAACATGGAAAGAAAGAAATCGTTGATAGAAAACGTAATTGTGATATAAAGAATTCAGATCATTTATCTTGACATTAACCATAGTGATATTAATTATTTCTTTTACAGCTTCCTCATTAGCAGTTAATACGTTGAAATCTATTCAGTGCCATAGTAATCATTGTAAGATACTGTTCTTAAACAGATAATACATTGGTATGTATTCGGTTATCCATTTGATCTCTAGTTAAATTTGTATAATAGTTACGTAAAGCTAAATCAATATTGATTTTTTTTTTAATTTGCAAATAAATGAATGGTTTATGAAGATATATATTTGCATGTTATTGAAAATTGTCAATGAGAGCCACGTTATTGATTCAAGACAATGCCTATTTATTTTATTCAAAGTAATACAACGAAAGCTGGGCTGTAACTGATCCCTTCGTCTAGTGGTAGGGCCCGGACATTCGTCTTAAAAGCTTGTCATTATAGGCGCATTATCTAACTGGGTACTGCATAAAGGCGACCTACAATTTGTCCTTAAACTTTTAAAACTTTACCAGCGCTAATGAGTTAAATTCTAAGCGCCGAACTGGAACAAAGGGTTTGCAAAACTACCTTCTAATATTTTTAGATAAAGCTTCATTCGTCAGTTGCGAAACCGGGTATAATTTAAAACCTTAATAAAGCTCAGTACCCACACTCAAAATTGTTGGAGAGGCTTTCAATTTGGTTCATAATTGGCACCGTTCGGATAGGCAGATGATGTTTAAGTGCTTTTAATGTTTGGCGCTCGTAATATTATGTTGGGGATATCTGGCCGGTCCCGGCGGAGGCGCGCTCGCCGGATTAGGCCGCCGGTGGGGTTGCACAGCTCCCGGCTCACCTTGGAGAGTAATTATAATGATCGGCGCCGGAACCCTAGTCTGGGACGGGAGTCTTCCTGGAGAGGCGTGCCGGGCGAGCGGGTGGCGCAGCCGAGGTACGCCTACGCGACGCGTCCCGTCCCCCGCGCCTCTCCGCCGCACCCGTGCTCGTGCCATACCTCCCCGCCGACGGCCCCTCACCCCCACGCACCGTAATAACCCAATTTGTAAGAACCCCCCATTTTCAAGGACGGCCGTCGGTCTTTATGGCGGCGGCGACGGCGGCGTTGATTCCCGACCTTGTTTATTTCAGTTTCTTTTTGTTTAGGAACTGGCTGAACTTATTTTCGTACGTCTGTACCGGGCCGGGTCTCACTTGTTATTGTAGTGTCCGGTAGTGATTTTATATGTCCAGAGCATAGAGAATACGCCATCTTTTTGTACCTGTACACGATAGTTCTAAACCAATTATGTAGGTCCTTTGAAAAGGCGCTGAGACATAGTAATTTCTATTCCTTTAGCCATGACACGATAAGTAATTGGTTGTATTTTGTTTGAGTGTCGATCAGTAGCCCGTGAATTTGTTCGTTACGCTGAATAAATACATAATTTTTGGGGATGGGGTTTAATGGGAACGCTTCTGAAATTGACCTACTTTGAACGATATCTAAATGGCTTGAACGTCCGTTCAGCCATTTTTGGCAGCGTTCAATTTGACTCCAGCTTTATACTTGATGTAAAAAACGCGTTATATGCAGACGTGTATAAGGCGGGGGTTGCCTCATTTGTTAAAGCCGTTCAAAAGTTCAAGGTCGTCCAAGGCACCCTTATCAAAACCCGTCCTTTTGGTCCGTCTAGACGGCTTCACACCTTCAACCCTTTAGGGGACCTGTTCAATTAGAAATTGTGTTTAGATTTTTTCTCGGATCCTGAACCGTACAAATTATTTATCTCTCAATAAAAGAGTCATTGACTCTTCAAAGTTCCTAGAATGTACTCGTGTTTGATATTTTTTTGCAAACAGTTCATTAAAATAATGTTTTATTAAAAGGCGGTAATTTGTTTGAACTAAACATGGACGTTAATTAAAATGCCCTTCTTCTATTTGATTGGAGTTTATGAGTTCCCATTAATTTCGTAAATATAATATGATGTTACCTTATTTTTTAAATTAAAATATTCAATTATCTTCACAATATTATAGCTAAACATATTTATATTTTATGTATATTCTATACCTTAACTATACTTGTAGAGGTTTTGGGATAGCAATATTTCAGATAGAAATCTTGTAGAGGGACTTCCTAGTCAAATGTCTCTCTCTCTCTCTCTACAGAACACAGCAGTCAAAAAACATATTGCACACATTTGATGTTTCATGAATCCTTACATCAGCATGTTAACCGCCAGTCAGCGATGACCCCCTAGGCAGCTATTTTGGTTCTTGATCTCTTTGTGAAATTGCTACTACTAACATTTTGTTAACGTGGCATATGTATCGAATCCTCGGGTAGGTATCACTTTCATTTAGGGACTTCTGTTTGTCGAAAAAATTAAATAATGGTGTAAACACTTTTAAAACTTTCAAGACAAAAAAATCGACTAAAATATTCTAAGTTTTTTTTTAAAGCTAGGCTTCAGCACAATTTACACGCATAGTAAGAGCGCAGGGCAAGGTATCATATATAGGTATGCATTTATTCACAAGTGGGCAATCTCTGTATTTTTAGACCTATAATATGATTCCTTTATTATGGGGCAGATATTATCAGTACCACGCTTTGTGATTATATCGTGTACGATTTTTGTACGTTAATTTCGTTCGGTTATTTTTTGACCTAAGTAATAAAAGCCGTAAAACGGTAGATTTATAAGCCCTGAGGATCAAATTATGATAATTTTAGGTTATATATATATATATATGGAAAGGAAATGCTAAATTAGACTAGGGTTAATCATTATTTGTAAGGATTACTTTCCGCAATTACTTTCAAAACTACGGTAATAAGGCAGAGTACTTGTAAAAGATACAAGTATTCTTGAACCCAATACCACAGTATAACCAATATTCCTTTTATTGCGACTTCCACATGCGGCGAAACAAAGAAATGTACAACAGCGCCATCTAACAAAGACACACCGAACTACGGATAACTGCTAATCCTGTATCGCGATATGAAGAATTCTCATGAAGATTAGCATATGTATAACCCTAACCCAACATCAACTGTTGGGCCGCGGCCCGCCAGGCATGATCACCTCGCCTTTACGCAGGATCCTCCTTTTGTGTTGAAGGGACCCCGTGCCTCCATACTTTCAAATCGCTATCTTCTCTTTTCTATTTTTTTTATCCTTACCTTTTCTTTCAACGTTTCAACATTCTTACTTCCAATTCTCCCACCTAATTTTTAAAGGTGTCCGGTTGACAGTAATAGTCATGCTCTCTATTGTGTAAGATGGAGTAAAATTATACACGGGAAAATGGCTGTATACCTTTTCGAGGGAATCGACGTGATCATCATGATTCGTCTATAAAATAATGTATAACTCTTCAAGAGTTGCATTCCATTACATTGGCTAACACCTCTACTCATGTCCCTTTTAGCAAGGTCTCGCACGTTGCCTGGATTCTACTACCTACTTACAATTAAGGGTGGTAGTGGATATATCGCCTAAAGCAAAAGGAGTTTTCGTGAATAGCGTTACGATTCATAATCTACTGTGTGTAAGCATATTAAACCTTACACTATGTAAATTAATAATAATATTCTCTCACATATCACACATTGCTAATTAGGCTCAAACTAAGCCGTGATTTTACTATGGATTCAGAAAACGGTTTTCAACACATACATTTTATACATAGAAAAACCAGCACAATCGAACCCCGGGCGGGTCATTCCGCATATGGCAATGGTATCACTTGTAGGTTGCATAACCTCCCTTGTTACTGTGATGCTCTGACATATCCAACCATTGGACTCTGAAGAATACTTTAGGCTGCAAAAGTTAAATGAAACGAATGTTTTAATACTAAAGTTCAAAAAGCTTCCAAGAATAATTTCATTTTCAATCCGTGAGATTCAACATGGTTAGGTACTTCGACACATATATAGGATACAATAGATATGCGTCGCATTATTAGTGCCACAATAAAACGTGAAAATGTCAAACACTTATCAAGTATTTTGATTGTTTTTGGGATGCTGGCGAAGTGTTCCAGATCTTGTAAAGACATTATGTGAAGTTTATGGTTGAAAAGTTAACAGTAGTACGTATAAACCTCATGCATAATAACATTCCCATCATATCAATTTTTGGAGGCCATTGGTCTGGATTATTTCTAGAATACTCAAGCAGTACAAGTTTTACACTTTAAAACTGCTCCCGTTTTTCACCAGACGGCCTTTTCAGTGCTACGTAGTTTCAACTTCATGGTTTCGAATGTTTAGCTTTGGACAGTACCTGGCACTCTGGTGGACTGGTAAGTCAAGCTCTGATTAGAGCTGTGTGGTTTCTCTGAATGTACTGGCTTACACAATTTTTGTCAGTTTCGAGGTTTATCTAGGGCTGTTGCCATTGTTAGGATTTAGTTTTATTTTTAGAATAAATAAACGACAGAAGAAATTAAACGAGACATCGGAATAAAAATCTGAATAAAAAAACAAGAAGCAAATCTCGTTAAAGCATAAACAATGCCTAGTGCTTATTAATATGAAGTTAAGTCAATATTAGAGTATTTGGATATTTCGAAAGTCTTTATTAATTTAAACGGACCTTCGTATAAATTTCCTTTTACCTATTAATTTTAGTTGACTGTAGACAATATTTGACTGACTTGTCCTCCTTATGCCCACTTAATAGATATTCGGACAAAACATGTTCGTGTGGAGAGTAGTGTAGTGGAGAGTGACCTCTACTTGTCCCTTGAATATCATATCCCACTCCTCTACAGTGATAGTCTCAAAAAGATTAGTCGGCTCATGATACTTTTTGAGTGGCGGTATAATGTTACCAAAAGACACAGGTTTTTGAGGAATTAGTAAATTCTAGTAACTAACTTTTAACTGCGCAAGATGGCGGACAGGAGCTGGATGCGAGAAGCCCAAAATCGATCTAAGTTGCATGCAATTGGAGAGGCCTATGTGCAGCAGTGGACTGCGATAGGCTGATGATGATGATGAACTTTTAACTTGAAACAATGTCCCTTTTTTACGCTCCATGCTTCGATGTATTGTTTGCTACGTTACGCTAAAAATGACTGTATAACCCTTTTTATTGATAGTCGTCACCTCTATAACAATATATATGACGATTTATATTATGTGCAAATAGAAATGATTATTACATAAGCATTACATGATAGGAGTTTTGTTCAGCATTTAACATAATGAAGTGTAAACGAATACCGTGTAAAAAGTACAGTACTGGTTTTGACTTCTATGTCGTAGAAAAAATTGTTAATCTTCATGATTAGAAATTTTAAAATGCTGAGTATGGAAACCATTCTAGTAGACGGTAACAGACTCCCTGTTGGATTCACACGGACTCTAAACTATAGTTGGTTAAAATCGTGTGAAATGTATGTCTCTATCCTTTCGATTAAGATAACACACGAGTTTATATATTGCTTTTTGTGATTTTCATATTCTGTGACTGTGTCCGTGAGCAATTTACTGTTATCTTGGCAATCTAAATAACTACATCACTTTAAACAAAGTTATAGTAAATTGCAAATATATTTAAATAACGACGTTTTGTTCTCATTCTCGATTCTAATGACACAATAATACTCTATATGACACAGGTATGTGTGCCTGTCTCAGGCAAACAAAGAGAAAATTGCTGTTGCAAACAAATTCGGTTCTGTTCGACTTCTTTGGGTGACTAAACCTTTCATTTCCTTTACTTTACTTTCATTGTACATACATGTACCGGGTGATGCTCTTTTATTCTATGTATAGACTAGCCTTTGCCCGCGACTTCATCTGTCGTAGAGGCTTCGGTCGTAGAGGATACAATGCATCAAGAATATAGTATATAAAACTGATCTGACTGATCGCACACCGTTCGTTGCTAAAGATGCATCGTAAGGTTATTACGACAATATTTCTTTATAAACATCATTTTTAACCATGTGTGTCTGTGAGTTCACACGAGAACATGGAACGTAAAACCGCCTATGTGAAAAACAGCCCTGCCGCAAGTCGATTCCTGCAAATTTTAAAGTTTAACCTTGTGACTTATTTATAGTCTCGCCAAAACATACTTTTAAAGGAAACTGAAACTAAAACTTGAATAAGGAATCAACGGTATGCGCGGCCAAAATAAACAATAAGTATTTTTGAAGTTATTTGTTTGGTGACGGATTAAGAATACGGAGTGTCACCACCCCTTATTCATCGCATGGGTGTCGTAAGAGCCGAAAACTTGAAACAAGTTGAAACTTGAAACAAGTCTGGCCAGCGTGGTATTATAGGCCCCATCCTCCCTTTCTTTGGAGATACCTATGTCTAGCAGTGGACTAATAAAGTCCGTTAATGATGATGATTTTTAAGGTTAATTTCAAAAATTAACTAAAAACTATAGACTAACAAAATTTTAATATTTTTTCAGTAAGTACTCAGTACCATATTAAATTAAGCAGAGGCATTTAGGCCTCACGAAAAATATCTTTAAAATGACTTTGTACGTCAGTTTGATAAATCATGTCGTCTTTAGTCATCGCTTTAATATCTGGACTCGGAGCTAAAAAAATTAAAGTTCAGATTTTCAAAGGTCAAAGGTATTCTGTCGCTTTGTGTTAAGTTCTGTGATTGTAACTAGAGCATTTTGTCAAATACAGTACTATCAGACTTGAGGCTACTGGGAATCGGGGTGAGGTGTGTGACGTAGGATGAGGCAAGGAGGTACGTCGCGCCAGTTTCATCCCCGGCCCCCGAGCGGCGCATAGGCTGAAATGTGCCGCCGATAAAGCAAGCCGCCAAAAACATGAACTTGTTTTTTTTCGTTTTTTTTGTGGAGTAAGTTTGAGGGTAGTGATGATATGTTATCTATGTACATATGTATATTGTGAGCCTAAATTTTATGCTTTTGAAACTCACGCGGGTCACTAATCGATATTCTTTTTATAGAAGCACTTATATGTAAAATGTTTAAGGTTTTAGATCAGTAAATCAGTACCTGATGAACAATATAATTTAAGTTAAAGCAACTTTTAACAGATGTTTAGAGGATACCAACTTCCTGCAAGAAAAAATGAAAGAAAACAAAATTCAAATCCCCCTCACTCTGACAACGGTACTCCAAGGGCAGCAACGCACTTGTGACTTTTGAGTTGCAGGTATCCATGGGCGGCGGTAGTTGCTTACGATCAGGTGACCCGTCTGCTTGTTTGCCCTCGTATACCATAAAAAATAATAATAGACCACCTGTCCATTCAGAGAGACAGACAAAATATCCATTGTAATAATGTTTTTGCGAGATGAACGCTGAAATTCTCTATCCACAGTTCACAATACAAAATACGATACTTTAGTGTCAATAATAATTCAGTGTTCCTTACACGTAACGCTACTAAATCAAGAAGTTGAACTAACAAATTGTATTGAGGATATACCACGTCGAATCAAATACTTGCTTACAATATATTTCAAGTAGGTACCTGTAGAAAACGGCTTTACTCCAAAATAGACAGCGTCCAGCGCCCATTCTCCCACGATGCCCCAGTATGATTATTATTTTTAGTGTATATTACTAATTTCTTCACAACGCTGACTCCTCTGTCCTGGTAGTTCTACGCACCAGCAGAAACTACCACTGTGTTTACTGTGGCATACTAACCGTGGGAGACCCATACTTCGAAACAAATGGGCCGGTTCGATCGGAGTGATACAGATGATCCTTTTTATTATAGCAAGGTTATTTCCAAAATATAGAGCACTAGTAAACATTTCCTTGGCTTCTAAAATTTAAGTCTATCT
Source organism: Arctia plantaginis (assembly GCA_902825455.1). Taxonomy (NCBI): domain Eukaryota; kingdom Metazoa; phylum Arthropoda; class Insecta; order Lepidoptera; family Erebidae; genus Arctia; species Arctia plantaginis. The sequence goes on from CADEBD010000288.1 coordinate 3,963,959, forward strand.
ACAAAAAATCAAGTGAAGTGTATACGCTAAAAAAGAAAAAGCTAAAGATTTATTGGCAACAAAAATAGGCCTTATAAAGGAAAATTCAAAGGTCTACGCATCGTATGCAGGGTGGAATAACTTATAGAGGCATAAGCGTTGAAAATTGAGGCCGTGTAGTCTGATATTGGGGAAAACTGACTCGAGACACGCACTGAAATTCACGCTAGTCCAGTTTTGTAACCCATTATGATGCTGCTTACGACGCTGGTATCGAAAACTACATCTATAATAACGAGATTCATTTCTTACTACACATAACAGTATTTATCTGATACCCTTAGTCAGGCAGCATTGAATAGCTAAAATTTTATATACCCATTTTCAGTCGCCGTTATAGTGTACGTGCACAATAATCTGATATTTGACGCAATTCGATTACGGGCGATAATACATTCTACGATGAAGAGGTAAGGGTGAGAATCGTTTGAATTTAATATTAAAGATTGTTATAGGGCTTCCGAGGAGCCATTGGAGGTTTCACCTCCTAGATATAGGTGCTACGGTTTTGTACACGCAATTTCGACTAAAATTGTACCGTGAATATACTGACTTTAGACCTTTTGAAGTGAGACACGCGATGCTATATTTAAACTATAAACCATTTGCAGTTCCCGGCAACTACCATCAGATGACTCCGTCTACTCATAGTTGAAAAATACTAACGTTTCGAGAAACGAGTTAAACATGCCTATCGCTCTTTAGGCTTAGTGGTTGATTTGCCACATTTTGTTCGCACACATTCTGCGAAACGACCCGACGTTTTAATTTTTTTTTCTGAGTACTATACTCTTAGTCTGAGTATTACTCATACTGGGCACTTTACGTTAACCATGAGGCTTAACACTAAATTAAACACTCTTTATTTACTTGTAGAGATATTTAAAAACGAGTTGTCACGTGCGACTTCGTTCGTATGGAAATTATCTCACGGGAATTATACATTTTCCGCGATAAAAATTAGCCCATGTTCTTTTCAAAACTATAATCTGTCAATGTGCCGAATTGGTCTGCCGAAGTGATCTGGATGATAAGATCTGTTCGGCTATTAGAGCGTGATTGTATAACAAACATACATCCATCGTTCCATTCAAACTTTCGCATTGATAATCAGATTAAACACGTTAGGCAGCTGCTTAGCTGTGACCCTGGCAATGCCGAAGTGCCTGAGCGGCGGTTACCAGTTACCATCAGGTGGGCCGCTAGCTCGTCTGCCACCATTGGCAATAAAAAAAATTGAAGAATATGCATATATGCCCACCTGTACTTTTATTTATTTTTAATACAAATACAAAATGTGCTAATCGCTGCCACATTTTTTAGAGGTGTCGATTCAAACACTAGTGAATGCAGTTTGTACGAATCGACCACTAAAAAAATATATAATTATAGAAAGAGTCGTTTCGCACAAATTGTGCGTAATTTGTGCGGATCGAAAGCCCTCCTCCTTGACCCGGTGATGGGGTAACGTGCTACTCCTTCCGCGACTAACACGCCTGACCGACTTACCGGGCAATGACAAATTCGGTGTTTAATTGTATTTGCTCATAATTTTTGTTTTTTATAGGTAGTATATCTAATTCCTAAGAGTACGTAAATATGAATAGTTATTTTAGCAAACTGAATTACATTGAAGAACGTAAAAAAAAATTGTTAATACTTTTTAAATCTTAGATCTTATTATAATAGTAATATTTTCTTGTCTCATAATTTTAAATAGTTTTGACATTTATTTAAAGTTGAAAGTGAAATAAGGACAATAAAAATATTTTACTTTTTTAAATTCTGTCCTTAGTTCTGGCCGGACTGCTCCTGGGTGTTTGTATTAAAATCATATCGCGTTACTCAGAAACAGTAACAAAGCATAAAGCATCTATGTAAAAAACATAACTTACATACAACTTACATACACTTGCATAGCACACATTGAATTTTATTTATGAACACATACACATTTTATTTATGAACGGAATACTATCAGTATTCCGTTCATAAATAAATACTTTTAAATTAGTAAAACAGGATCTATTGTCTGTCATTTAACTGTCGTTAAACATAAAAATATACCTATAAAGGAGTTGATTTCATTTCATTACTAATATAAGACAATCTTTACAACCTACATATCGAAAAAAGAAGGTATTAGAAATATGCAATACGAATATAGTTCAAGCAATTGAATCAAACATTTAGTACATAGCCCGAAAACTTTAGAGGAAACATTGCTGTGCAATTAAACACGCAGAAAAACAAATTTGGCGACCTTGAAAAACAAAAACATATTCATAAGCAAGCAGAAAGCGCGGCGTTTAGAACGTCACCGCCGTCAAAAACACGAGAATTGATAGCGACTTGCAAGTAGTCAAGGCTATTGCCCTCCCCACACCATTGCAAGGCAACAAGGCTGCCCAGGGGCGCACTCGACGCCGGGTCTCGGTAGTCATGGCGATCGCTCGCGCGGGCTCGTTGCGATAGTGACATCCTTCTTCCCCCTACCTAGCTGCCGCCCGAGTCGCTTATTACGGGCTCTTTTCAATACGCCTTCAATGGCGGCTAAATCTTTACCTGAAGGCCGTTCGAATCATGTCAGGTGAATACAGCCCTGGGACCGGAGCTCTGATTCCGTGGTATTTTTAGGGCAGATTTGATGTGTTTTGGTCTATCATTTAGTACTTAATATACAAGTTTATCGGCGTCTAAAACACTTTTCTGTTACTATTTATTTCATCAAACCAATTATAATTACAAATAAACTATATTATTTTTTTTAGGTTCTATAAATATGAAAAAAGTTAAGGCGTCTTAACTTTTTTAATCTCTGCGTCTCCCGTGCCTACTTACAGTCAATCCACCGTACGTAGGTAAATAATTTCATAAAAAACTGAATAGATATTTAAGTCCAGCAATCAAGATGAATAATATTTTTATAATACAAATTACAATACTCTACACCTTGAACAAGAAGATATAAAATAATATACGAGTGACTCCAAATTTTGGTAGCTCGATTTGATTAGGGCCCCAATTCTGCTATTTTAATATTGTATCAATAGACCGTCGATGGAAAGTCGTCGGAATAGTTTTGCACTTTTTTTATTCTACTAACTATACTGATGGCCTCCCGATGTCTTGTCACCGATACAAATGTCGTCAATGTCTTCGTAATGGTTTGGTAAACGGTACATTTTCATTTCAATCAAATTATTTATTTATTTTTATTTTAATAAATTATTAAAATAAATAAAAAAATTAAAATAAACTATTAAAAGAAATAAATAAATTAAAACAAATTATTAAAGAAATAAAATTATTAAAAAAGAAAACTAAATTAATAAAATAAAAATATTAAAATAAATAAATCATTTTCTTATAATTTGAAAATATATTACGTTACGTACATTTAGTCACTTGTGTTGTTCTGCTGATGTAATTATTTCATATGTTCTGTATTATGATAGTTTCTAGTGACATTATTAAAAAGAAAGGGTTAAAGACGGGTTAGAGCTAAAAAAAAGGAGTTAAGTCTGACATTAAACTGTTTGCTAGAACTTTTACGTTTCACGAGTGCAATGTAGATACTAGTACTACTAATGTAGCGTAAGTGTGGTAATTAATTGTACTATTATTATGATAAGACTATACTGCAGGACATCATTAAGTGAAATATTTATAGAGCCGCTCTGAACCTGTCGGCCGCTGCCACCCGGTTTAAACCTCATATATCTTCGAAAATATGCATTTTAATGATATGCTGTAACGGGCAACTTTAATCTACTTTATTTACACAAAGTATCTAACGTATTTAATTGGATAAGGAAAAATAAGGTGTAGTTAAAAATAGCTTCGTTAAGAATCCAATAATTTTTGGTGTGGTTGCTGTGGATTATCCTTAGGAGATAGACATATACATTTAACATGTTTTTTACGATAAATCTCAGAAATTCTCGGATTTTCCCTACTATAATATGCATGTATTATACATATAAACCATGCTCATGAATCATTCTCGCTAGTGGTAAAAACTGCATTAAAATCCGTAGATTAGTTTAAAAGATCTAAGCGTACAACACAAAAAAGCGACTTTATTTTATACTATGTAAAGATTAAATTTAAATTTGTGCGCGGTATAACTAATCTTAATAGAAATCTAATCTTATCGTAATCTTATTATTTAGATATCCTGATGAAAAGATATTAGAGTAATGATAGATAGTACAGCAGTGGTTTCCTTCTATCTCTGTTACTGTGATTCCTCGGGCACACTTGTTTTACTAAAAGAAGAACATCGCTCACTAGTCACTACAAATAAAAGTGTATGTTTATTTTCGTCATACTTTTACAGGCTTTGCACGCAATGTATTTCCATCTTTTCTTTCTTTAAATAATAATATGGACCCAACATTTTAACTACATCTTAATAATTTTATTTCAACTATGTACAATGATAATCCGAAAATTAGATAGTAATATTTAATTATGTTCTGTGACATATTCCACACCATGTTAAATATAGTAGACCTTAACAGAATAGACTTGAAATAAAGTTTATAGTACATCAAGTACAACTCAGATAAAGCATGAAAATCTATTATATATTTTTATGTTAATACTATATTTTATAATATTTAGTAGAATCAATACTGACATCTGAAAATGCAGTAGAATACCCCACAACCCTTTGAGTTGAGGTTTAATTGGTTTGTTTTAACAGGTCACATACATGCGGTCATATTCCATACATACGGTACAAAGATGAGAAGTGTATTCTAGATCCAAGGTGACAAGGGTTGAATAGGGTTGAGAGATGGATAATGAAGGAACTTTTAATAGCTTCAAGCAAAATTATTCGAGTGTGATATATTCAGTAATCTGTGCTTTTTATTTTTATAAACATTTTTCTGTCTGAGATATATGATAGACAGAGATGATTATGAAAACTTAGATTCCTACTACCTACCACATAAATAAACATTTTACAAGATAGTAGTACCCATTTTCTATTAATTACTACCTTTTACCTACGGTTTTCCTTGCGATAATGTAGATTATTTTAATCAATTCAGGATCAGCACCTTTTCGGGATAAAAGATACCCCGTGTCACTTTCTGTTTAACTACTACTTATTTGTGCAAATTCTACTCATGAAGATCTATATGGCAGTTCAGGCGTGGAAGCGTAACAAACAAATAAACAAACTCACGTTAAGATGGTTACAGCTGCGTTCTATACTACTGTTATAAAGCTGAAGAGTTTTTTTATTTGATTGAATACGCTAATCTTAGGGACTACTAGTTCGAATTGAAAATTTAGTGTTTGATAGTCTAATTATTGAGAAGGGCTATAGGCTGTATAACAACATGCTGCTACCAATGATATTGCAAAAAGGGGAAAAAATTATACCTTTTGAGATTCACCGACAAGGTTGCGTGTGTCAGCTATTCGCTTGTAAAACTAAAGGAATCTACCTTAGAGTTCTGACTACTAAAAGATTCTAATGCGCGCAAACCCCCTCTTTATGTTTAAACTACTTTTATAAAATTTAAATAATATTTTATTTTGAAAATATATATTATGCAAGTTTTATATAAATAAATTAAACTTTATTTTGTAAAAAATACAGCATACAATTTATGTTGAAAGGAAAAGAAACAAAGAGTACATTTCTAATTAACTAGCTGTTACATTTTTTAAGCTTACAACTTTTGACATTATGTGCTCGTACGTTACTTAAAATACAAGGCAATGTCATAATATGATGTATCGCTGACGCGGTGATCACGTTTATTTTTAGGTTATTTAAGTATTAGAAAAAAGAAAAATATGCCAAATATGTCAAATTATTTCACTTCAATCTTACTTACATCAATTAAATAATTACTTATGCTGATGAGAGTTGTACGCCGTATTCCACAAAATGTTGGACCCTCAGCGTTCACTGTTATGAACATGGTCCGTTTCAGTACTGATTTAAATTTTCAGTGCCTCCATAACCACTGATTTGACGCTGATATATATGAGTTTAGTTATAACAGGGCGAAAACCATACTTATTCTGAATCGGTAATTTGTGTCAGACTACTGATTTGGAAGTAAATGGATCGATTTCGAGTTAGATAGAACCGGAAGAGCTAACAAACAACTATCAAGGCCAACAGATAAACAACGACCAATAGGATCGCTACGCATGAGAATCTGGTTCATAAATTCTTAATCAATAAACAGGCTGATTAGCCTTTGACCGCCGAAATTAGTAACATATCTAATCTAAAACCTTTAGATTACAGATTAACAATAATATCATTTATTTAAGCACTAAATGATATTCTATGTGTGTGTTTATATATATGCGATGAAATTATTTGTAACTATGGCGGGATGATAGCCATTTGTACGTAACGTTTAATGCACGCTTTGTGACAATAAAAAATGCTTTGAACATTTTATTTGCTATTAAAACATACCTACTCTATTTTAAAATTATACAATGTATTTTTTATGATATCGGGGGTTAGCGAGTAGACGGGTCACCTGATTTAAAATCACTACCGCCGCCCATGAACGCCTGCAACTAAGGATTCACTCACATATGCTATTTTTTAAGATCTTCGTCGTGTGTTGTGTGTGTGTGTGTGTGTGTGTATCTTTTTATTATTAATGTTTATTAATTTTTTATTAATGTTTTATTTTGTTAACAAGCTAGGAAATGTTTCTTTTTATCTGGAATTATATCTGTGTCAACCATTTTCAGGGACTTTTTCAATCTTCAAATCATGTCGAGAGTTGTTCCGTACAAGAATGGAACTACTGTCTTTGTAAGATAAAACAGTTTAATCGATCGATTTACTTCAATATCGTTCGAATGTTATTTTGAATTACTATGAATATGCATATTTTTGTACCATATAATCTTTAAGAATACTTCTACAAGGAATTCACACGAAAGCACGATATGACGTAAACGCATAAATTATTTGGTTTATACGTACGTGCATTAGCGTGGCCATTTTATGAACTGTTCCCATTTTATCGTGACTGTGGGTAGATAGCAAATGGCTAGTCGCTAGACCAAAATGTAGAAGCTGGACACGCAATTGCAAATGTTGAGGATTTTACATATTAAAATTTTTTTTAGTCATAAATTTACATTCCTAGATCTGGCGAAGCAAAATAGCAAAGGCATGTCAAAATTTCAGGAGCGTTAAATGTACCTAGCCAATAGTTGATTTAGCTGGAAAAAAAATTGGTTTGGACTATTTAAGTGCTTTTTTGTTAAAAAATGATTTTCCTAAAATAAGTGCACATTTCTAAACAACATATTTTGATTTGTAGGTTAATTTAAATGGTTTTATTATTTATGTAGATACTTCCAGTAAACTCTGAACACTCGTCTAACACGTCGTTAGTCCTTCCGGTATAAGCCATTGGCTTTGTTAGTTTTTAAAATATAATTTATTTATTAACAAACACGAATTCTCCTAAAATTGTTGATGATCACAAAATATAAGCACATTTTTTTATCATTCTGTATATGAATATTAGTTATCATCGCAGGATGTTTTAACGTTTGCCAGTTCTCGGAGTTATGATAGAAACCTTTGATGTTAACTGATAAAAGATTGTTTGATTATTTGTTTGATCGTTTGATTAATTGCTGTGACTTATTAAACATTGAATTAGTTATATGTAATTATTTATCAAGAAGGACAAGTAGGCAGACGCGTCACCTGACGGCAAGTGATTCCCACCGTCCATGGATAGTGGCATGAAATTTAAGAGTTTGAAGGGAGTACCAAAATTGGCAGTCGGCAAAATTCGAAGGGGGATCCCCCAAAAACTTTAAAGAATAGCTTACACAGGTCTGGTCTTCCAAGGGTGAATAAGTATTGCATGACATACAAATTAAAGTTAAATCACGTTTTTGTTCCAAAGAGAGTATCAGGATAGTTTGTCAACGTTCCACATGAATGGGCTCCGGTCATCAGACGAAGGTTCAAGACGGAGTTCTGAAGGCCTCTGAATTAGAGAGGTCAAGGACACTGTAGGTATTTAATGTGAGGGTCACCTGATACCAGGATGTCTTAACAACCGCTATTCCGTGACCTCTCTCGTTATAATCGCAGTAAAGCACGCTGTTGAGTTAGTCGGGTTTAATTCGATACAAACACAGCCTGATGTGATTGTGCCTGAGCCTTGTGGTGATGGTGGCACGTGGGGTATGAGCAAGGTAAAAGAAGAGTCACCTTTTATGACATAAGATATAAGCCTATACTGGAAAGCTGGCTTAAATGTTATTTCCTCCTGTATTTTTTTTTGAAGTGATAACTTCTTATGGGAGATTAAACTGTTTCGTTATGTAATGCGTTACAGCCCCAGTCTGTCTGGCTTCCCTTTCTCTCACGCATACGGCAGCGCTAGGCAGGCTCCTCATCTCTCACTCTAACTCACAGCACTAGCCGTATTTCGGACAGACGCTTTACATAAAATTTAAGTAATAACCTAAGCTTTTCTAAACTCAAACAATTTCAATATTAAATAGTTCAGCTTAGATTAGTTTAAGTTATCACTGTTGTCGGGCGTCCCGAGACACACGTTTTTTTTAAAGGTTTTACTAGCAACCAAAATTACTAGTATTCCCGTTAACTCCTCCAGCTAAGCTAAATTACTTGTGTTAGGAGTGGGTTCACGTCGGTAGTGTACTGGTCAGGATTTGAACCCACGACCTGTTGATAACAAGTCCAATGCCCTAACCCCTATGCTACCGCCGCTTATATAATACATATAAATATAATATAGAGTAATAATAAACAATCTAGATAATTGCAACAGGTCTTATGTTTTGTTGTTTAAAAAGAAAGAGATGCATTGAAGGGTTACCTATGTGTTGAATTAAATGAAAGTCAAGTCACGCATCTACCCTCTTTTTACCTCGAATATATATCACACACACGAAGATGTGATACGGAGTCACAAGCAAATATTTAGTATGAAACATATTTTAGGGTCTTCCAGTATTCTAGTTCTAGTCGTATCTTTCAAGATTAACTTTGTTTAAGTGCGGATAGATTGACCTTAGTGTAGTCCAAGTGTTGGTTTGTCAAATTTGTTGTTGAAAAAAAAATGAGAGGAAGATTATCAATATCCCAAATGTTTAGGATGATGTAGCATTTTTTTGCGATAGCTTGTATTAAACTGCTATAATATTGTTATTATGGATTGTGCAATAAAATGTGTAGAACATTTTTGGGTGAAAACAAAACGTGAAAAAATCTAAATTTAGATCATTTAATGTGTTGGAAAAAAGGTAAGGAAATAATGTCTATCGGCCAGTTATATTTCATTTTACTGCCGTCCTAAAATATATTTTTACCTGTTGGTCCTTCAACAAAAACTACTAACAAAGACCTATTGAGAATTCAGCTCGAAGGACCAACATAAGTGAAGATTGAAGATTCCAGTAAGAAGTCAGTCACCTCGGTAATTACGACTGTTGACATCTTTTGTGGATTGACCAAAAATAGTCTAGAATATGGATGTTTTGTGTCTACGGAAGGAAAAACTAAATATTTACTACTTACTAAATTACCTGCACAGTAGAAATTAACATAGTTCCTCTCTTTATATAGTTTAAAGACTTTGGCATTGATTCTCTTTATAAAACTCTTTCGGAGCATGTTAAAGTTAAATCTAATGGGGAACAGGGGGTGAGGCGTTCATCACAAGCCAAGTAACTTTTGACCTGGTTAAATCACCATAAATTAGGGGTAATGGTCTTACAGATGATCTAACACTATATAGTAATGAGTCTGTAAACTTTTATGGCGCGAACTTTTATTTTATCTTGTTCGAACTATTTCGGTTTAGGTTTACTAAACGGTCTCTATTTAACGCCTGTTTTTGTTTTTTTTTTTTTTTTTCTTTTAACGTGTGGTATCCCCTCGGACCGTCACCCCACCGGGGTTTGCGGCGGGGTGGTGTGTCGGACTCGGACCGACTAAAACCACACGGTGTGCCACTCTGCGCCTGTAATAGGAGGGATCCGGGAACAGCTGTTATTAAGACATCCGGACCCCTCCTAGCGCCTGCCCGCTCCTGGTGCGGGCTCCGTCTCAAAATTTTCCTCTCTTTAGGCGACGTCCGGCACACGCGGACGCCGCCCCCTCGCGGCTGACCAAACGCCTGTGTTATCCTAACCTCTATTTCAAGTTTGGATTTTGTTACTTTTGCCAAAATAAAATATTAGTTATGTTACATGAAGTTAAGAAGCATACAAGCACTCATAGACAGCCTAGGCTCTCATTTAATTTGTTTTTTTATTCATTGTTGAGAGCCTTCAATGAAATATAAATGGTCTCAATAAAACTACGCCGAAAGTATTTAAAATCATCATAGTATCTACATTTTTAACAGACTTATATAACAGCAAGTAATAAAAGTCGTCAGTAGCTACTAAACAAAACAAAAGAAAATTGGTTGATAAATATATGGAAAATCCTCTATTGATTTGTGTGTATTGCCTTAAATGCTTCCACCAGCACAATACTCATCGGGACCAAAATAATTTAGGGCGAACATACCAAGAAAAACATCACCAGTCATAAATGTGCTTATCTACTTGCGTACCTACTATACGTTACACACTGTAATTGCAATAGTAAATTACGTGATCCACGCACTCTACAACGATAACATCTATTTGACATGCTGCGTGATTTTTAGAATTACAACAAAAAATTGAAGTTAATAATATTCTTCCTAGAATACTTATTACAAACGAATTTTATTTGATTGCCTTTCTCTCCTGATTAGTAGTTTTTAATAGCTAAATTGGATACACAAATGAAAAGTGTAGTTATGCTCATTATACTTACTTGTTGTGACTTCAATTTCAAAGAGGACGTAACATAATCATAAGTTTAGAGATTTTGATACTGCTTATTTGACTACTACTGACTACTGTCCGCGTAGTGTCGCAATAAGAATACAGAGTGTCACTACTCGTATTCATCCCGTGGGTGTCATTAGAGCCAAAAGGAACAAAGTCTGCAGAACAACAGCACTGCAAAGAGAACGAAAACTTGACACACAGTAGGCCAAAACCTCCTTCCTAAGGAGAGGCATTTGTCTAGCAGTGGACTATTAAAGGCTGTTGGTGATGATGATGACCACTAGCTGATCCCTCAAGATTCCTCGCGCAATTGAGAACATAGCGATTTTTTTATATACCCTTTAGCCGATGTGAAAATAAATTTGTAACTAGGTCCAATATCTAAAATACGGTCATTACGATACTAATTTAATCTGCAGAATATTGACAATTTATAATTTATTTATTGGTTATCAAGATGTTGATGGCAAATTATTACTGATAAAATATGGTCATTCCGTCAAAATGTATAGTGTTAAATATTTGTATTTTCATTTATGTCAGTTCTTTTTATATTATTCATCTATTATTTAGTTCAGTTTGTCAGACAAAACATAAGATTTTCTCTTTAAATTGAGAGTTTTACGTTTGTTCCCTCTTCTGTAACAACCAGTGTACAATATGTGCCGATGTCCACATATAACAAATATATACAACCGATCATTTTAAAATTAATATCTTGTGCATTTTTTACATAAAACTATTTTAGCAACAACATTGTAAAATATATATTTTTAGTAAGTGGTTGAAAGTGCAAAGACCACCCAAGAACACATCGAGTAATATTGAACAGATGAAAAATATTTATAATCGTTGATTATGATATACCGTTGAATCACGGCAGCACTTTTTATCATACTATCAAAAGTTTGGTTTATACATACATGTACCAAAATTTAAAAAACTGAAAATTAAGTTAATTGGTTTATTTAAACATGAAAATTTCTAGTTCAACCACTTTGGTATAAGAAGTTCCTTTTTAGCTAGATAGCTCGTCTATCAGAAAAACTTTCATGATACGAAGATAATACAATATTACAGGATGTTTGGGTGAGCTTGCGTGAGCTTATCGTCGATCGGAACTATGTCCAGTTTTTGAACACAGATCGAAGGAGCGCCGTATTTACATGTTGGCTCGTGTTTGTTCCCCACTGCTGAATTTGATATTAGCTAAGCAGTCGGAAATCAACACTGATCTCAGTGCTCTACTAGTTGAGCAGTAGGGCTAAAGGATTTTTTTAAAATTTGTGCAGCCTATTATACTTTTGAAAAACGTCCACGTCTGCTATCTTTGTCTGTTCGGAACACATTCGCAAGCGTGTGGCATCCAAGAGTTTGTAAAGGCTTGGAGCTTGTGCACTTTTACCAAGCCTCGGCTCACATGTAAACTAGATTAACTAGGCATGAGTAGTAACCTTGCAAATTTTACGTATGTAAAACCGAGAGGCAAAGTTGAAGTACCTTCATATAAAAATCTCGACGATACTGTTTTTCTTAATATGATATGATAATTTTATTCCTCAAGGAATTCATTATTAAACTTATTTCATGTTTTTGTTTTTAGGTGAAGATTTCCGCATTAGAATTAATTTCAAGAGGTGAATGAACTTCCTCGAACTGCACAAATAACAGATTATGTTTTATTTATAAACATGGATTCGTAAAACCAGATGTCATTTTAAAAATACAAAAAGGATTTTGTGTTTATTTTACATATGTTTGCAAAAGAACGTAAACAGTAGACGGAAAATGTTATCAAAGCAACTACTTCTTTTAATTTAGTACATAAAGTAAGGTTCCAAAGCCCTCTGTCAGTATCGATACCTTTGTAGTGATTTTCATGCCAACTAAGTCGACTAGAAAAAAGAATGTTCCTTCCTTCGGATACTTACCTTCAGATACTTACAAAGAAATTTTGATGAGACAATTTCTAAAACATTTCTCAGTACCACACAAACCCACGCATTTATATCCCATAACCCATAAGACTGTCTCAAACAAATTCTGAAAAGATAATTAAATTCTATCAAAACTTCCAACATTTAAACACAATCTATTAGTAAACTGGGGATATTTACTCATTCACAGAACATTTTGATCCATCTGATCAATAATCCCGTGTTAAATTGAGACCTGGCAATTCTGTGGTTCCTATAGCAACGATCCCTTTGGCGAGGCCCACGCCTAATTTTAAAGGGAATCGGGAATCAGATAATGTAGGTACACGTGTTGTATAATGGATGTTTTTGTGGTGAATGCGATGGCAAATGTTCGTATAATTTTATTTCTTTGTACAAAAGGGTTTATATTATAATAATTTTGTAGTTTGTTATTTCAATTCCAGTTATTATATATTTCATTTCATTTCATTATCCTAATTTATTACTTATTTATAATTATATGTAATATATAATACAGAACATTATATAATTTGTATCATATGTTTTAAATACAACGCGTAGTATATAGGTATCGCTATAGCATTGCTTATGTGTGTCATTGCAATGTGTGTCACCGTTTAGATAATTAATTTCAAATCATGTTTGATAGGAAACTGTACGTTTAATATTCAAGGATAAAACTATAAAATGGTATTAACTAGTAGTTATTTATCTGAACCCTAAACGAATATAAACTAAACGCATTTTTCTTTTTTTTTATAAACGTTGAAAAAGGTTCTTAAAGTATATTCGTCTCTTTCTTTTTAGAATAAATAAACTTAACTAGAGCATCAACTATTACAACTATTGCATTATAGTTTCTTGTTTAATATTATCCAGAAACGATTTAAATCAATTCACAACTGGTCAAATTAATGATGCCAATTGTCCAAAAATCACCTGTTCTAAGACTGTTTCACATATATTATGTACAATATTTGCCCGCGACTCCGTCCGCGTATATGTGGGTTATCACGGTAAAAAGTAGCCTTTGGTTACTCGCTGAAAATGTAACTATAGATCGGGGAAAGAATTTTAAAAATCGGTTAAGTGGTTTCGGCGCGATTGTGTAACAAACAAAGAAGCAAATTCACTTTGACGTTTATAATATAAGTATGAATATAAAACTCGTTCACGCAACTGCAATGATAAGAGGATTTTTAATCATTTTAATAAAAGGAGAGAAGAGAGCTTTCTAAGGAGAGGCCAATGTCCAGTAGTGGACTATTAAAGGGTGTTGATGTGACGATGTGATAAAAGATATTTATCTAGAAAAGTTAAGTATCAACAACGATCTTAAATTCCATCAACGAAACTATTTCGATCATCAATCAATAATCGAAATACTCAATGTAGTAATATCTGAACAACACGTTCTAAATTAAACGATGAAAAATTTGACACTGACGCAAATCGTTACTGAAACCTATAAATAGTCTTTTGTTAAGCCTGTTCTTCTTACAGTGCCTTACAGTCAGGTCTAACGCAAGCCTCAATAAATAAACTATTAGGTATTATAAATATTATACTACCGTTTAGCTTTTTGTATTCTGACTCCGTTCGCCAGCTGACGAAATTGCGCAACTGGTATGATAATTAGTTTGATAGAAACTTGCTGTTGGAGAAAAACGAGTTTTAAATTGTATCCTCCCAAACGCATATTTCATTAATGTATCTGTTTTATTGAGACAAGTTTTCATTCAAGCATAATCTAAATAAACGTTCGATGATCATAAACTCTTCGTACATACCGACGTAAAACAGTTAAAAGTCATAATCGTTTCACCTACAACTTTTGCGCTGACATATTATTTTTATGATGAAAAAAATATGCCAAAATGTTCATAAAATGAAAACTACTGGGCCCAACTATGTTGAATTTTTATGGAACCAAATGGCAACTATTCCGCATCAAACTAAAGAAGAATCACGTAAATCGGATCATAAATCTCAGAGTAATCGGTGTACATACATTAAAAAAAAATACCAATCGAATTGAGAACCTCCTCCTTTTTGAAGTCGGTTAATAAAAATATATCTGGAATAAGTAATAAGGTTTCATTCAAACATAAAATTACTATTTTTTTTTAATTTAATGCCGTAACGAATATTGTATAGAACTAAAAGAACCTAAACTACTTATTAATTACCTACTGATTTTGTATAGCGCAATGAAAATGAAGCTAGTATGTTCTTGACAATGGCAAAACAAACGTAAAAGTACCTGCTAACACATTGCTTACTATTACGGAAAAACGCGAACGAACAAACTAACAATCTGTACATCATCAAATGATAAAATCATTTCTGTAATAGTTGACCTTTTGAGCATACATAGCCGTGACCATGAATTTTGAATCGCGTCCATTACGTAATCTATGTGCTCATCTTTCCTTAAACAAAATAACAATCAAAAATAAACTCTATCGTTTGGAACTACGATTGAAATTATATACGAAGTTTGTAAAACAAATTTGACGTTTCGTTTACTTGTTGCATCGCATTTTAGGGTTAACGTTAGTTCCTTATTGACATTTTTAGCGTTATCATTATTTACATAGTCATGATCATGACTGTGTGGGTTTGTTTTTTGTTTTGGATCTTAATGAGTCTTTTAAGGCATTAGTTGAAGATGCAAATATTATGTTGCGTATGTTTAAGGATTATAGACATAACCACACACACACACACTTACAAAATATTGGTATGTCCGTTTCTTCTCGGTATCGAATCGGTAACTTATTTAGTGACTGCTATTACGTTAAGTATGTTTTATAAAACAGGTTTTTTTATGTTTTACAAATATCGTTGACGTCGCCTTCTTTTTGTTGTCACTGTCGTTAAATTGTGAAAATCTAACTTTCTAGAAATTCATGTATCAAACGCAACCTAGGTACTTAAATGATTTTCAGGGGGTTTCGTGGGCGATCAAGTAAAAAAATCAAGTGGAGTATTAAGAAAGCAAGGGAAGGAACCGTTTGAAAGGTCTTGATGTTAGTCTTGCAAGTATTCAAAACTTTATAAAAATCTACCTAAAAAGTATCATAGGAATAAAATATCGATTTTGGTCTATAAAATGTTGAAAACATTGGAAAGTGACTAGTGAATTTCAAACAACGCGTAATATTTTATGAGGGTGACTGATGTAGCTACTGGAATTAAAATTCGTGACTATAAAAGATTTAATCGAGAGCCGATTAGAGGATTACTGTAATAATTTTTGTAATCGTCGCATTAAAACTTAAATCTATGTTTTTGTAATACTTTTCTTTGTGCTACTCTTTAAAAATAGAATGATTTAAAAAAATATACACTAAAACAATTTATGTAGGTGTTAAAGTTCGACCAACATTCAGATTGAATTATAGTTACGTGTTGATAAATAGACCTAACCTATTATTAATTAATAAAATCTTTATTTATTACAAAAACATACTGTTTGTATGTCTGTCTGTATGTATGTCTCAAATTTAAATTTGTATGTAATATTTTGTGACAGAATTTAAGTGCTGATAAGGATTTTGTACATCCCTTTGATAGTCTGCTGCTCGACATTGGGCTCTCTTTAGAAGGGAGGTCTTGGCCTACTATACCACGCTGGCCAGACGCGTTGCATTTAAATTATATCACGTAATATTAAAAAAAGTTTAAATTTGTTTTATGTAAAACGTATGCGTGTCATTGAGTGGGATACGCAGAGTATTCCTTTACGATGAATCGACCAGGCTCTTGCCAATATTGAAGTGGTGTCAGTGTGTGTAACAGGCGTTTATGTCAAAAGTTATACGACAACATCATCGTTACATCGAATTCAGCTATTGTTAACATCTTACAGAACCTTACCTTAATCACACCTTAACAGTAAACTGTTAAGGTTCCTTAACAAAAAATGAAAACCGTGTCCGTATATGTTAATAGTATGTTTGTTTATTCATGATGACCCTCTTCCCAGCAAGTGAAATCGTTTACATAACTTTGCAGTCCCTGGAATAGCTTCCAGGGACTGTTAACGGTCATCAAGAGCCAGATAGACAGAACAAACTACCAACAAATAAACTATGAAGTGATCCTATGCTAACTGTAATGAAAATTTGAATGAAAATACATGTAATTATTACTAATCTCCTAGTGCCACCTTCAATCACAGGCCAGACACTACGGGCCAGACAGCACCGCCCGTTACCTTTATTTCCCTACCTAAAACTATATCGCTTATATAGCTACCTCGCTCTATCGGTATTTATCTCAATTTACCTTCTACCTGTTTATATTTGGACTATGGGAGAGCCATGCCGTGGCACATATGGGCCAGCTTCTCAGGGGTGATAGCGCCTCACAAAATAATCCTACATTAAGGTGGGCGCTCAAATAGCGTCAACGTGCTTGTTTCTCTTGAGTTGGATATGTCCATGGGAGGCGCTAGTCGCCTGCTATTGGGTGATCCGTCCGCTCTTTTACCCCCTGTGCCATAGTAAAAAAACCTCAGGCAGCCTTAAATAAAAGAAACCAGGTAAAACACTTAGGTAATGCTTTGCTTGCTATTGCCATCTTCTTGCAGTGGACGCGGTGTTCAAGTTTCATGCTGTGTTAAAGACGAATGTAGATTATATTAATTAGACAACGATACTCAAAGTCATACTAATGATGTTATGACTTATGACCTAATTGTCTTAAGAATAACATTAAAATAATTATTACGTTTTTATGAAAAACACTTCCTATTGATGTTTATATGTTACTAGCCGACCCAAACAACTTCGTCTGCTTCTTCGTCTGATACTCGGCTCCTATTGGTCGTAGCATGATGATATATAACCTATATCCTTCCTCGATAAAAGGGCTATCTAATATTAAAAGAATTTTTCAACTCGAACCCGTGGTGCGAAACCCCGAACATAGAAACTCACAAACTTTACCTCTTTATAATGTGAGTATAGATCTTGTAAAGTGTCCTGTCTCATTCACTCACTCACTTTTCGTATTATGAGATTTAAAAAACGGATTAATTTTTTAAATTTGCTTTTATACAAACCTTGTCCTAAAAATAACAAACACATTTTTTTGTTCAATTTGATGCACTTGATAAGATATACTTATTTTGTAAACAATTATTAATTTAAAAACCTATTTTTATTTTGTGTTATTTGCACTTATCAACTTTAAATTATTTTTATATGAATATTGCTAACGGAAGTTGTACTGATTGATTTTGTTTATTTATTTCAAACTACTAATATGGTAGGGTAAAACGTTGGCAGTTCAGTTGTGAGGCAGCTACGGAACGGTACATCGATACATAAGTTAAGTACAGTTGTATTTATTTGCTATATAAGTTATTTTTATGGTAAATAGGCATTGACATTAGTATAACGTGTAATATTAGTGTTTTGTCTGTACATTTGTTAAGTTATTTTAGGGAAGATTGGCATTGACATTAGTATAATGTATAATGTTAGTGTTTGTTGTAACTAAGAAGTAAATATATAAATAGCAATGTTATTGGTATTAAATTGATTAGTTATATAAATTACTAATAATGCTAGTAGTTGTTATGATAATAAATAATAGTGAATTTAAAGCATTAATCTATCGTTTTAATTATAACATCGTTCATTTCGAGAAGCTAAAATAATTACTTTAAAACATTGAATAATTAATAATCAAAACTTCTTACATATATTTATTTATTAATAAATTTCTAGTTTAAATTCATTCTTGACTTTCAGTATTTATTCCTTGACTTTTATCCCAACTGTGGGTATATTAACAACAAATCTAACATCAGAAGTGGGATATTTCCAGCTCCTAGTAATAAATATTTTATTTTAGGATGGATTCTGAAGTGATCAGTGAACTCCTCAAGGCGATCCGGGACGCTGTCTCAACAACACATCAGAAGGATGATGACATCGCTCTGCCACTATTTGACCCGGATAAAAACGACTGTGGAGCTAAGAACTGGTGCTGCAGTATCGAGACACTTGCATCGGAATTGAAGTGGAGCAGTATCAAGACTGCAGCTAAAGCTGGTAAGGCCCTGAAGGGTTCTGCCTTGACGTGGTTCGAATCATGGGAACCTTCGGAAGGCAGATCCTGGGAAAAGTTTCGTGCTGATATCATCGATGCCTTTCCTGAAAGGAAAAACTTGTCCGAAAAACTCAGTAAGGCAGTATTATATAATTCAGACTCCGCGGACTCTTACGGAGAATATGCGAGAGAAAAACTGAGGTTATTTCGGAACACTAAAATCGCCTTCACCGATGAACAATTGATCGAATTAATTTGTGGGGGTATTAGTGATGTTGATGTAAGGATGGCCTCTCTAAATAGTGGCGTAACTACAACTTCTGCTCTTATCTCTCTTCTTTCAATATACATAAAAACCAAAAAGAGAGCCTTAGAAAATACTGATTCGGGCCCATCATCAGCTAAACGCCCAAAGCTCAACGGTGAAAGGAAATGTTTTGCTTGTAACCAAGTCGGCCATTTGCAATCTCAGTGTCCAAAAAGTAAGTCAGGTCACTCTTCTTCAAGGATTCTTAATCAAACTCCTCAATTCCCTAAACCTACTGAATTTCGTACGAAAATCTGTACTTATTGCAAAAGGGTTGGCCATACCGAGGCAGTTTGCTATTATAAGCAGCGAGCAGAATCATCCAGCGCTGCTTCAATAACTGTCGTCCCTACTAAGGAAGTAAATTTTTTAGAAAAGCCGAACTAAATCTGACACGTGTTTTTATTAATGGTATACCCATTGATTCCTTGATAGATACAGGAGCAAATTGTAGTTTAATAAAAGAATCAATTGCAAAACGACTCGGATGCCATTTTTCACCAATATCCATGTATTTAAGAGGAATAGGACTTAATAAAATCCATGCTTTTGCTATAATTACTGTGGTCATTCAATGTGAAGGTGTTAGTATAGAACTTGATGTACATGTTGTCAGGGATTATGATTTTCATTATAATCTACTCATAGGTAGAAACGCTGTCAACTACCCAGATATAGAGATTATCACCGATTCTTTAGGAAGCCGTTTCTCTAGAAAGGCGGTTGAAACCAAGGCAGAAGTAAACATATGTACTACTTCGACCGAATTAAGTGAATTAACTTCTAAAATCAAACATTTAGATTCAGCATTACAAGAAAGAATAAAAATTATTTTCACAAAATACCCTTCTGTCTTGGATGAAACCAGTACTGTGAAAACCGGCGAATTAAGATTAACTTTGGTTAAAAATGAGATAGTTAACTACCGTCCATATCGCCTAGCACCGATAGAGAGAGAGAAGGTTAATAAAATTGTTCAAGAACTTTTGAAACAAAACATAATCCGTGAAAGTGACTCCTCTTTTGCAAATCCGGTAATATTAGTAAAGAAAAAAGATGGCAGCGATAGATTATGTGTTGATTATCGATCATTAAATAAAATTGTAGAAAAGGATAGATACCCACTCCCTCTCATTGAAGACCAAATAGACAGGCTAGGTAAGGCAAAATTCTTTATTTCTATAGATATGAAAAATGGTTTTTACCAAATACCCGTTTCAGCAGACTCTATAAAATACACGGCTTTTGTTACACCGGATGGCCATTACGAATTTCTGAAAATGCCATTTGGTATTTGTAATGGACCGTCTGTGTTTCAAAGAGCCATCACAAAAGCTGTTCATCACTTAAAGTTTATTGTAGTATACATAGATGATATTCTTATTCCTTTTTTAACCATAGAGGAGGGTCTTCAATATTTAGAGCTGACTATTCAGGCTTTATGCAATTCAGGATTTACTATAAATCTAAAAAAGTGTAAGTTTTTTGTTGAAAGCATTGAGTATCTAGGTCGAACTATATCACAAGGGGGAGTGAGACCCAGTGAGACAAAGGTGACCGCCCTAGTAAATTCTCCCATCCCTAGTAACGTAAAACAGGTACGTCAGTTTATGGGTCTTGCAAGTTACTTCCGCAAATTCATTCCGGCTTTTGCTACTCGCACATCTTGTATTACCAATTTGACCAAAAATAACACAAAATGGGAATGGGGTCCTGAACAGGATGCGGCTAGGAATTATGTTATAAGACATTTGTCCACGAAACCCTTGCTTACTGTTTTCGATCCAAAATTGCAGACAGAACTTTACACTGATGCCAGTTCATTAGGATATGGAGCAATACTAGTACAAAGAGAAGAAAATGTCAAGAAAGTCGTAGCCTACTTTAGTAAAAGAACTTCACCCGCAGAGTCTAAGTATTGCTCTTATGATTTGGAAACTTTAGCAATCTACAACGCATTAAAGCATTTTAGAGTATATCTATTAGGTCTTAAATTTAAAATTTTTACCGATTGCAATTCCATCAAAGCCACAATGAACAAAAAGGATCTAACTCCTCGTGTTGCCCGTTGGTGGACATTTTTACAAGATTTCGAGTTTGAAATTATATATAAAAAGGGTAAATATATAGGCCACGTCGACTTTCTCAGCCGCAATCCTGTAGAGTCCCCCGTTACTGTCAGCCCAACAATACTGGTATCAAACTCTCTAGCACACCAATCTGAAATAATTTCGGAAAACGCCACATCCTTAAATGATTCCAAAAGTGTATATACGAGTAAACAAGTTTGTCTGATAGAGGACCCCCAGTCTTGGTTAGAAGTTGCTCAGCAAAATGACCCGGAAACACAACATTTGATTAGCCAGGTCATATCTGGTGAACTTGACGAAAACAGATATTTTTTACGGGACAATTTGTTATTCTATAGAGTTCAATTTAACGAATCAAAGTTGTATGTACCCAAAGGGTTCAGATTCCGCCTAGTAAGACTTTTTCACGATGAAAACTGTCATGTGGGGTTTGATAAAACACTGAAAAAAATTTCTGAACATTTTTGGTTCCCTCGCATGGCAGCGTTTGTCAAAAAATATTTAAAACACTGTTTAATATGTATCGAGCGTAAAGGTCACTCGGGTCCAAAACAAGGCTTTTTACATCCCCTTAATAAAATTCCTATCCCATTTCACACAATTCATTTAGATTGTACAGGCCCGTTCTCACAAACAAACGAAGGTTACAAATATATCTTACTCATTTTGGATGGATTCACTAAGTTCTGCTTGCTAAAGCCTCTCAAGACTCTCAATGCCCAAGAGCTAGTGCCTCTTATACGTGACACCATAACTCTATTTGGCACTCCGTCAAAAGTGTTAACTGACAGGGGTACAAATTTTAATAGCAATCAAATTCGATCCTTATTTAGAGAGCTTCAAATAGAGCATCATATGGTTGCCACGGGCACGCCAAGAGGTAATGGTCAAGCAGAGAGGTACGTAGCGACAGTAATTGATATGTTGAATACCACTTGTAACGGCTCGTCAGATTGGCCAAGCGGGTTGTGGAAAGTCCAACAATCAATTAACACCACTGTCCAAAAATCTACGGGTTTTACACCGATTCGTTTGCTCGTTGGTTGTAATGCAAATATCCCCTGTATTCAAGCACATTTGAATGATGTTCCCATACCTGAATGTAATATAGACCTAAGGGCAGATCGTGAACTAGCTTATCAGCGTTTATGTCAAAAGGCAAATAAATTCAAAACTCGATTTGACATTGTAAGACGAGACAATAAGGTTTTTGAGATTGGCAATATAGTATATGTAAATCAAGATCATCGGAGGCATGATAAACTGAGTCCCAGATTCAAGGGACCATATGAAATAACTGCTATCCTCCCCAATGATAGATATTCACTTAGAGGGATTCGTAATTTAAGGAACATTACTGTAGCTAAAGATAAATTGCGGCTATGGCCAGGTGAGTGGGTTGACGAAGATGTAGTGCCTAACAATGTATAACTTTCTTATGTATTTTCTTATTGTTGAATATTATTAATAATAATTAATATGTAACATGTGGTTTTGATTTGGACTCCAAAATTGTCCTCTATGTATATTGATATCCTAAGGAAATATGTACCTTCACAATGTAATTGAGGTGAACTGATTGAGTTGAACTGCTGAAGTCTTTTGCTTTGTTCTAGCCTGTCTCATGTGCAGCAGGTGTGAGGCTAGATGATATTGTTGTCAAAGCAGCTGACCGTTGTTATAGTCTTCTTAATGTGAAAAGAAACTATAACAATGACAAAATGTATTAGTTTTAAACATTATTATTAATGTTATTTTTATAATTAATAATGTTAGTAGTATTTTGTACTTCGAGAACGAAGCACAAGTCAGTATGGCCGTGATAAGATATACTTATTTTGTAAACAATTATTAATTTAAAAACCTATTTTTATTTTGTGTTATTTGCACTTATCAACTTTAAATTATTTTTATATGAATATTGCTAACGGAAGTTGTACTGATTGATTTTGTTTATTTATTTCAAACTACTAATATGGTAGGGTAAAACGTTGGCAGTTCAGTTGTGAGGCAGCTACGGAACGGTACATCGATACATAAGTTAAGTACAGTTGTATTTATTTGCTATATAAGTTATTTTTATGGTAAATAGGCATTGACATTAGTATAACGTGTAATATTAGTGTTTTGTCTGTACATTTGTTAAGTTATTTTAGGGAAGATTGGCATTGACATTAGTATAATGTATAATGTTAGTGTTTGTTGTAACTAAGAAGTAAATATATAAATAGCAATGTTATTGGTATTAAATTGATTAGTTATATAAATTACTAATAATGCTAGTAGTTGTTATGATAATAAATAATAGTGAATTTAAAGCATTAATCTATCGTTTTAATTATAACATCGTTCATTTCGAGAAGCTAAAATAATTACTTTAAAACATTGAATAATTAATAATCAAAACTTCTTACATATATTTATTTATTAATAAATTTCTAGTTTAAATTCATTCTTGACTTTCAGTATTTATTCCTTGACTTTTATCCCAACTGTGGGTATATTAACAACAAATCTAACACACTCGTTCGGCAGTTCAGCGGGTACATACATTCATTTTTATTTATATACATTATGTGTTTATAAACAGTAACAAATTAGGTGATTGATAAATGTACCACAGAAACCATCCAGGATTTAACAGTGGTATATAAAAAAGAAACGATTTTTTCTTTATTTTTCAAGAAAGACTATTTTAATTAATAACCTCCGATTACACGATTTTAACCGATTTCAAAAAGCAGGAAAGAAGACTTTTTTGTGTGAATGAATAA
Organism: Arctia plantaginis; assembly: GCA_902825455.1. Taxonomy (NCBI): domain Eukaryota; kingdom Metazoa; phylum Arthropoda; class Insecta; order Lepidoptera; family Erebidae; genus Arctia; species Arctia plantaginis. The sequence goes on from CADEBD010000288.1 coordinate 3,988,059, forward strand.
TTATTTATTTAATTGTTGTAGGTACTTAAGGTTGGTCCTATTGAATGTCAAATTCCCATCTGGATGCCACATCTAGTTAATAATTTCAAGTTACATCTTTGGTTCAGTTGCTTGGATTCCCATTGTTTTCTGTGTTCGAGTGTTTTGCAAGTTCGTAATCTTACGCAAAATATATTTGACTACCCACTTTTATTTTATATTATATTCAAACGCTCATTGGATTTATTTTGTTTACTTTTATGTATGTTTTCTCAGTAAGTGAATTTTGTAAATTCTTTTGAGAAATAAAGATTCTTAAACCAGAATTCAATTTCCCACTTCGAAGAGTAAAAACTTTACGAATGAAGAAAACAACTTGTTTTAATTATTAGAATTTGGGCGCATTGAAGTCGAAGGTTATTTTGTAAAGGTTTATTGTATGTTATGATATTGGAAGAACCCTTAAGATACAATACAGAAGTTTACTTGGTAATTTGGTTTAATTCAAAACATTGCTTCGTTACCTAACACACTTTAAGACGACACCACCTAGAAATGACTAGAGTGTCCGTGACAATATTATTTAAAGACTTAAAATTAAACACAATGTATGCAGGATGCATCCTTGGCAGACCGAAAAGCAATTTATGTGTGTTAATTGAGTGAAATACGTCGTATATATTTATTAATTCAGCAATCAGACAAAACAGATCATGCACAGAATATTTCATAGGAGAACTTATTGCTATAGAGTCCGGATTACGACAGGAATGTGTACGAGTAAATAAATTACATTTAAGTTACACATTAACTGGTTTATTAATGTACTGACATTAACTGTCTGAGACTTCGTTCTACCGCATAGTTAGAAGTTTATGTCAAGCATGAAACATTGATTTGATGTGAAACCCACGCATATAAACTTTAGAACTTATTAAATATTTATTCATTTAGCAGTTTTTGCGCCAACATGACTCACAGAAACAAACAAAAATAATTAAGAACCTTAGTCATTTGTCGAACATTGTTATTATTTACGGCAATATGAATTTGATAACGAATATGACGTTTAAATAAGTTATCAACACCATGCTTTGTTGTTTTTTTTATGTTGGATGGGCAGACTTGCAGACAGGTCACCTGGTGGAAACCCTCGCCGCCCATGAACGTCTGCACCTCAGGAGTCACAAACACGTTGCCGGCCTTTTAGCAAGGAGTACGCTCTTTTCTTGAATATTTGAAGGTCGTATCGGTCCGGAAACACCGCAGACGATAACCCGTTCCACAGATTGGTTGTGCGGGGTGAAAAGTGTCTCGAAAAGCACACAGTAGTGTAGCGCCAACAATCCAGGTGACGAGGATGACAATTTTTGCCGTGTGGAACAGCGGCGGAAAGTTGCGGCTGGTATTAGTCCGAACAATTCCTCGGAGCACTCTCCATGATATAAGCGATAGAGTATGCAGAGTGAAGCCACGTCTCTACGTAACGCCAAGGGATAGAGGCGATCGGAGATGTTTGGGCTATCGTAGGATGCGGTCCAAAGGGCGAAGCTGGTACTGAGCTGCCCCTGCATAGAGACAAGAACAGTATTCCATATGCGCCTTATAGAGCTGAAGGCGATCTGTTCAGTACACCGAGCTTCTTCGAGGCCAATTTGACCTTACCGTCTAAGTAACCCCGAAACTGATTTCGTAGCATTTATAAATGCATGCAAACCTGGAATAGCATTATGGCAGATTTGCAGTATAATTTAACGAAATGGTTTGGCGATATTTACGATCCAAATTGTAGGTAATAAGTTTAAAAAAAAACATTTATTTTCCTAAAATGTAGCTGTTCCCAGACAGTTTATATTTGTGCGCAAATACAGACTTGCAGCTCCGATGATGTCACTCGTGGCTGTCAATGCTCTTCAATACTTTACAAGTTTTGACTTTCGATAAGGTACGTGACAAAAAGTACTGTATACTTTTTAAAATGGACTTCTGATTACTCTTTAATATCAAGCACATGCACGAATGAATTTAATATTCTGTGAAAGAGTCATGTTTGGTACGTAAGTACACATTGGTGTACCTAATCTCTCTGTCTCTAAGCTACTTAAGCAAATGGTATAGTGATCTGTAATGTAAATATTCGAAATATTTTTTCCAATAGAGTGATTCAAGGGGCGATTTTATATGTTTAGTTAATGCATATTATAGTAGAGGAAATTAGAGAATTTCAAAGATTTTTAATATGGTCTTAAGAAACATTTTTTTGTGCAAACACTGGCTAAACAGCGTTTCCCATGTCTATTATCAACTAACTGTTATCTAGACGATACCGAATAAAATATAATGTTTAAACTGTGTTTTTACAACATCATTATCATCAACAGTCTTTGCCCGTCCAGTGCTGGACAGCAAGGAGGTGTTGGTAAACGCTAGCCATCGGGTTGGTAAATGGTTTGTTTCAAGGTTTCCTTGTCTTTGCAGTGCTGTTGTTCGGCGTAGTTTGCTCCCTAAGTCGGCTCTTACGACGCCCACGGGGTGATTTTAGTGGTGTCACTCCGTATTCTTAATCCTTCACCATACGGCATTTTTACATACAGTACAAATACAGAGGCAGTTCTCTTCAGGTAGTATTTTTTAAAGGTTGACTTCAGAACTTGTTTATTTATTTACCGATTTGGAAAATTATTTTTTGAAAAGAAAATACCAATAGGAAGGTAAATTAAGGAATAAAGAATATAAGTAATATCTTATTAAAGCTAATTATATTTGCACACTTTTTAATAAAGATCGTAGTTATTTCAGTAATATTAAAAGATTAATGAAGTGATGTCTACAATACTAACTTTTTGATTTCACAATTAGGTTGTATTTAAATATGAAACGAACGAGACTTGAAATCTTCTTTTTCAGAATTGTCATTTAGCTAGATAGATAGAGACATAGATATTAAAAAGAACTATAACATTATACGTACAAATAGTATTAGAAAAGAGTATTTTTAAACACGATTACGCACGTGAGTTTTTGACCTGTCACTTTGTATTTCTAGTGTTGTACTTTTCTGTTCATGTTACTAAGAAAATATTAATCGCACGAATGACTTAAAACTTCGGTCGATGTAGACGTTTCTAAAGAAAATTGGAGTAAGTGACAACTGACAAGTATGTCATGACTCCCAAATGAAACGTAATAAAAGGAGATAGCGACGCAATAATACCCGTATAGTAACTAGAAATGATCTGGTCTAGTGTAATTTTAATTGGACCATTAAAACTTGAATTGTCATTGTATATCTTGCCGTACTATAACAGGTCAATTATGAAAATGTGGAAGCGTATTGTAAGAGTGCTTCTACACATTTTTTTTAAGACAACTCCCGCATTAGGAATATATCCTGTGTCGCTGGGGACTTTACAAACATATATGAAACGGACACAAGGAGCACCCAGACTCAAAACAACAATTTGTGGCTCACACAAAGTGTAGTCATGTGTAGGGATCGAACCCTCAACACACTCATCGTAGTAGTAAGCGGCGTGGTGACCGCTTAAACCACTACGGCAACCGTATAGTCAATGTTGCATACTTGCTACTGCTTGTGCATGTTGAGGCACTTGCGCAGGTTATTTGCATCGTGAAAAAGACTATAAGGGTCCAACGACTCGCACGGGTTACTTGCGCAGGTACAGACAGCTACTTGCACCGTGTGTACCCTGGTACAGAAGTGTTTCAAATCTGAAATGAGCAAGACGCATACATGTAACCCTCGCGAGCAGCATGTACATTATATCTATCAAACGTGCCAGTAACTCGTGCATACCACTGACGCAAGCTACCCTCGTCTTTGCCCGCTCCAGCTACTCGCACCGTGTAGAATTAATTAAGCATTAACATCTTAATACTTTAAAAAGTAGCATTTTATCAAATCGTTCTTGAATTTACAATTTAATTTTAGATTTGTGTCTTAAGTATTTTTTTTAAGATCCCAAGCTTATCACCAATTTACTCATTATTATTACACAACATGAATTTGCACAAAACACAGACATTATCTTTTCAACTAGACTATGTATTACGTATTTGTACCAAACAACTGATATTAATCACAAAGTTTCAGATAAAATGTCAGTATCTCAAATAGTAAATTGTACCCTTTATCTTTGTTACTTTAAATACTAATGTAGATCTTTAAATACAGAAATATTGACACTCACACCTTGGTCTGAGTATTAACAGTATATATGTACTTTAAAAGGCAAGCCGACTGAATTAAAAATACTCGAAACTCACTTACGCCACTCTCCACCGCACATAATACTTAATGTTATGCAATTTGTTAGTAGTTTTGTTATATGACGTCACCGCAACGTGCTCGCATCGAGTTCACGGTCATGAACAAGTTCATAGTTTTCGTACATGAATTACTTACCAACGCTTTGTGTGGACAAAGTGATTCAAGCCTATAGTCTTATAGAAAATGTTTTAACGAATTGCACATTTGTTCAAATATATTTGTTAATTATTTATTTTTTCTTTTCACAATTTTCTTTTATTTTTCTTCATACTAGGTACGGCTGTAATCTGAAAATTCTTTAGAGAAAATAAAGTTATGCTCAGCTCAGATTAGTAAAACGAAGTGTGAATAGAACAGCCACTAATGTATACTATACATACGGGTATTAACAAGATCCCGTAATAGGTACTATGTTTTTGAATGACCTGTTACCGGGTTAGTACAACCTGGTCGAAATATCAAGCAATTATGTTAATTGAACTGGAAAAGTACTGGATGCACCAACGATTTCGTCGTCTTTTTTTCAATGATGGCGGCGATAAAAATGCTTTAACTTAAAGAGTTTAGAATTATGTAAGAAGTAAAGAAAAAGAGATCCTATCTCATGCTTCCATTTAATGTTTATTTTTTATTCAACACGAATATCTTCTTTATTTAAAAAAAGATTGAAAAATGAACAGTATTTAATATTTTACACATTGTCTTTGTCACTGGTGATGGTGGTTCCTTTTTGACCACCTGCCAAGTCTTTGAAACTATGAATGATATACCACATATCATCATTGCCATAATTAATTATTATTTGTACAACATGCATTCACAACATGTTTTTGTTATTGCTAAATTAATCATTTTAACTGAACTAAATTCTTGTTTTTTGTTACCAGGTTTATTCGGTTTATTATTAAAATAATGTAAGTAATTTAAAAATGTCCGTAAATAAAAACCAATATCTAAATTAAAGTACAATGAAATATGATTCTATGGTTTTAATTATATAGATATTATTATGTACTTAGGTAGATAACTCTTTATTTGTCCATTATTGTTTTAGTAAGAGTATCATACATTATTACAGTGAAATGAATTATTTAGATGCGTTTATATGTGAAACATTTTTTTTTTCTCTAGGAGAGGCCTATGTCCAGCAGGTGACTATTTAAGGCTGTTGATGTGATACGTGAGAAAGCCATGCTTCGGCACAAATAGACCAGTTCGATCGGAGTGATTACACGTCACGGAAAACCGGTGTTTAGCAATTCTTTCGTTGCTATTCCGCGAGTGATTGAGGTTACTATAGGCAACCCCCTCCCTCTGAGTCTGGGTGTCTATGGGTGGCGGTAGTCGCTTACCATCAGATGACCTGTATGCCCATTTCCTCCTCAATACCATGAAAAAAGTCCTTACTGGATATATGTATGTGGTTTTTGGTTGTTTGAGACCATTTGATATCCTTGTCTTTATGGCATCTCTTATCACAGATTGGACCTACCGATACTTGACCACGCACACCTCGGGCTATTTGCACTCTCAGTCCCATTTCCCCACCCGAGACATGCATGGAATATTGCATGCATATGCAGTGTGCATATGCATGCAATATTCCTCATTAGCTCTCTCGCCCTATCCGTTTTCCTTACCCTAATTTACCTCCTTTCTTTATCCAGTCTGAAAACTCTTATATTTCACACGAGGGTTACCATCATACTGGTCGGTTAGTGATCCTGACTGCTGCGCCAGAGGTCGTGGGTCCGATTCCTACCCAGAACAAATAATTGTGTGATGAGCACGGTCATTTGTTCTGTGTCTGGGTGTAATTTATCTATAATATGTATGTATTTAGAAATATATAAGTCTGTTTATCAGCAGTTTGGTTACCATAGTACAGGCTCTGCCTAGTTTAGGATCAGACGACCGTGTGTGAAATGTGTGAGGATATAATTTTATATTATATTATCTTGAATTTATCAATCGGCTTGAAAAAATGATGATAATATGTAAATAATTTGTTAAATTAAATATACATACACACATACCTGCGCCCACGTATTTTTTCCCGAAGGGGTCAACAGTAGCGTATTTATACGAAATCCTAGTCTCAGTGAAATTCATGAAATAAGTATAATAAAAGTTTTTTTTTTTTAAATAAGCACGCATATCGCGTACTATTACTGGATGTAGGCCTCTCTCACTACACGCCAGTTAGATCGATTTTTCGCTTCTGTATATTCCTAAATACAAACATATTAAAGATAAATTACACCGAGACACAGAACAAATATGATCGTGCTCATCACACACTATTTGTCCTGGATACAAATCTAACCCATGACCTTATGTTTATTAGTCAGGATCGCTTTTGGTCGGTCGGTGAGATTATACATCAACAAATTTTATTATGTTTTCTTAATATAACTCAGTTTTATCTTCACTTTCTAGACTTGTGCATAAACACTGTTTCTGTGACTAAATTTTAATGTAAGATAACGCTTTATGATTCATCTATACAAATAAATAAAATTGGAGTGTCTGTTTGTAATAATAAAATAACCGCTTTTTACTAAATGCATATGTATGTTTACATATGCCTAAATAACATTTTTTACAATTTTTGTCTGTCTGTACACAAAGTAAAAAAAAAAACTTTTTGTTATTAACCATCTACTTCGGTACGGTTCGATATTCTTCCTTTTTGCTTATAAATTCTGCAAACACTAAAGTTCCGTTTGAGCTATGACGTTTTATTAACCTGCGGGCTAAAAAAGGATGGCATGTCTAAGAACTACTGCTAAATGAATACCGATTAATTTTATTTAGAGAAGAAAGACACAAAGCTAACAATTCTGTCACTGTTGGAAACAGTGACTAAGCGTGTATAAAAAACGAGTCAATGAGCAAGTGAATGGCCAATGGCGAATAATAATATCTTGTTTGCAGAACACGTAACTTCATATAGTTTGGAAATATGTAGTTTGACTTACTAAACTTAACTAATATATAATCAATACGTTAGTGATTTTTGGTAGTTAAATATAATTTCGAAATGTAAGCTATGAAAAAATATATACACTCTCTCATAAGGACTAGGTTAAAAGTTGTTCTTTTAGGCTAACCTTTTTAATAAGCACATAATGTGACTGCAAAAGATGCTGGGGACCAAGTGGCTTACTTGTTGGTTAGTGAATACCTCTGCATTTACAATTTACGCTTCTCTTCAGTTTTATTTCTCGGTTCTAGCCGTAGACCATTATCGTCGCATATAAAAACGAATCAGAATTTATTCTTCAGTAGTATAAAAAGTATTAGTTCAAAATTATTTTCTATGGGAGTCCATAACATGATATAATACTCTAAATTTTAACAATTTATCAGAACATCAAACTTTAACAATTTAAAATCCAGTTATCAGTAGCAGCAACCACTTCCTGGAATAAATTAAAAAACGAAAAAAAATGTATTACAACGGCCTTCAAATAGTACCTTTTAGGTATTTAAAGGCCTTGGCTTCATACATCGGAGCAATAAAATGCAGGGTCATCTCTATAAAAATAACTATGAATGTATAAAGTAGGTAGGTAGGCTTATTCGCTAGAGTAGCATTGATATGCACTGTGAAATATTATGTACATTTAATATTATGAAATGTTAGGCAGGTTCACATGGATTTCAAAGGATTATTGTTATATTTTTATGTTTTATTATAAATACTTTAAATTAATTTTTTTATAAAATCAAGATGTGTTTTTATAAACCTGACACTAATAACACTATACTACACATTAATAACTTGATGGTACATTGTTATTAAATCATTAATAGCGATGGAATAAAACCTTTTTAACTGGCATCATAATATATATCAAAAAATTATTGAAAATAGTGACTATGGTAACTGCAAACACTAATCACATTGTCCTTAAACGATATTATTATACTAGTT